>JAEAOA010001659.1:0-19501 GCA_016746295.1 Potamilus streckersoni | reverse complement strand
TCTCCTCTCTCTCTCTCTCTCTCTCTCTCTCGTTCACCCTGTCTCTCTCCTAAATTTTGCAGGTGTCCGCGGGTAAGTATTTTATAATCTTGAAATTGCCAAAACTGAATTTTAGTTTGTCCCGAACATCGCGTAAGTGGATTTGTGAAGATTGGACAGTGTTAATTCTGAAAATAAAATAAAGCTCATGTGTATGTGGCATTGACTCAATTTTAATACGTGGACATGTGTTGAGTTGGGGGGGGGGAAGAGTTGGGAATAACCATACGTTTATGATTCTTTATCCAGTTTCATCTGGGGAGGGAGTAGGGTTGGGTTTGTGAAAAAATCAAATGAAACTGTTTCTTGGAATGTTATAGTGGCTCAGTAAATACTACTTTTGTGTTATGGTGTTGTTAAGGCATGATGTCTTATATAGTGCACAAGTGTGTGGGAAAATGTTGCATAGTGAAGGTTGATGTTCATGGTCAGTAAGTGATACTGTTTATAACTGTACCGTCTACTTTATCGTCCAGCCCTCCACACTTCTGTTTGCAGCTTTGTAGATTTTAAGTTTATTTTTGTGAGTTATGATAAATCTTTGTCAGTCATAGTGGGTAATGACTAACACTGTTTCACCAAATTAAATACAGATAAGGTCCATACGATCGTGTTATGTACTTAGATAAAGGCGCTTGTTGTTGTCGTGCTTACTGCAGTGGCTTAGCTTGGAGAGGGTCGGGGGCAGTTGTCCCCGGGAACCATGTGTCAGGGGCGCCAAAATGAGGAATATACAACTATTCCCTATTCATTATCTCAGATGCACTCTAAGGGGCGCCAGCTTTTTGTCCCTGGCGTTAAGTAATCTCACTAAGCCTCTGGCGTACTGGGATGTTAGCTGTTGCGTGTCATCCTATCACTATCACAATTATTCAAATAAATACATTAGGCAGAGGTCGTAGTGCACAAAAGAGCTCCTTTCCGCCATAGAGAACTTTAAAATTATTACAGGAAAATCATGAAGCAGGTGCTTGCTGTGGTCTATACTATGGTCGTGGTAGCTTTGTACGTTTTAGCAGTCGAACACCTTCCACACTCTCCATGCATGATCAGTGATTGTATATATTATCGCGACAAGGCTTTGCTGATTATGGAAGACGGGTATTGGCCAAAGCGGTTTTCTTTGAATCGCTCCCAGTTATTTGTATATTCTTATTAGTATACGCCAGTGCTTAACAAAACCTTCAAGTCAGCTGCAAGTGCCGTGTGCATTTCTATGGCACATCTATTATCTTTCCGCGGCAGCGTTTAATAAAGGGATATCAATAGACTGGTGCATCGCTAAGGACATGCCTAAAATCTGATTATGACTTATCATATATTAGGTCTGTCATTAATCATTTTTTTAAAGAATGTTATGTTGACAATTTCTTCTACTACACGTGAAACAGGCGTTTTGAGCTGGCCTCGTACAGCAACAAAGCAACAGTTGTTTTTTTGCGCGTCCATAGCTGGCGCATGCCGGCCAGTGATTAACCCAGAGACTGAGGAGTTCGTTCGCATACGCTGACAGGGATGTTAATCGCTCACTCACGCGTGCTGGATTGACCAGAAAGGAGGAAGGAAAGAACTTGCTCGCTATGCTTCTGCGCTGTGGTTAATCGAAGGCTGACAAGTGTCAACAACCGATAAGATATGTATCAGACATGTGCCATCTTCGCGCCGTGACATGATGGAATCCCAGTGAGACAGTCCATGGGTGTACATGACGAGATCCTGAACTCAAACATTCGTTTCCAAACTATTAGTCTCAATATTTTAATCAAGGTTTTAACAACAAATTTCTCATATGATTCAGCAATGTTATTTCCTCTGTTTTATGTTGTTTGTCTTCCTTCTTGGAATTATCAGTTTTATTACTAATGTTATGTATGAATGTTTGTAAGTTAGGTCAATATATGTTGGATAGTGAATGCTTGGTTAACTGTTTTACTATATTTTTAAAGACTTTTCCATAGATTCCTCTCTTCCAAATCATATGAATTATATTCAGTTTTAAGTTATTGTTTATAATGAAACTGTAAGTTGTTATTTCTTTGTTATATGGATTGTGTTGCATGGTTAAATTGAGTGCTGTCTTTGCTGATCAGTTTTGTATGTATTTATGTATTAATTTCTGGTTTTAATTATATTTATGAAGCAGTACGAAGCGTCTAGGCTGAAAAATATCTATATTGCTTTAATGCCAGATGTGAGTATTTTCGTTGTCATGCTAATAGATAATTTATTTTCTTAAATTAAAGATTAATGCTTTCCACGACTGACATTGTACATATTGCTCCAATTTAATTCGACATTTCGTACAATTGATTACAGAATTTTCGTAAAATCCAGAATGTCCAAGACAAAGTGGGACATTCTCAATTCAATGCTTGCATAATACAACACTTCACAACCATTATCCGAGTGATAAGAAGCTAACATGTGTACGTCATTGTGTGAGTTAGCAACATTGTTTTGCCATGATAAATTCAGCTCTATTCAATAATTGCTAAATTTAGCGCCACACCAGTATTATTCCAGAATATTCGTGAGAAACTAAATTGCCTTGTAACTGTGCAATCTCAACGTGATATAATGAGTTCAATTCCGCTCTTTACATTTAATTCAAACGCTGGACCAATGCATTAAAATTTTACTAATGTCTCTATGATTTAATTCAAGTTAATACTATGGCATTGTTGAAGTGAAAAGAGAAGCCTTTTATCCTTGACAAGAATGTTTGATATCATTTACAACATATAAATGCAAAGAATTAATATCATCATCCAGAATAGAGAATATTTAAAACTTGCTTTACGGAGATTCGAACATGGGTTCGTCATTTTACGATTGCCCAGTAATTATTTCTCATCTGTGTACATAGCTGATGATTAATTAGTAGGTCGATATGCAGTTTTGTCTCCTACCTACTAATACGTTTACTGGAGACTTTGTAGCGTCAATGATGGCGCATTATGCATGGTCGAAAGGGTATAGGGTTTGATGTGTGTAGACGAGGAGCTGGGAGTAGTATTAGGAAACCAGGTTTTCAACTCACTTTGTTTTTTACCCTCCAAACAAGTATAAATTATCCCCCACCCCACCCCCTTTTCTTCCAAAATAAACCAGGTTTTCAACTCACCCTATTAGAAAACCAGGTTTTCAACTCACTTTGTTTTTTTACCCTCCAAACAAGTATAAATTATAGTCCTAAATTATCCCCCACCCCACCCCCTTTTTTTTCAAAATAAAACAGGTTTTGACTCACCCTCCCCCACCTCTTTTTTTCCCCCTACTACTACCTGTAAACAGGTATTTTGTAACCGAACAAAACAACAGGTGTTGGAATGCTATAAGCTCTTTACACAGAGGTGACTAATTTGTTAGAACAGCGCATGTGTGGAATACAATTATTCTAAAGACGGCAAACGGGTTTTACCACAAGATAACAGGATGAAAATTAAACTGTGTGTTAGAACGTTTCAGTTACCAAGGCGGAAATTAAACTAGCATTAGAATGAAAATGATATTATTTTATATCTCGTTACCAATGATTAATGTTTCAACTGTTGATATTAAAAATATTTCATTATCACGACTATAGATACTAAATTTTACTTTACCACTCACACAGCGACGGGACTCAAACAGATCTTTCATTTCTGGTTTGTTCAGAGGATATTTTTTGTTGATAAAATACACCTTTGACCGATCGAGATCAATTGTGAGTTTAGTATAGTTTTGTTGGCTAATGGGGCTGTGAAAGTTTTTAAATTCCGCTAGCAACTTTTGATACAATTGTTCGAGATAATTGAAATACATGCTGTTATCAGATCTGATGAGCGAAAGTTTTAACTTGTCACATGTTCCATTAAAACATATACCTGATGTTTCATTATTAAATTCAACTGTCAATTGTTTACCGTCCATCATTAGATATTTGATGTTACTATTGTAGCTATTTGTCATTGTCAAATTTTCAAGCATTATTTTATAAGTTTAGATAAAATTTCAGTTGGAAAAGATAATGTCGAGTATAGACCTATCATCATAACAATACCCAAGGGCAAATGTATCTACCCCATTTTCACAATAGCGTTTGTCATCAAAATTATACAATCCACGTTTGATAATGACATCTGTTTCGAGTTTATGATGATTAGTTCGAATTGCCATAGCTCTCATAAAACTAACACCACCATCAAGCGCATACCTGTAGTCATCAAATTTCATAAACTTTTTAACAAAATTACGAGGCAGACCTTTGGCTTTTTTCGTTATTTTATTATTATCTAACAATACGGCATACATTTTACTACGTAATCCGATAAAGTATTTGATAGCGCTCGAGTTCATTTCATCTTTAAACTTACCAATAACCTTTTTATTTGTGTCGTCATGAAATTTACTGTCACGTGGATAATCGGAAAGATCAAACAGATGTCGATTATTGTACATGTCCTGATAGATGTCCTCACATTCAATTTCATACACGAGTGAATCAGTATCAGTAAACAATAATCTACTAGCCGGCCACTGATTTTTAACAAAAGTGTAATGAAAATTGTACATCATCCACTTTGATAAATCTAACACTGCAGCTCCAACATAGATCGGCTTGTTTAGTTTTAGATTTGTTTTTCTTCTTTGTATCGCAACAAGATTTTCATTAAATATTTTCATGCTCACAAAATCATCGTCTGACACAAGTTTGTTTCTGCGATTGACATCATTAACTATTTCAATATTTACACGTTTCCTAATATTCTCCATCGTCTTACCAAAAACGGAATTGTTCATCAGTTTAAAGAAGTTTTTCTCAAACTCTGTTTTCGCTGCAGCTCTTCTTGAAGTGTTGGAGTTAATATAACCTCTCATCCACGGCGACTGATTAAATTTTAGTACACGATGAACTTTTCTCAACACAAGACCAGCATCGACTGCTTGTTTTAAAACTTTGTAATGCAAAACATAATTTTTCTTATCAAGTAAATTTGG
Source organism: Potamilus streckersoni (assembly GCA_016746295.1). Lineage (NCBI taxonomy): Eukaryota > Metazoa > Mollusca > Bivalvia > Unionida > Unionidae > Potamilus > Potamilus streckersoni. The sequence goes on along the minus strand of JAEAOA010001659.1, from coordinate 14,482 downwards.
TACTAGTTTCTTGACCATGGAATGTTGCCTTGGTGATGCTAACGCTTGTTGTTCTTTTGATAACAAACTATAATCTATAACCATCGATTCCGCACAGAAAGGGTAATCGTTATGTAATTTGTGTAGCGAATTTGGATAATCAAGATCAACTTCAACGAAATAGGAAACATCGTCAGGTATCTTTTTTTCTGTCTCTGATAGAAATCGATCAACCGTGATCCAATGAAATCCGCTAAAAGGCATTGGTTCTGCCATCGAACCACCGTAAAGATTATTACAATCTAGATAAATTATATACTTCGAAGGAAGGTCAGGGTTATACTGTTTCAGGTATTTGTTGTTTGCTTCAGCATATTTTTTTGTTATCACGCTAATACCACCTCGGATACCTTTTTCAATAAAATTGAACATATCAACATCAGTCAGTAATTCTAACCTTACCTTACTAAACTTTAGCAAAGCATCCCATGACAACCCAGGGGCAGAATAATACCAGCAAGGATCTAGTCCATAATTATTATAACTCACTTCACGAAAACTTTCAAAAACATCTGCTAATAATAACACGTCAGTTTTCAGGTATAAATCATGATAATCACCAAAAGTCTCACAATCAAACTCTTTCCAGATATCTTGTGCATACCTGTACTCGTCATCAGTTATATTTTCATTTTTAAGTTGTGAGTAAAATTTGTCTTTGTCAGGTAAAGATATTTCATCAAATTTACTCCAATCGTCGAGGTATTCGTATGGAAAAACTCCTTTTTTAGCTAGTAGATTAAATTTATCTCCAAAACAGTCTCTTAGGTTATCAAATTTACTACAACCTTTTACTAGCTCATCTAACGAGGCTGCCATAAACTGCAGGCTGTCAATAAAACGCAATTTACCTAGCGTAACTGACATGTACTTTTCAAAATTATTTGGGATGCATTTGATGATGTTATCGAGTTTTAGACGAGCTTTTATCTCAGGATCACCAAAAGCTTCTACTATAATATGGCTATCATATCCTCGAAAATTGTGAAGAATAACCGGAATAAAATCTGGAGCATGAAATTTTAAATTACACTGATTATGAGCCGCTCCACGATACTGTCCAGTCAAATGACAATGGTCATGTACTTTTTTATCATCGTCAAAAGCTTTTTCACAAATATGACAAATTTCTGCTTGCTCGTGAGCGGATTCTTGTTGAGGTGTTAATTTTAACATTGGCGTTACTTTTTTCAAATGAGTAAATATATTATCAACTTCGTTAATCAACTGCTTGAGAAGCCAAACAGCTGGATTTTTACCACGATATAATTTGATTGATTTAGATAATCTAGAATCAGTACAACAAACTACCTTATACGCTACTCCACACGGAACATGATTTTGAACTTTTCTTGTACTCGATTGATTAGGATTATTTTCTACACCAAGTACAGGTTGAAGTAGGCATTCGAAATCAGCGTATATGACGAAAGGAATTTTTAGTTTGTGATTATGATGGACAAACTGTAACACACTATCTTTTTTAGATGGCATTGTTATTCTTTGCACATCACTACAGTACTGCAAATGCTTTTGTAATGTTTCATTGCTTGTACAGCCATGCAAGCAGCGGTAACAAAAGAACTTTTTGTTCTTATCCTTATTGTACTGTCTACCAACTAGTCCGTTAAAGTTTTTAATCCAAACATAATGATTTTTGTAGTACAGTAAATTTATAGTTGATTGTGAAGCTTTTTCTGAAATATATCTCGGATACACGTCCTCCTTTTCATCTAGTCCGAAAACGTTAATTGAAACATTATTCTGCTTTTCAAATTTTGGTATTTGATTTTCTGCCACTGGAAAGTTAATATCTTTAAAATTTAATCTAGACACATGACTGATATACCTTTCAACACGAGTAGCGTTTTTTTCTGCTGGAAATAGTGCGGAAAGAACAGCCCATTGGAAACATTTGTTATCTACGTTTTTGATGTTTATACAACATCTTTTACTTTTTATTTTTGGTGGCAGGTCGACGTATGAACTACCTCGTAATACATTATATTTCATCGTGTGAAACAATATTCCTTTGATCATTTCAAACTTCCAACCCGAACCTAATTGACTAAATTCCTCTATTTTTTTTCCAATTTCTTGGTGTATTTCATCAGATAGTGATAACAGATCAGTCCCAAGCAAAACACGTCTTGATTTTGCGTTCATATAAGGTTCTGCAATTTCCTTGTTAGTTAATTCTTCCATTATAACTAACTTTGAAAATATAACATGATATTGCACAAATAATCTGATACTTTTGTGTTTTTCGAGCTCACGTTTTACAATTGTCTGTAATAGGTGGTAAAGATTAGTTGCATTAAAATTTACTAAAACAATTTGATTATCAAACTGATAACTATTATCAAAACCTGCAAAAGCAGTCGCTATTTTATTAGGTTCTCCCATAAAGCTTCTCTTAGCTATATCACGCAATTTTAACATTATTATACTATAATGTAATATCTAATTGATAATTTTTTCACACTGCGCATGCGCTAAAAATCAATTAGAGATAAAAAATATCTCCTATAATATAATGACAGCAAATCTAACAAACACATGTGAGCAAGAAGCATATCAAGTTCACCCAAAATATAACTTTATCTCACACTGCGCATGCGCTAAAAATCAATTAGAGATAAAAAATATCACCTATAATATAATGACAGCAAATCTAACAAACACATGTGAGCAAGAAACATATCAAGTTCACCCAAAATATAACTTTATCTCACACTGCGCATGCGCTAAAAATCAATTAGAGATAAAAAATATTACCTATAATATAATGACAGTAAATCTGACAAGCGCACGTGAGCAAGAGATTTATCAAATTCACCCAAAGTATAACTTATACGCTGGAAATGTAATTGGTTCGGTTATTAACATTAAAACTAGAATACCTGTTGGCAAATTAACGTCAGCGGGTTATAATATTAGTGTAAAGGGAGATAATGCCGAGAGGATTGCAATATTTAGAAAAGATTTTATTTACACGTTGTTCTGCGATGATATTCCAGAGGGACAGCGTGTATATCATTATAATGGTAAAGTCACTGATGATAATATTGAAAATTTATCCTTACAAGATGAGTTTCAGCCGCACCCAGTATTTGATTTATACGAGGCTAACGATCGCGGTATTATTAGAAATAGAAAAACTAAAAAAGTTCTTAGTAATATTAGCAATATGGGATATATCAGGGTAACTGTTAGAGGAACATCAACAAATCAAGTTCGTTATCTTGGTCATAGGTTTGTTTATGAGGTGTTCAATGGATCTATACCCAATGGTCTTGTTATTAATCACATCAATAATATACAAACTGATAATCGATTGGAAAATCTGGAGATAGTAACGCAACAGGAAAATGTGAGAAAAGGAAAAAATAGTAATGGTATTAATTTTAGATGCCCAATAAAACCTGTTATTTCAAAAAACCTCGAAACGGATGAGGAGATCGAATTCAAATCGATTTCAGCTGCGGCGAAATATTATAAGATAAATCCCGCAGTCGTAAAAATTATAGCTGATGGAGCAACAAAATCAACTTTTTCAAGAGAATACGATGCTAGGATTGGTTTTAGATATGATGATCAATAATATTTTGTAATTCGGTTTTAGTCAAGCAATGATGAGCAAATGCTATGATATCATCGTGATTAAATTTTAGCGTCGTTACTGCACTTTCATTAATTTTATTTTTTTCTGCTTCTGTTAGTAATATTTTATGAGAATCACCTTGCATTACAATAACATCAACACTATAACCCAACAAACATTTTCTTACCGCTTCAGCTAGTTCGTTATAATTTACTATATTAACTTTTTGGTGATATTTTATCTCATCGGTCATCTTATAATAATAAATTAGATAAAAATATATTATAATAATGGACTTGATGAAACGACTCGCTGAACTCTACGAAGAAGATACTAGTGATAAGGTCGTCAGTGATAAGGTCGTCAGTGATGATGTCATACATAGTATTACATTTTCCAAAGATTTTATAGACAAATCTGTTGGTTATAGCGAAGATGATATTTTATATAACAATGAATCTGATGATGATGGTGAAATAGTCACTGTTGCTGACAGATCTAATTACAACAGATCAACAACTAAACGGTATAATGTTAAGTATCACATTACTAAGCAGCTAATTAAATTTAATTTTACCGTTGCCGAACAACAACTGTTCTGGCAGTTAATCAAACCTTTTTTAAATATCAAGATCCCAGGCCGACAGAAAAATATCAAATTTGATTTCATATTTGTCAAGATTTTTAATCTAATGACGATCTCTAACGATCGTAAGCAGTATCTAATATCATTATGTAAACCAGTAAAATGTAAATCTGTCAAACAAAAGTATGAGTTAATTTATAATAGCATTATATCATAATCTGCTTGGTTGGGATCCAACTGTTAAATTTATCACTATACCCACGCCATTTGACTAAACTTTTATCCCCTTTTTTTCTAATCACTTTCTCGATAACAAAAACATCCTGATCAGTTTTCTGTAGTTCTTGTTCATAAAAACTACCTACAATCGGTTCCCCTGCCAGATCTTTTAAAACATATGTTACAGGTAATGTTAAAAGTACCTTATCAATTACAAAAACTTCTTCGCTCCAGTTCGGAGTAAATCCTTTTGCAAACACCTTTTTCATCAAAGAAATTCTAACTTTATCACCAACCTTAAATTTATGTCTGCGGTACATGTTTTCATTTGCTAATATTGGATTTTTAACAGCTTTTTTAGGTGTCATTTTGATGGTTCGATGTTTCGTGTTATTATATTCGCTTACGATTTGAGAAAGGTCATCGATGTACCTGTTGGTGTTTTTAGCTGTCATATGTTTGTGTATTTTCTCGTTTAGCGTGCGATTAAATCTCTCAACAACAACGCTTTTACCCTCATTTCCTGTAACATACCTTTTTATATTATTTTGTTCTAGAAACTGTTCAAACTTTTTGTTAAAAAACTCAGATCCATGATCAGTCCAGATTTTGTTTGGTTTTCTTTCTGTGCTTGTTATTATCTGCTTTAGCGCATCGGTCATTGAAGTTCCTGTCTTATCTGAAACAGGTATACTGAAAGCGTATTTGCTAAAAACATCTATAACATTAAACAAATACCTTTTTGGAGCGCCATCAGCGCCAACGTTAAACTGAGCTAGATTGGATACATCCACCAAATCTATTGCCCAGATATCATCTACACCATTAGCGACAACTTTACGTCGTTGGAACTTTTTTTTTTAGGTCTGTGTAGTTCGACTGCAAGATCATCATATACTTTATTTCCCCGATCGTGAGGTGATTGACGAGACTCTCCGAGTCCAAGTTTATATTTTGCTCCAATTATTCCCTGAACAAATTTTCTATCAAAACGTTCTCGTAGATTTGTTGGCTTCATATTACGTAATTCGTCTAACATTACTTTATCACAATCTAATTTTGAGTTTTCATGATCACGATAACAGATATCATGACGCATTGCTATTGCATCCACTTGATTGTAAGGCTCTTGTCCTGGCAATGGATTGTCGTTTTCATCTAGTTGTTGATCTAGCGGATTCCATGGACCAGTATACCGATGCCCTGGCAATGTCCAACCGCCTTTTGGTTTTGGTAATTTTCCAATTAGTTTATGTATATCTATACCTGACCCTATTATTTCTCTGTTGTTACAACATTGACAGTATGCGACAATTTTATTTTGCTCAATACACAAATCTCTGTCAGAATCACAGTTGCATATCATTCTATATTTTTAGTCGTCGACTAAAATAATATTAGGATAACCAGATCCTAGCGACGTCGCTGGAGATACTATCGCTGGGGACGTTTTCTTTAAAAATGTATTTTTTCTTTTTCCACAGATTGCACAAATACTTTTTAATATTATCCTGTTGTTTTTTGTTTTTTCTGTTGTTTCATTAATACCTTCTGTTTTAGTTTTACACTTGAGACAGTATGTTGACATTATTATACTTATAAGTTTAGATAAAATTAATTGCGATCTCATCATTAGCGTGAGAAGGTTGTTTATCAAACTGTAAAATAAATTTTAAAAAATTAAGATTTCTGCTCATCTGTCGGATAAACATAATACAATAATATCCGCAAGCAGACGTTCCAACAGGTTGGAGTTGATTTGACGAATAATATACTTTTGTAAATTTTTTTTTCATATACTTTTTTATTACATCGCTTGGAGGAAGTCCAAACGAGTCAAAATAATTATTATTATAAACTGCTACCCAATGCGTACCAGATCCGTCATTAAAATCTTGTATATTAATAACACATGAACTTACAGCAGATGGTGATTTTATTGCTGAGAGCTCATCTTTAGAATAAACTCCGTGAAATCCAGGAACCGCTTTTAACTTATCAATGATATCAAAATTACTCAACGGGGTCGACGAGTTCCTGGTAATGTTAGACCACGTCCGATTCCTAAAAGATTTGGCAGCAGACTTCCCGCTAGTCCCGCCAAAAGTGGAGCGAATGGAATAATTCCTCCTTGTTTTGTTTGATTGCATATGCATTTGCACTTTGGTGTTGGTGATTTTGTTTTTATTACTTTCTTTTTTTTTGTTGTTGGTGATTTCTTTTTCTTTTGTGGCATTATAATATATTATTTACATAAAATTTACAATTTTTTTATTCCACTTCCACGAATGATACCATTACCTTCGACTGCTTTCTTCGTTGCGCCAGATATTGCTCCAGACGCTGCTGCTAGTCCTAATGTTCCCAACACCGGCAAAAGTTTAGGTATTATTGTACTAGTTAATACTGATAATGCCGGACCAAGAAAACCACCTTCTTTTGCCATCGCTGTCATTTGTGCAGCACTCAAATTTAAAACAAAAGTTTTTTTACGATCATACTTTTTTACTTGATTTTTTGTTAGCATTAATTTTGTTAAAACACCATCAGAAATATTATGATTGATTTTTAATGATACCTGTTCTCGCTTTGCAGTAGCAGCTACTAATTTTTTAACTTGGCCATCAGTCAAATACACTTCTTTTACAATATACTTTGCCATTTTATATAACAACTGTAGATTAAACTTGAACTGTCATTTTACCTCCAATAGAATCTACCGTGATAAATCTATCACTAATCACTAATGCGTATACGTATAACGGCGCTACTGGAACCGCCCCAAGTGTCCAGGTAATTTCAATATCCGCTGTGCTGTCTACAGCTCGCTCGTTATGTTTACTAACATCAAAATGAAATATAGGATAAAGCGTACGAAATTCTTCTACTGATATTTGAGTTCCATCTTCAACATCTTGATATTTTTGTATTGCGTCAAGCAGGTACATGTACGGTCGAGAAATATTTTTATTAACATCATCAGCAAAATTACACTCGATAGCTCGTTCTGGATATTGCTTTGAATTTAATCTAGCGTATATTCGTCTGACATCAGAGTGATCAAATACTGCATTATTTTGTTGTTGGTTACCTCGTCGAGCTTGTTGTTGAAATACGACAAAGATATTTCTCGGCAGTTGTTCGCTTGATGTTGTTGTGACCCTCCACGTGTAGTCAGTAGTATTTGGAACCGCTGTCTGATATACCTTATGCTGCTTAAAGTAAATTCTGTTTGTATGCTTATCAAGCGTGTTATTTAGTTCTGACATTTTAGTGATTGATGGTGTTATACGTGGCATCCACAAAGAAAGTTTGTTTATGATAAACTGTACATCAGCCCCTCCAGATCTAAACAAGCAATCGTTTTGGTCTGCTCGATCTAAAATAAGAGTATGTTTTACTCCGCGAAATACTTTATCATAATCGCGACAAAAGCCGAAAATCATGCTTAGCGGAAGCATCATTGTAATTTGACGTGATCCTGCTGAAAGTTTTCTTCGCCTAGCAAAGCCTTCGTTATAACGTGGATTTCTCACATCAAGTGTGTTAAGAAGTAAATTTAACATCGCAGTACCGTTTGCATCTGCAGCTGGTGGTGTTATATTTAGATTATTAAAAGCTGCTGTAAGAGAAACTCTTGTAGCGTTTGCATTAGCATCTGCAGCAGGTGCGACAATATCTAGTGCAGCAGCATTAGCAATGAGAAAATTTCTCACAATTACAGTATTTTCATCAGCATTAGCTCCATGTACTATAGCGCCTCTCTTTAAAAATTCTGTTGATTCAGCTATACCCCGTCCAGTATCTTTAAACCACATCATATTAGTTGCAGTTGATCTCGAGTAATCGTCGGAAAACGAAATAATATTTAAAATTGTACTTGCAACTTGTAGGTGACTCGAAATATCTTCTACAGTTTGATTGGCCAGTTGATATCTAGCACTTTTGAATAGACTCCAACCGTTATTTATAAGAGCTACTTCTGCTCCAACTGCAATTGCAGCAGGTGGATTAGCTACTGTCATAATCTGACCACGAACTTCTAACATAGCCTTATGTGGCAGTAGAAATACATCTTCATCTCTGGTGTTAAAGGTTCTAATACCAGTTTTATTTGGTTCGTTAGAATTTTCATCAAGGTACTCAACAAACTCGAATTCTGTCACATCGTTGTCGATGTCATAAGTTTCTGTTAACTCGAGATAATTTTTAGTAGACATTTTATTTTATTAGATTATATAAAATTTTATTGCGGCACTGTTACTTTAGATATTAATTTTTGTATGATCTGCTCGCCCTTTGGTGATAATAATTTTTTTGTTGTTGTTATCATAGCTTTTTGAGTTTCTTTTGTTGGAGCGATTTCTGAGATAGCTTGTTTTATTTCAGATGCAGTCGGTGGATCTCCTTTTATTTTATTAGCTATTTTTTGTCCCACCGCAGTCACAGCGGCAGATGCAGCCCCAGTTGCAAAAGCTTTACCCGCGTCAATAGCAATTGGTGCAACTTTACGCGCTAGTCCTGGAATATTTTTAATAACTTTAGTGAATATATTTCCAAAAAATCCTCCTACTATTTTTCTTCGATAAACTTTTTTTCTTTGTTTCATTATATTTGATGTTGCATAATTTTTACTTTTGCTCGCGTAGATGTAAATAATAAGTTACAATTTCATTACTAACATGTAACTGTTTTCCTGATTGATCTGTCAACTGCATCCTTATACTTGTTATTTGATCTTCAACGTTTAAAGGATAATAGATAATATGTCGTGGAGTTATTTGCATGAGAGAACCTGGCGGGACTTCTGGTGAGAAACTGTAAATCGTTTGACCTTTGCTACCTTTTGATGTATAAGAGCCAGAAGCAGTAGAGCAATTTACTAATATTGTATTTACTTCTGTTATATTTGATGGCAGTTCACTGTCATATGTAATAGGCTGATCAAGTGCAGTGTAAGTTTTTTCAGTAAATCCTAACAGTTGTGCAATACTTCTTTCTCTTGGTTCAAGATTGATTGCTATATTTTTCAAAGTTATCCTAGTTCGTAATGTGTTATAATTTGCTGCTAATTCAAAATTATCAGCCACACCGTTAGCTTTTGTTATGAGCTCTTTGATCGTCTTGTTTAGATCTTCAATATTATAAGCTCCTTGCGGAATTTTTATTTTTTTTTGTTGTAGATATTGAAGGTGTTGTAATCATAGTAAAATACATTTCATCGTTAACATCATTTTTCACGTTAGGTATAGCATTCCAGCAAGTACAAGAAATTAATCCAATTTCATATTGTTTTGTAGGATCTAGTTCTATAGGTGGAATATAATTTACTGAAAAATTTGCGCTATCTTCTGTAGACTCGCTAGAGTTTAGTAATAATGTTGTTTGCATTCCTTTAATATTATATCATTTTACAAAATTAAGTCGCCGCGATTAAGTCGTGGTGTAAAGTTTCATATTCGTTAGATGTTAATAATTCACTCGATCTTAGATGATCAAGTATGTCAATGATTTCATTATCAAGTTCAACACTAACATTCCCAGCTTCCTTTGATGATATTAATAACATTAATCTACCTATCATTTCAGTAGTTGAAGTAAATACTTTTACACCAGTTCCTGTTTTTTCTTTTCTATATTTTTCTACACGAGATTTATCGAGTTTATCAAATTTTCTTTTAAAACTCCACCCTTTACCAAAAGGTTTTGCTCTGCTATTTTCTGCTGTTTTTTTAAACGTGAGAGCAATGACACCCTTTCTCATTCTTTCATAAAATGGAATCATATTATCAATCTCTGTAACCGTGTTTAATTCATCTTTAGCAGCAGCTCCGTCATTAAATATTACATTAAATTTATCGATTAATGCTTGATATTCTGCATCAGTCCACTTGCTTATATCATCAATACCCCTTATATTTTCTTTGTTTAAAAAATCATCATATTCACTAACTTTTATCTCATCATTTGCTCTTTTTATAAAATGAAGTCTTTGATCTCCAACCTCCATAAACCTTACAGTAAGATCACCGACTCTTTGTTGCTCCTCTCTGATATCTTTTATGTCTCCTGATAAATTTGTTATAATATTTGTTATTCCTTGCGTTGTTAACTCTGCTAATCTTCGCTCAAGTTCCAGCGGATTGTTTATCAATCGATCTGTTTCTGCTTGTCTAGCCGCAGGATCAGCTATATTTGCTGTAAGTGCCTCAATCAGTTTTCTCTTTTCTTCATCAGATCTAGTAACAAGTTTTGCAGCAGCTGCTTCCTGTTGTTCTCTAACAATTCCAACCAAACCTTTTTCCTGTAGTTGCTTAAGTTCTTCTTCTGACAGTGGTTTAGTTTCAGGTTGTTTACCTAATAATGCTTCAGTAACCGGCTTGAAAATTGTAGCTGTTGTTTCTGTAGCAGTTACTTGCCCACGTCGCGCTTCTTGTACTTTTTGCTTAAGTGATGCCTGAGATTGAGCAAGTTTTTTTAGATCTTCTATGTGTTGTCTGTATCTTGCTCGTTTGTCCATTATTATAATTATAAATTTTATAAAATTGAAACGCTTTATTGTAAGTAAGTGTTAATACAACAGCGAAACATTTTAGTTGGATCATTTGTAAGTTTATCAAATAAGAAAAAGTTAAATTTATCTTTTGTAGCATTACGGTAAAGTTCAATAAACTTATCTTTTGTCACGCCACCGCATTGCTCGCTTGCAATATTTCTAACGTCAACATTATCCAGTCCTGGAAATAAAATAAAACAACCCGTATTTCGCCTAATAAACCTGTCAACATTATAAAATCCTTGAGCGAGATAAACAGAATTACACTGTTTGTTACGGGATAGTGAAAAATATGATCTTATTTTGTTCATCTCCATGTTGTTTAGCGGAATATCATCAAAAACTACTATCTTATGTTCATCTGCATCAAGTTGATTAACTGGAATAAGATCTTCTGGCTGCCTAATTATAAAAAAATCTTCACCAGCTTTAAGATCATCACGAAGCTTTTCATTATACTCACTTAATAACTCATACTTATCTTGCTGTGGATTGATTGTGTAAATATAAACTCTATCGTAGTTAAAATTATCACCAAGAAGCAAGTTCATAAGCAAATTTGTTTTCCCCGATCCAGTTCGCCCAACAATAAGATAATGACAATCAGGAAGTTCATTATTATGTTTATGCTTCACTAGTCTCTCTGTATCAAAGTTTAGTATCGACGATTTTGCCATTTTGTATAATATTAAACTAGTGTTGATAATTTTATCTAGGATAGTAAATAATGAGCTACTATACAAAATTTGGAACACTATTAGAAGATTTATCCACAAAACGTTTTAAAGGTGACTTATCCAAATATGCAACTCTTGATCGGCTCAAAAATGAAATCAATAATTTACTAAATCTTACCAGCGTAGATCCAGATGAAGTTGTCATTTTCCAAGACAAAGAAGGACGATTAAAGACGAGTAATGTAAAACTGTCAGATGTAGTTGTACGAAATACTGCTGCGATTGCTAATAATATCGTTACTTTTAACAATCTAGGTAATATACAAGATTCTGGTAGGTCAGTTAATGATTTTGTTAAAAAAGATGGTGATGTATTTAGTGGGAATATTGTTATGAAACAAAATAAGATTACAGATCTTGGAAACCCAACTGAGGATGGGGATGCTGTCACTAAAAAATATGTCAATGATTGGGACGCTTTAATTACTAATGAAATCACAGCACTCAAAAATAATTTTACCAGTCACGTGAACACATTTTCAAGTTTTCGCAGAAGCATAAACAAAATTAGAGATGAATTTTTTGGAAATCCATCAAATGTTGACATTACACTCGCTAATATTAACACAAAACTCAATGATATTATTAGTGGAATTCCTAATATTGTTGAGAAAACAAATATGATTAAAATACCTCACAAACAGATTAAAAATATTGTGTATACTGTTGCATCTGGGTCTAGTACATGGACGAGGCAAAATAATTCTATCAAATACACTGCAGAAGTTACTGGTATGTATAGATTGTCAGTGATTAGCACTGTAAATTTTAAAATATATACCACATCATCTTCATTACGTAATTTTAATAGGTCTTCTGGAACTGTAATTATATTATTACTAAAAGGTATTGAAAAAGAATTTTCAATTGAACTGGTTGATACAATTCCAGTAGTTGAAGCTGATTATTATTGGTGTTTGGAATTTGTAGCTGATTTATCATAACTATGTAAACAAATATTATAATGAAAAAAAGTATAGTTGATTTTAATCATATTTCAAAAGATATTTCAGAACAGGATGTGGACGCACTAATACAATACTATAAATATTATCACAAAAAACATTGGTGTGTTAAAAAATGTTACAAATACTACAGCAAGATCCTTCGAGTAATATCATATCTACCATTGTTAATGACCAGTTCCGGTATAATTTCAAGTGGGATATCGTTAAATCCCTTTTTGTTAATTATATCTGGTATTGGTGTTTCACTTACAGCGGCGTGTAAAAAAGTAGAACCAAGACTTTTGATAAAAAAGCATGGATGTTTAACATCAATTAAAACTTACAAGAAACTACTTGATCAGATCCGGTCTTACCTACGAGGAGTCAAATATAATATGGATGATTTATTACGTGAATTTCGTATTATTGATAATATGTTAACAGACATTCTACCAATGAGGGTTAGCAAGTATGAAAAAAAATATCAAAAAAAATATGAGTAACGTAAAATTTTATCTAAACTTAAGATATAATATAACTAAAATAATATCATTTTCATTCTAATGCTAGTTTAATTTCCACCTTGTTAACTGAAACGTTCTAACACACAGTTTAATTTTCATCCTGTTATCTTGTGGTAAAACCCGTTTGCCGTCTTTAGAATAATTGTATTCCACACATGCGCTGTTCTAACAAATTAGTCACCTCTGTGTAAAGAGCTTATAGCATTCCAACACCTGTTGTTTTGTTCGGTTACAAAATACCTGTTTACAGGTAGTAGTAGGGGGAAAAAAAGAGGTGGGGGAAGGTGAGTCAAAACCTGTTTTATTTTGAAAAAAAAGGGGGTGGGGTGGGGGATAATTTAGGACTATAATTTATACTTGTTTGGAGGGTAAAAAAACAAAGTGAGTTGAAAACCTGGTTTTCTAATAGGGTGAGTTGAAAACCTGGTTTATTTTGGAAGAAAAGGGGGTGGGGTGGGGGATAATTTATACTTGTTTGGAGGGTAAAAAACAAAGTGAGTTGAAAACCTGGTTTCCTAATACTACTCTGGGTGCCGTTAAGCACTGGATTTCAGTTGCAAATTAAAAAGCTGTTGAGATTGTAAAATAAATTTAGACATAGCACAAATTTTGAAAATAGATAGAAATTTTACAATTAAAAACCCAAACATTTCACGCCATACACACAATTTGATCTATGTAATGTATTAATGGAACTAGAGGAAAGCATATGGAGTCGAAACTGAATATAATGTATGCGTTAGGTGTGTGTGTGTGTGAGCGTGTGATTTTCGGACTCATAACTCAATGACAAAAAGTATAAAATATTTTTCTTAACAGCAATAAAAATTATTTGAGAGCGATGGACATTGAATATCCGCTGGTCAAAATAGGAGAGAAGAAAAAGAGAATAAATATGAGTTAACGTTTAAGAGACGTAAATGATTCCACTGATGGTGTAACCTCGATCTTTATCACATGCAGTTTTAAGCTTTTTCTCAAACCGTTTTTTATACCTAGCAATTTAAAAAACCACAAGGCAGTATTTATCGTTTAATCGCATCTGTCTGTCCGTCCACCTATTTACATACGAAACATCCTCTCTATCAATCTATCAGCTTATCTTCTTCTGTCTTTATCTAGCTATTTATATTTACTTTGTTCTTAGGGGACAGAATCAAACACTTCATGTGGGGAACAGTATCGTACACTTCTTGTGAGGAACAGTATCGTACACTTCATGTGGGGGAATAGTATCGTACACTTCATGTGGGAACAGTATCCAAATTAA
>JAEAOA010000166.1:992500-1015000 GCA_016746295.1 Potamilus streckersoni | reverse complement strand
TTCCCTGGAGTGCTTATGTTTACAAAAACATGGTGTTACAGACTGAGTAACAGAGGCTGTATAACCAACAATCTCTATAGTGCTTAACTTTGGAAAACATTGTGATACAGACTACGTGACAGAGGCTGTAGACACAAAATTATCTGGATTGCTAAAATTTCTAGCACTTGGTGTTAAAGACACACCATTCTCTGGAGTGGTTCATTTTGTAACGGATGGTCTTGCAGACTGAGCGTTAGAGGCTGTAGACACAACATTTTCTGCACTGCTTAATTTTGTAATATATGTTATTACAGACACAGTGACATAGGCTGCATACACATCACTCTATGGAGTGCCTAATTTTGTGATGCATTGTGCAACAGACTATGTGACAGAGTCTGTAGCCACAACATTCTCTGGAGTTCTTAATTTAGTAATATATAGTGTTAAAAACTGAGCGACGGAGTCCGTGGACACAGCATTCTCTGAAGTGCATAATTGTGTAATACATGGTGTTACAGACTTAGTGACAGAGGCTATAGGCACAATATTCGCTGGAGTGATTAATTTTGTGATACATGGTGTTTCAGAATGAGTGGCGGTGGCTGTATATACAATATTCTCTCTAGTGCTTTTTTTGCAAAACATTGTGTTACAGACTGAGTGACAGAGGCTGCAGACACAACATTCTCTGCAGTGCCTAAATTTGTAATACAATGTGTTGCAGATTGAGTAACATCGGCTGCAGTTAGAGCGTTCTAAGGACTGCTTAATTTTGGAGCACATGGTGTTACAGACTGAGTGAGAGCGACTGTAGACACAATTATCTCTGGAGTGCCTAATTTTGTAATTTATGGTGTTACAGACTGAGTGACAAATGCTGTAGACTATACATTGTCTGAAGTGCATAATTTTGTAATACATGGTGTTGCAGACTGAGTGATAGAGGATATAAACATGGCATCATCTAAAATGCTTAAATGTGTAATACTTGGTGTTACAGACACGTTCATAGAGGCTGTAGGCACAACATTCTCTTGCGTACTTAGTCTTGTAATACATGGTGTTAAAGTCTGAGTGACATAGGTGGTAGACACAATATTCTCTGTATTGCCTAATTTTGTAATATATCGTATTAAACTGAGTAACCGAAGCTGTAGACACCGCATTCCTCTCCGTTCTTAGTTTTGTAATACATTGTATTACAGACTGAGTTACAGAGGCTGAAGTCACGGCATTCTCTAGAGTGCTAAATTTCGTAATGCATGTTGTTACAGAGTGACAGAGACTGTTGACACGACAGTCTCTAGAGTGCTTAATTTAATTTTCTGCAGTGCTCAATTTTGCAAAATATGGTGTTACAGACATAGTGACAGATACTGTAGACACAGCATTCTCTAGAGTTATATATTTTGTAATACTTGTTGTTACAGACTGAGTTACAGAGGTTGTATTCGCAACATTCTCTGGAGTGCTTAATTTTGCAAAACATGGTGTTACATACGGAGTAACAGATGCTGTATTCTCAACATTCTCTGGAGTGTTTAATTTTGTAATACATTGCGTGATAGACTGAGCAACACAGGCAGTATAACCAACATTCTCTGTAGTGCTTAATTTTGCGAAACATTGATTTACAGACTGAGTTACAGAGGTTGTAGACAAAACATTCTCGGGAGTGATTAATTTTGCAAGAGATGGTATTAGAGACTGAGTGACAGACGCTGTAAACACAACATTCTCTAGAGCGCTCAATTTTTCAATTCATGATGTTACAGATTCAGCATTCTCTGGAGTGCTTCATTTTGAAATACATGCTGTTCAGACAGAGTGGCAGAGGCTCTAGGCACAGCATTCTCTCAAATGATTAATTTTGTAATACATAGTGTTACAGACTGAGTGACAGGGGTGGTAAATACAATATTCTCCAGTGAGCATAATTTTGTAATTCTCGGTGTTACAGACTGAGTGACAGAGCCTGTGTAAACAATATTCTTTCCAGTGCTTAATTTTACAAGACATTGTGTTACAGATTGAGTGACAGAGACTGTAGTCACAACATTCCCTGGAGTGCTTAATTTAGTAATACACGGTGTTACAGACTGCGTGACTTAGGTTGTATACATAACATTCTCTAGAGTGCTACATTTTGCAAAACATGGTGCTACAGACTGAGTGATAGATGATGTAGACACAGAATACTCTGGAGTTCTTAATTTTGTAATATTTTGTGTTAAAGATTGAGTGACAGATACTGTAGTCACAGCATTCTGTAGAGAACATAATTTCGTAAGTGATGGTGTTACAAAATGAGTGACCTAGGCTGTAGACACAACATTCTCTTGAGTGCTTAATTTTGTAATACATGGTGTTACCAACTGAGTGACAGAGATGTAAGTCACAATATTCTCTGCATTGCTTAAATTTGTAATACATTGTGTTACAGACTGAACAACAGAAGCTGTAGACACAGCATTCTACGGAGTGCTTAATTTTGTAATATATCGTGTTACAGACTGAGTGGCAGAGGTTGTAGACACGGCATGCTCTGACGTGCTTAATTTTGTAATATATGTGTTACATACTGAGTAACAGTGGCTGTATGCACAACATTCTCTGGAGTGCCGAATGTTGTAACTGAAGGTGTTACAGAGAGAGCGACAGAGGCTATAGACACAGCATTGTCTGTAGTGCTTAAGTTTGTAATAAAAGGTGTAATATACTGAGTGGAAGATGTTGTGGACACAGCATTCTCTGGAGTTTTTAATTTTGTAATACTTGGTCTTACAGACTGAGTGACAGAGGCTGCAGTCTCAACATTCTCTTCAGTGCTTAATTTTGCAAAACATGATGTTACAGACTGAGTGACAGAAGCTGTAGACACAGCATTCTCTGGAGTGATTGATTTTGTAATACATATCATAAGCAAAGCGAATAATTTAAAGTGTATTTCCACCTATACAAGTTCTTTAAAAATGTTTCATTTTTGCACTAAATTTTATCTATTCCCTTTCTGTTACTTTTATAATTTGAAGAATATATGGAATTTACTATTCGATCCTTATTGAATGATGACTCTATTCTGCATATTTGATTTGACTGAGCAACATATAAAATATACACCTGTGCGCAAACATAAAATAATAACAAAATCCGATGATCTATTGCTGAATAGATGTAAATGATGCATAAAATGTTCCTTTTAAGTTCAAGACAGGAGTTTAAACTTGTCAAAAGAAATGTAAAATAATTTCACTCACAAGAACCGAATATATTTTGTTGTTGAAACAGAAAATGCTCCATATTAAAATGAAAACTCTCATTTATGGTACAATAATCGTTGTTCGATAAATTATAACCCATTTTCTTTAGTGGAAGGGCGTATTTTATCAAAGAACAAAGCTGCTTGAAAGTCATTATAGATCATTGTTTAATAATAATAATAATAATAATAATAATAATAATAATAATAATAATAATAATAATAATAATAATAATAATAATAATAAACTGTCTTTCAAGAGGATAATACATTTGGTGACGACTGACCCATATGCCATGTGGTCCGCATTTTTTGTATTTGACTGATAAAAAATACAAGACCATGCACATAATCAGGTATTGTCGCTCACTCACTCATACATATTTAAACTGAATGAAAATGTATGACTACACTGGGAAACATAAACACATATGAACAATATTCTTTACACAAGTACATACATTTCAGCATAAGTCGTACGTATTATATATGTCGAATAAGATCTGGACATATTATTTATGGATATGATGATAATGTTTTCTATTCAGAGCCTTTAATATCATTCCAGCTGGCCACAAAATAATTCTTTAATGATATTTTTAAAGAAGTAAGGGAATTTGAATTACGTATCCTCAGTGGTAAGGAATTCAATACAGTAGGTGCTAAGACAGTAGATGAGCTTCTGTATTGATTGGTTTCGACCACGGAATCTAGAGATCATTGCTAGTGGTCGATCGGATATTACGCTCATTATTCCATTATCTTGGTTCATTTAGGTTAGAGATATAATCTGGAGAAAGACTTTTAAAGATTTACATGTCATGATTCTTTTAAAATAAAGAATATGTTTTCTATAGTTAGCCATTGCAGACCTGAAGACAAAAATATTGAGTGAGTCATGACAGAAAATTTCAGTATTACTCGAACTGCCCTTCCCTGGAGTTTATTAATTTTGGACAGATTATAATTGGATGTGTTTCCCCATATGGTACAGATTTAATCTATCAGTGGTAGTATATAACCTGAACAATTAAGTTCGAGTGATTGTGGAGGTAAAATTTGGAATGCATTTTTAAGTTATTTTTGACTACCATTAACACATATGTTATCGATATATGTATTCCAACTGAGGTGTTGAACAAGGTAGATACCAAAAACGTTTTTTATTTTTAACAATAAATGCATCTAAGCCATTTTGAGTTAGAAGTAAATCCATTTTTGTAGATAGTCGCTGCCTTGTTCCAACTGTCATACATTCAGTTGTAGAAATATTGAAATGAATTTTGTTTGATGACACCAAACTGATATATTGTATAAGTCTATTTGAAATTTTTTTTAATGGATTCTAGAGATTTACCAAATAAATGCAGAGTCGTTTGCAAAAGGATCTGTATTAGAGTGCGCTGGATATAAGACGAAGTCAGTGATAAATAGTAGAAGAGGTAGAGACCTTAATATAGATCCTTGAAGAACACCACTTAAGATACAGCTTGGGTCGTAAGTATATTTACCATTGTAAACAACCTGGCGTCTGTTAGATACGACGTGAACCAGGCAACTGAATTTGGAGAAAGCTTGTTGGCTGAAAGTTTTTTAATGAGCAACGAATGGTCAACCAAATCGAATGCTTTTTTTTATCAATAAAAATTGCGCCAGTAGGGTCACCTGATTTTATTGCTAGTAGCCATTAGTCTATAAGTTTTATCAATGCAGTTTGACAGGAATGATTCTGTCGCAAAGCTGATTGTGATCTATAGAGGAGATGGTGGTTGTTAAGATATATGTAAATATGCTGGCATGTTTTTCGATACTTTTTAAAGTACACATAAAACAGATATGAGTCGATATTTTGATCGGTCATTTTTGTTTTCATTTCACTTATAAATTGCGAATATTTTTTTCTGCCTTCAATAACTCTGGAAATTTACAGGAAATGATGTTACAGTTAATTATTTCTTTCAACGACTCTAAGATTAAAAAAGTGGACATTTTCAGAGTTTTTGGGTGAATTCCATCTAGACCAGCTGATTTGTTTATGCCAAGTCTATTGAGAATATCCAAAGTGTCATTTATTGTTATTAAGTGAGTGTTGAAACTAACATAATGGGTACCCTTTCATTCACGAATTTAGTAAGTTTGTCTAAATGTGGCTCTGTATGATTAGACCTGTCAAGGATTTTGGATATATTGGTGAAAAAGAGGTTCACCTGAGTTGCAATATCGAGTTCATCAGTATGACTAGTGCCATCAACTATTCTTTTGATGCGTATTGGGGCGTGTTCATTTTGCATAGTAAGAAAGCAATGGTTCTAGATAGACAAGCCACAATCTATATTAGGGAAAGTTACCGAGTTAATGTTTTGTGATACTTCGATGAGAAATTCTCTTTAAGCAAAGTGTTTGAGACATCTGTATTTCATGTAGGGATGCAAGTTATTTTCCTTTGCACTATGTTGCTTACGGGTTGCACTTATGGGATAGGGATCACTAAAAAGAAAACAAGGTATCTCGTGGACGTTGCTAGGATGGATGGTGTAGACGTGGTGGATCAGAGTAGAAGTACAGGTTGTTACTCTTGTTGGAGCATTTATTACCTGTGTAAGGTCGTGTAGTTGTTTCATATGCGGCCATTCGGTGTTAGTATCAGAGAGAAAATCAATGTTAAAGTCTCTCTTGATAAGAGGGGTTCCGAGTGGTCTAAAGCTCTTTCAGTTACGAATCACTGCCATCTCACCTCTGTCTGCGTGGGTTCGTGTCTGAGATTCGGCGAATGTGGATATTTGAGAAAGCTTGCCAGTAGCTTTTCTTGTGTCGGTGGATCCTTCCGCGTATTTCCCGGTTTCTTCCTCCCCTATTAATACTGGCCGCCATGTATAGCCTATCGTGTGCTGAAAATGGCGTTATGCCCCAGAACAACAATAACAACAAAAATGTCTTGATAATTACTTCATCTGAGAAGATAAAGCAAACTCTAACTCAGGTTTAAATTGGTCAGTCCATGATGAGAGGGAGACTGGAGGTCGGTAAGCTGAATATATATAGACTGACTATTGAGGAAACAACTCAATACAATTTGATTCTAAAGCAGAAATTTCAAAAATCGGTTATTCTCTTGTATGTTAAGTTGTTTGAAGCGTACATGGTTATCGGTCTTCCTATGCCTTGTGGTCGATCTCGTCTTTCCAAAGAAATGTTGCTAATAGAGATAGCTCACGTGGGTACATGTCAATCTTATAAATGTTGTCTATGAACAATGAGTAAAACAAACGGTCTAAGCGTGGTTTATTTTTATTGGGGGTAAGGGTTTGGTATTGAATGGTAGTCGAAATGAGCCTGCTATCTCTTAAAGTGGTTACATGTGTAATTATAAAAAGAATATAAATTTAGAACTAACATGATTCTTTAACATTCCTCATGAAATTTAAATTTAAATTTAAATTCTTCAATGCAAAATACGAATTATGAAAGTATGCAGAAAAGAATAAACAGTTCGTGGTGAATTAAAGTTGCTGTTCTTATATTAAACGAAATCCTGATTAAGTCTGTTCTAATTGATACTTGTTAAAAACTACGATAACTTATCTTCATTGTAACAGGAGACGTTTAAAACTAATAAAGGTTCATTTTGAGGAAAAAATTTATTTCTGTAATTAGAAAATTAAAAGAAAAATTGCAGTACGATGTATAATTACATCTATCATATATCTCATTGATTTTAGTTTTTAGCTATTTACCAATAATTTTGATCTATCACTTTACAAATAATATAATTGTGTCGGGATATAATGCTTTATTTCTATTATAATAAAGAAGCCAATTCAAAAGAAATTTTTGAGATTTTCTTCAACCTATCCTAGGTCTTAAAACTTTTGTTTTTGAACTATTGATTAATCATTTCCATCTATCAATTCACAAAGTTGTAAGGAATTGTCCAGATATAATGCATTATTTCTACCGTTGTAATTACAATTTGATCGGGAGGAACGGCCGATCCAAACAATGGTTGATTACGGACCAGTACCGGTAGGTGTGATTATATTTTAAGATTGAGTTAAAATTTGTTAACTGATATTATATAAGTTAAGCTAGCTATTTGTGAGAACAGTTTAGTTACTAGCGCCATTAACTCCCAAAAAGTGTGCCCTTTGTTAGAACAATCAAGGTGAGCTTAAGTAATGATTGAAGTTTTCCGATCGCGTCTACCGTCGCTCAGTTAACGGAAATGTAATTAGCTTGGCCAGCAATGATTGATTGATTGATTTAATTTTAGCGGCGCACCAGCACTTTTAGGCTATTTAGCGCCATACAGTAGGTCATATGTGTAAAACATTGCCAGCATTAAAAAGGTTAACAACAGACACTCTGCTAACATCCCAAATATTTATTTATTTATTTATTTATTTATTTATTTATTTATTTATTTATTTATTTATTAATCTATTTGTTTTTTTGTTATTTATTTATTTGTTTATTTTTTTTATTTATATATTTTCTCGATTTTAGGTCTCTATCCATCTTTCAGTCCTACGCAATTACAACTTTTAACACCGTACATTTTGCTGACATGTGCAAAAAACTGTTTGAATTTAAAATTGCAATCATATTATCATTTAAACTCTGTGGGAAGTTCTCCTTAATGTCTACTCAGTTTAGTCTAATATAAGTAGTAGAAATTGCATAAAATATAATAATAATAATAATAATAATAATAATAATAATAATAATAATAATAATAATAATAATAATAATAATAATAATAATAATAATATTTTACTATTACTATATGACTTATGTGATTATTGAAGGTATCTTTTTGTAATATATAACATTATCATATGACACATGACATTGAGGTATTAAAATAATCATACATACAGTATTCTTATAATGTCTGAGAGCAACTATTAAGTGATTAAAACATAAACAGTTTACTCTCATCATACGTGAACACTTTCTCTTGAAGAAAAAATGAATGGTCTATATTACTTATTGCAAGATGGTACTGATATATATATATATATATATATATATATATATATATATATATATATATATATATATATATATATATATATATATATATATATATATATATATATATGTGTGTGTGTGTGTACGTACGTACGTACGCACGCACGCACACACACACACACATACAGACATACATACATACATACATACATACATACATACATACATACATACATACATACATACATACATACATGCATGCATGCATGCATGCATGCATGCATGCATGCATGCATGCATGCATGCATGCATGCATGCATGCATGCATGCATGCATGCATGCATACATACATACATACATACATACATACATACATACATACATACATACATACATACATACATACATACATACATACATACATACATACATACATACATACATACATACATACATACATACCTTTCTACCTACCTACCTACCTACCTACCTACCTGCCTGCCTGCCTGCCTGCCTGCCTGCCTACCTACCTACCTACCTACCTACCTGCCTGCCTGCCTGCCTGCCTGCCTGCCTGCCTACCTACCTACCTACCTACCTACCTACCTACCTACCTACATACATACATACATACATACATACATACATACATACATACATACATACATACATACATACATACATACATACATACATACATACATACATACATACATACATACATACATACATACATACATACATACATACATACATACATACATACATACCCTTTACCTATAAGTTATCTGTATACATGCACACGTGAAAAGTTGAATAGAAACATTAAATTTACAGACAAATTTTATAAAGCTAACAATTACTGTCTAATATTAGGACGTTTTTTGAAGTTCAAAACATGCTGCGTAATAAAATTCAAAATATTTTATAATAATATCATAGATACATAGTTCCATATTTAAGCTATATAGAACATAAATAATTAACAAAACAACAGGTGCAAATATATACAAATTCTACAAACTGAATACTTTTAACAAAACGAAAATAGAAAGGGACGTTTACATTATGTTATTTTTAGTTATGACTATAGCAGAAAACAGGTTCTTATTAGTGTGAACACCAAGAGATCTCTTTCGATTAAATTTCAAAAAAGCCTCAGCGGTTATCCCTTCCCCATTTTCTTTCTGCCAAGCAAACTTATCTGTACTTGCTGTTTTGTTTTTAAAAATTGGATAGATAGATAGATAGATAGATAGATAGATAGATAGATAGATAGATAGATAGATAGATAGATAGATAGATAGATGGATGGATGGATGGATGGATGGATGGATGGATGGATGGATGGATGGATGGATGGATGGATGGATGGATGGATGGATAAATATAATCAGCGATTTAAGCCCTCAGTATTATTTTTAATGAATTGAGTAGTATTTTAGGGTATGCAGTTGGTTTAAATCTAAACATGACATGCCCATTTTTTTTGTTGACCCTTATTAATGCGGCAGTAGACGCTAGCCTCCCGCGGGAGCTACCTTCGTGCGGCAAACATCAATAATTGGTTAATCACACCTTGATTAGGCGAATAAAGGACGCACTTTATTTGATTATCCTCGTTGTTTCACCTGGCGAATGGGGAACACTTCTCAACCATCAAATAATCAAGGGATTAGCAATTTAAGAATAGATGTTGCTCCAAGAATATATATTTATAAAAAAAAATGTTTCTACATAGCAGTTTTTCACACCACTGGTTATAAACCATTCGTACTGAAGGTCTGTCTTTTGAATTATTTTTCATAAAGTTCATAAAGGATTACGGGTGTTATATTCGGTCCAATGGATAGAGAAGAATCAAGAGACGATACTTGGTGAGTAGTTTAAATTTTATTGTTTATTACTGCTAGTCTCAGTTTCATTTATTTGTTTAATTTCATGGGTAGTGGTCGTAGGGGATTATTGAATATGGTTTTTTTTTTCAACAACTAAATGAAGCATATGTACGGGAAGTCATTCAAAATATATTTTCCATATAAAAAAAATATTGAAAATGAAGACATTCGTAACTACTATATGAATTAAATTTGTTTTGAGTGTTTGTGTTGGTTGATATCATTAATCTTTTATTGACTAAAAAGAAATGTTAATTTTTAAATCAATTTGATTATGGTAATTTCAGATTATATTAACTCTTCAGAACGTTTTCTCAAAGATGGAATTATCCCTGATTCTGTCACTCCCCTTGTTTAAAAAATATAAACATATTTCCAATGACCTTACAGAAGATATGATTTGTGATGGCACACATAATTTATTCGTGATTCCCTATAACATATGTGATGTCATATATTTGATGCCCTATATCATGTGATGCAGGTGATGCCATGTATATATATCACTTTAGCATGTACTGAGATGCAATTTTTGTTGGATAAGAAAACATCAAAGGGCTTTCAAACTCGTTTTAAAATGCACTTGGCGTTTTATTAGGTTGACAGGCTTAATAAGGAGAACTAATTAACAAGAATAATTAAAGGTATGAACTGTGAAGTCCTTTAGCCATTTTTTAATAGGAACCAGTAGATATTGCAATGACAAAAAGAGAGCTTATGCACATGGGTGCCTGCAAGATTTTTTTGCAAGGGGGTAGGGTACTTACGGCAAGGAGATTTAATATAGTAAGCAGTCTGAAACTAAAGCTAAAGCTAATATTTACTAAGCATTTTGAACATAATATCGACATTTTCAGCTTCATTTAGTAATACATGATTAAACTTGTAGGAATATGTATGTATGTATGTATGTATGTATGTATGTATGTATGTATGTATGTATGTATGTATGTATGTATGTATGTATGTATGTATGTATGTATGTATGTATGTATGTATGTATGTATGTATGTATGTATGTATGTATGTATGTATGTATGTATGTATGTATGTATGTATGTATGTATGTATGTATGTATGTATGTATGCATGCATGCATGCATGCATGCATGCATGTATGTATATATATATATATATATATATATATATATATATATATATATATATATATATATATATGGCATCACATATAATATATAGCATCACATATGTGTATATACACACAAAATAGCATCACATATATGTATATACACAATATATATATATATATATATATATATATATATATATATATATATATATATATATATATATATATATATATATATATATATATATATATATATATATATATATATATATATATACACACAAACAAACAAACACACCATGTGAAGTGACCCACCTATAACGCTCTCCGTTATAACATGATCGTGGCATGGCTACCGAAATTTCATTCACCTTATTACTCGGTATTTTTCTCATAAACACAAAAAAATAAAGTACGGAAAGTAAATCACGAAAAGTTTTATTATCATGTTCGAAAAAGAGATTGTTTATAAATCTGAATATAAGATGTGGCTCCTAAAAAATTTAAATTAACAAATTTCTTACAGTTTTGAGCCAAAATAACGTTTGACATATTAGTATCTGAACCCATGGCTTGGCCTTTTGAAAACTTTGATCTTTGTTTAGTGTTGAAAGAATACATCTCATGAGTGTTAATATTATTAGTACTAGTCTATGAGCAATGAAGCCATCAAGTTTACGTTGTGTTTGTCTTCAATACATTCACTATACAATCGATGCTCAAACAATATGCAACATATGTTCTATAAACTGCATACACAACTAAGCAATAAACAATGCGGCAGTTGATACAAGAATCTCACCTGAATTTGTAAATTAGTTAATTTAAGTACATTGCTCATCATCAAAGTCAATTGCCAGGCTAAACTTGTTCAAATTATGGGTCTACCATTTATAAAACTTCAAACAAACGCAAGCCTCCAACGTGGTAGTGTTGTTTTATGCAATCAGTTGACCAGTGAATAATGTGGTCATACAAATGAAACCTTGAAACAGTCATTACATGTTCAATGAGAAGCATTGAAAGAAATCATCCCACTGACTCAGATTTCTTGGTCATCTGTTAGCACATTAGTCAGGTGAGCAGTCTTATGCTTTTTAAAAAATAACTAAATTTGCTGCTGCTTCATCATTGTAAGGATTCATATGAGTTTGAGCAGGCTATACTTTACAGAGTTATGGCTCTTTATCAGATTATATAGAACAGGCATTCCATTGCTAACATTATGGCATTAACCTGGATTTAAACTTGCTGTGGTGCTTCCTTACATTCAAAGAAGCATGAAGATATTGTGATCCATGTCATATACATGTACATTTAGTTAAACCTTACCTACAGCAATAAAAAAAACACTTAAAGTTTTGGGTTGTTGATACATGTAGTCTATGGGTAACAAACTGTATCTTCAGTTTTTGAGTCTTGATCACTCCTTAGGGATCAGGGTTTGTGGGATAGAGGTGGTTAAAAATAAATTTCAATCAGACTCTTGGGTTTTAACTCAACTGGTTATAGACCAGAAAAACTAATTGGATGGCCTTTTGTCTATAATCTGCTTCTCTTGATCTGCTTATATGATTGTGATGTAGCTTTACACACACACACGGAAGGTCCTGTTAGTCCTCAATGAAAATACTGACATTGAAACATCCAATATAGTCATGACAATGGCGATTTTGAAAATATAGTTACTGATATTCCTTCTTTACTGGGAAGTCTTATCAACATGGAGTTTTCACCAGAAGTCTTATGATGTTTGGTTGATCATAAATGAAAATGGCACCAATTTGAAAATTAATATCACTGCCAAGGCAGCCATTTTGAATTTTTTTTATAGCTACTTCTCCTGATTGAAACATCATATCAACAAGGGTTTTTTATGATGTCTAGTTGTTTGAAATTGAAACTGGTTACAACCTGATCTTTAGTGTAAATGATGTGGTGAATATCTTGACAACAATAGTGATGCTAATCATCCTGGATGTTGTCATGGGGTTTGTCACCAAAATCATGTGTTGTTGCTAATTAGAAGTGCCAATCTAATATCCAACACAGCTGCAACAGCAGCCAGACTGAGAATCTTGTTACCTCTATTCCTCCTAATCAAACATTATGCTGATATGCAGTTTTCACCTGATGACTTCTTATTATGCCCAGTTGATCCTTGACCCTAAATGAAAATGGTGACAGTCTGACATCCAATATGGCCACTGGTTCATCTCTCTTGAAAATCATGTATTGGAAAGTGTTATGTATATTTAATCTGAATTGTTTATTTTGTTTATTTAATTTTCTTTTATTTCTTTATATGCTGCTTTAGTGTATCATATTATGTTTGATTTCACCTTGTCCTAAATCAAGCTTATTTTCTGCTGAACCTGAATTATTATTTCCTTTTTATTTTATAAAGAATTTATACATAAGGTGGCACTCACTAGTTAGTATGTACTTTTGAGAGAGTGAGGTATGAATGGTGAAGACGTTTGCATTTTAAACATGTAAAAATAGTCATCGAATCTATTTTTACAATTTGCCTCTGAAGTTCGGAAATTTAAAATGAGCAAGTAGAGCTGGCACTTTTTTGAAAGATGCACATCTGGAGAAAGGCCAAGCTGTATACTCTCTAACCCATATTACACCCATCAATCATACACCAAAATAAAGGGAATTAAAGGATCTTTGAACAATACCTAAGATATACAACGTCGTTTTTAAATAACAAGTATAACTGGTGAGGAAACCCAAGGAAATTTTTTTTTCTTTACAATTCTAACCCTATATTAAATATGAAACTGTAAAGCGCCACCCTAAAAACAAATATAAATATTTATGCAATTATTTTTCTTTTTTTCATATTATTATGTATGATGTTCTAAATAAAATGGTACATTAACATTGATTTTATTCATGAAAAAAGCAAGTTATGCTTGTTTTGCTATAGCTTACATAATTTGCCATTAGGTATGTTTGTGTGAGTAATTACCTTCTTTATGGGAAAATTAGAAGTCTTATAATATAAAAAGTCAACTTAAATTGAAAACTGTTGCATTAAAAAAAAGAAATACATAGTGAAATTTTTTCGTTTAATTTATTTGCAATGAAATTTTTAAAAAATGATGACAAAGCAAACTTGATTTTTTCCATATAAAACAATAAGTTTATATTTTACCCGTTGACCTTTGACCTTTATGAACCTCACCTTTTTCATCCCTTTTCAAAATGTAAAATTTATTATTGACATCACAGGAATAAATATGGTTAGTTTCATGTTCCTGTCTTTCAGCATAAAACTGGTTGCTATGTTGACAAAATGAAATGTGCATTTTTAAAATAACTCACTTTTTATCAAAAGAAGGAGGGGAAGGGGCTGTACCTGTTTGAGACTCTGACTCTAATAAATGCTGATTTGATGGGAGAAATACAGGACAATTATTCCAAAGGACTGTTTTTTATGCTTGCGACTTAAATATTTCAGCCATACAATAAAAATTAACTCATAAAATAATAATGCCTATATACTCTTTGTTGTGGCATTTAACAGTTATTATGTACTTTTGAGAGAGTGATGTATGTAAGGTGAAGTTGTTTGCATTTTAAACATGCATAGTGGAGAAAATGTGTGCATACATATATTCTACTTTCATGTAATGTGGCTGAAATTTCTTTGGATATTGTACTTTTGGAAATTTTAAATGATCTTAGCACATAGATAACTAAAACGACTGCTCCCTTGTACTCCAAAAATCAACCTGAATTTGTCTAAACTACACTATCCTTGGAAGCTATTAAAATAGGGAAAATAATTTTGCCAAACTAGACAATAACAGCTTCTAAAAGTGCTATGAGAGAATTACCTAATACACAGAATATAAAAAAATAGATATTGTTTTTTTTTACAATTTGCCTCTGAAGTTCGGGAAGTGAAAATGAGCAATTAGAGCTAGTACTTTTTTGAAACATGCTCATCTGGAGTAAATCCAAGCTATATACTCTATAACCCATATTACACCAAAAATCATTCACCAAAATAAAGGGAATTCAAGATTCTTTGAACAATACCTAAGATACACAAAATCTTGTTTAAATAACCAGTAAAACTAGTGAGGAAACCCGGGGAAATTCTTTTTCTTTAAAATTATATTCCTATATTAATTATGAAACTGTAGAGCGCCACCACGGCTCTATTATCGTAAACTATGTATCGGAACGAAGTACAACGATCAGGATTATTACAATTCAACGAGTTATTTCCCTTGAATAAAAAAGTGACAATTTAAAGGACACTTACATTATTGTGAATTAAATCTCAAATATTCCTAAATCCTAATTCTAGATGTGTTGAATGTTGCTAACAAATTCCAATAATATTGAAGGTCAAATTATATAATCCTGAATAGACCTTCAGCATTATATAATTTGAATTATATTATATGAATTCACAATAATCCGGAAGTAATGTTTAAAACCAAAAGGTCAGTGAACGCAGCAATACCAATCAGATTCCCTAAAACGGATTTGAAACAGGCATAAATAATTGTTTACCAAATTTGTTAATATACAAATTGTTACATGATGTATGAGACGACAGATAATTACTAATAGAAGACTTTTATTAATTCGTAAACACTGTCTAACCTCTTCCAAAATTCATGGACAAAGGTCATGCACACAATATAAATTAAATACAAACAATATGGACTCGCAAAGATAATGTGATCTTTGTATTCGGCATATTTGGAAAGGGTATCCGGTACATTTGGAAAAGGATTTACATTACATTTGGATAGGTTTGTTTGCTGCATAACTTGTATTTTATTTAATTTGCAATCGGTCTTCAGCGCTTCATTTCTTCATAAATCCAAATGTAGCAGAATTATGAAAAGAATGGTTTAAACTTTAACAAACTTAAACAAATCAACACAGAACAATTTATCCACTATTTACACATATAATATCAAAGCACACCGAAGGGGTCAATGCATACCTAAGCAGTTTGGTCTTGGCTGTATAAACAAGTTAAACTTTAACGAGCTTAAAATGCAACGACTTAGTGGAGAGAGAGAGAGAGAGAGAGAGAGAGAGAGAGAGAGAGAGAGAGAGAGAGAGAGAGAGAGAGAGAGAGAGAGAGAGAGGGAGGGAGGGAGGGAGGGAGGGAGGGGACTGTAAGTCCAATATTATTCATCAATCAATTTTATTTTTTCGTTGAAATTTTTGCGTCGTTATATTTACATTTCGCGAGAATATGGTAACTAAGATAATAAGTCTTATTTATAAATATTTCCATTCAGTCTCTCACGCCCGTGAATGTAATCGTTTGTTTTTTGTATATCTAAGTAAATATTTTTTTTGGAAGATGACAAGTTTATAATAGCAAGCTATACGATGTGAAATTGGATTATGTAAAAAAAAATATTACCGTATATCCTTAGACGAAGTGACCTGCGTATCTTGTCCTGGCTTACCTTACGACATGTACCTGCTACTCCAATTGATAACAATATAGACCCTCATCTGGCTTCACATTATGTGATGGCAGATCAGAAAATATATCTATTTTACTGATTATTCCTAACAATTGGTATTGACCAACAAGCACCGTATGCGATAGCAGATCTGGGTCTGTGCAGTTTGCTGTTGGAATACACTTTAAGCGAGTAATCTTGCTATATGTGAGTGAGTGTATCTTTCTAATACGTAAATAGGTGCTGAAAATATAAATTCTGACATTAAACAAGAAAACAATTACACCTGAAAGAGATTACCTCCGGTGAGAATTTAATTTTGTTTTCTTTTTGCATCATGTTCTTACATGTTAATTCCTTTCCATTGATTTTTCTTTTTGGCTTACCTTGATACAGTTTACAAAGTTTATTCCTGTTTATATGTTCCGGACAATAGTTTTTTTTTTTTATAATTAGTGTCTTTCATCCGACTTCTATAATAAATGTCAGGTTACGCATGCTCTTAAAAGTCCTTTATAAATCATTACAAATCCAGAATGAACAATGTTTCACCGCTCCGGTGGCCTAGTGGTTAGAGCGTCCGCCTCGGATGCGGGAGATCGTGGGTTCGGTACCCGGTCGAGTCATGCCAAAGACTTACAAAAATGGTACTAACAGCTGCCTCGCTTGGCGCTCAACATTAAGAGGTTAGTGTCAGGACTGGTCGGCCTGGTGTCAGGATAATGTGACTCGGTGGGACATCATGCTACATGTCTGCGGCATGATGCCCCAGTGCTAGACATCACTATAAACTGCCATAATGCAGACATCGTAGCGATATGACTGAAAAATTGGTAAAATCTACGTCAGAAATTATAATCACATCACATCACGTCAACACTGTTTCAGATTGTTTCCGATACTGTAAACGGTACCACGGATGAGGGCCCTGAACTAGACTTTGAAGACCTTATGAATGCATACTTTATACAGTTTTTAACAAACTTTTTATAAACACTTTTTAATTATTTTACTCAGACAAATATTGAAAAATTCATAATAAACTCTACCTTCCGTTTCTAAGATTCAAAAATAAATATGAGAGAATGTGTGAAATGAAGAAACAAATAAGTGGAGAGAGAGAGAGAGAGAGAGAGAGAGAGAGAGAGAGAGAGAGAGAGAGAGAGAGAGAGAGAGAGAGAGAGAGAGAGAGAGAGAAATATGCATTCTACTGCATCAATGAAATTTTATTTAGACTGGCAGTTAGGTGCATGACACATTCCATTCCTGATCCGTCACAAATGGCGCAGGAACTGTGACCAGGCAATTCTAGGATGAGTCTAAAAATGGCTGACTTAAATTTGATAATTAAACCTTTGGACTCAAAATAATATAGAACAAAACAAAACAGGAATCTCGATATCATCCGATTCCAATTAGGCATCATTTCCATCATTGTTTATTTAGATCCAAGTCACTTTCATTTAATACGACTTTTATAAATTGACATATAATCACGGTTTCCCTGCTAAAAGTCATTTTCTGGATGGTCGATGGCGTCATCGTCAATGAACATTTGTGTGTTGATCTAAGATGGCAAAATGGTTCCAGGTTTTTTCCACGGTTGCTTGTTCCTTCAAAGATTACATTAGCTGTCTCTATGAACCATGAATTGCTGGCATGCATCATCAATGCTAAGATATTTCATGTTTTTGTAATTATAGCTTCTATATTAAATCTGATGTAATTAGCAGAATATGGCATTAGGATGTGTGAGGTGTCGTTGGAATTGGATTGTCCGTCCATTAGTTTGTTCATTTGATAGCCGTAACTAATACTGCTTAAGCATTATTTCTAAAAGGTAGGCATCAACTGGTCGGTAGCTGGTACATCAATGCCTTTGATTAAACCGCCCTTAATATTATGTTTGAAAGATTTCTCTGTCTTTGTCCTCAGTTTTATGGCGTGCATTATTCCCATTCACTCTCTGTGTAACAGACAGTTCATGGTTCCAGTAAATAGAAGAGTTTTGGGTATTATTCATCAATGAATTTGTCATTAGAAAGTCTTTAGTGTGTTGTTAGTAATTGTGTGCCCCTCTCACCTTTGAATGACTGAAAAATGAATACTTTGATTATCATCTAAATAAAGACGAATGTTTATCTCTACTACTGGAACCAGAGTATTTACCAAGTACCACAGATCAATACTAATCTGTGATGAAACATAGATCAACATTAATCGGTGACAAATCACAGATCAATACTAATCTGTGATGAAACATAGATCAACATTAATCGGTGACAAATCACAGATCAATACTAATCTGTGACGAAACATAGATCAACATTAATCGGTGACAAATCACAGATCAATACTAATCTGTGACAAAACAGATATCAACACTATGCAATAATGTTTCTTTACTGAATTCTTTATTTGCCTTTGTTATTTAAATATCAATTGCTAGAAGCTGAAATAGCATTAGTAATATTTACAAGATAAAAATATATGTAGACAAATTTGAAGCCGCATTTTTAACTAAAGTCTGAAGGTAGCTTTTACGTGAGAGAACATAGCCAGCGGCCTTTGTAAAATTAAAGTTTTATTGATGGATTATTTCGAGAAAAAGTGGAGACACTATTACATTATGTTGTTAAAATATGAAAACCTCTTGTAAACATATATAAGTGATAACTATGAATCGCTGATGATTCAAAACACTCGACCACTTTTATGCCGAATTTTGTTAAATTATCTGATCTATGTGTTCATCAACCAACCTTTTCTGTTGATGACGAAATGTTCGTTAAAAACGATATTATATAAGGTGAATAAGTACCTTTACAAGTGATTGACAAGTGGTGAAGAAGAGAGAAAGATGGAATAAGAGTTTATGTGAAAATTGAAGAGGTACGAGTGAAGATTTGAGTGTAAATAACATTTAAAGGTATGTACTTTTTTTGTTTCGCTTCATAGTGTAGACTTGTTGTAAGCTTTGCTATGGGAGTCGTACTCGTTGGTGTCATTTGTCCTAAAATCAATCAAAACCCAACAATGTCAAGAGAAGAAAACAACCCACATTATAATGGGAAACTATTTGAGTGCTCGTACCTATTAAATTCTAGAATGTATTTGTGGATCATGTTGCACCTTTCATTAGCACATATCACAATTATACCTTGATCGACTAGTATTGCTACAAAGTTCGTCACTTTTAACACATACTATCAAAATTAGACCTTGATCGACTAGTATTGCTACAAATATTATACCTTGTTAGGCTAGTGTTGCTATAAAGTTCTTTAATGAACGAAAAGAAATTTGATGATGTATGTTGGTATTTGTTAATTTTTTTATTGTTAACTTATTTATCTTCCAGTGTACATCTATGTTTATGATTGCAATGGCTCCTCTGCATACTGGCATTTAGCGTACATACATACATACATACATACATACATACATACATACATACATACATACATACATACATACATACATACATACATACATACATACATACATACATACATACATACATACATACATACATACATACACACATCAGTGCTTACATTGTGCTACTGTAAGATAATTCTACATCTTAAATAATAGATTTGACCAACGTTAAATTGAAGACAATGCTTTTCGCTTTTGTTCATACTACATTCATGTCAACCAAATATTTATCTTCCAGTGTACATCTAGTTTTTCCCAACACGTGCAATTTGTACGGCACACAAAGTCAATGACTTTTAATCTCCATCACACCTTAGAAAGGTTTTGCGTTTAGGTCAACTTGAGGTATAGTGGTAGAGCATTGGGTCTTGATCAAAACATTCTTTTGTTATTTTCTTACTTATAGCAAAATATTAGAATGTAAATTTAAATGTAAATTTTAATATCCATTTAAATATACATTTTAAACTTTCTCATAAGTTGCAATTATTCGTCACCGTTTCTGTACAGAATAAAAAGAAATAAAAAAAGTGCCAATCTCATACATCCTTAATATGGTTGCCACGCATGTAGCCTTCAGTCTGAACGTTGCTTAGTTGCCATAAAGTTACGGAAACTCGTTAACAATTTCGAGTATATCGTGTTGTAAATTAAACATATATTCATGTAATACGCAGGTGGTTAGTAAGCTAATCCACTTAAATAAGAATTATATTTGTATGTAAAATGCATAAAGTTACTAATATTTTCTGGCATATTTCTTTCTAGTCTCAGTATGGACTCTTTGAAGCAACGTGCCATCGAACAGGACCCGGTATCCATGGAGATATCTAGCCAAATGTCTTTGCTTCTGCCTAAGCACGACAACTTGAAGGAAAACTTGTTCTGGATGAATGGTTTCCAATCTGGTGCTTCTTCATCCCAATCCGAGACAGACTCTGGGAGTTCTACGCCATCTTCTAAATCTGCCTTAACATCAAGCGAAAGTCTCTCACCTAGAACCATACCGATGGGTCATTTATTATCAACTTCAGAGAGCGCATTTCGTCGGTTTCGTCAGTCCACATCACGTGACAATGATGCTTCGTTCCCATTCAGTTATCCCGTCACAAACTCCTACGACTACTACAATCAATGCTCACCTCAACCTTATTACGGTTCGTACCAACAAAATTACGGGATGACATATTACCACTCATTCCCATGGGCGCCGACATATCGACAGAATTTTGCGTTAGCTCCAGAGACCGGACTTTTAGCAGTAGATTCAAATCAGAACCACCAAGTTCCATCAAATGATTCTGTTCAGGAGAAGAAGGTGCTGCCTTTCTCAATCGAAGCCATTCTTGCTAAGGATCCGTCACCAAAGCAAATTCCAGTAAACCCTACTGTAACTGATAATACGGAAAAGCAAGACGCATATTGGTGTCATGTTTGCGAGGAATTCTGTCGGGATGCATCTGAGGCAAATCTTCATCGACAGCGCCATCTGCAGGAGAATGCCATTCCTGCTCTCCAGAGAGACATTTTCATGAAACACGGTCACATTACGAAACACGAGATACTAAGCAATATGAATCGTGTGAAGTGTGAAGTATGCAAGAAGTTGGTCGTAACATCCTCATTTAAAAGACACATTGCCAGCCATAATGGTTTCCCGTGCCGAATCTGTGGAAAGGAGTTCTACCTTAATTCTAGACTTCAGGAACACATGCACATTCATACGGGTGAGCGACCGCATTCCTGTAGCGTATGCAACCGCAAGTTTGCCAAGAAATCCTTGTTAAAACAGCACATGAACTACCATACTGATAACAAACAAGAAAAGTGTAAGTTTTGCGGGAAACGCTTCTATCGTGCATGGGCACTGCGTGTCCACATTAGGAACCACACCGGAGACTTTCCTTTTAAGTGTGAGTTGCCCGGATGCTCTAAAGCTTTCCCACAAAAGATCCAGCTTCAGTTGCACACGAACACCCACAGACGCAGAGGTGATGTTTGAGAGACAATATGAGATAACTCGTATCAAATAATTATGAAAAACATTGATTTTCATCTATTGACAAACCTATCTCAAGGAATATATCTGTACTGATAAGAGTGATAGCACTGAAGAGTGCATTATGATAGAACGTTACTTAACTGATTCAGATGCGCATAAGCAACACCAAACACAGAGGTGATGTTTGAGAAACAGGATGTCGTAACACGTAACAAGAAATGAAGAAATATGTGGCAGACTTATCTCAAGGAATATATCTGTGTTGTTTAATTGCTTGACCTCTGATCAATGTTACAGAGCTAGTTATAACCTCGACGATAAAATAGATGTGAAACTACTGGGAAACTATTCCACAAATCAAGATTGATCATACATTTTAAATATTTGCTAATTTT
>JAEAOA010000166.1:980000-990000 GCA_016746295.1 Potamilus streckersoni | reverse complement strand
AAGTATTGTACTCGTTAAAAAAATTATTAAACTATATATAGATAGTTTGATACAAACAATACTAGCATACAGATTAGAGAAATTAAATTCATACTCTATGGATTTTCGAACCTAGGTCCGCGAGTAAATGGCACTCATCGTCTTGCCTGCACGCACCAGCCCATATACCGTCACAACTAAGCGCGCATCACCAAAAAATGATTGCACGGAGTCGATGTTATATGACCTCGTGCGTAGCAGACACTCGCATGACGACCTAGTAAATAATTCTTACATATATATATATATATATATATATATATATATATATATATATATATATATATATATATATATATATATATATATATATATATATATACTGTCGCTCCAGATTCCTATGAAAGAAATTATGGTATAGAGGATTTTTTATTACAAAGAATTATAATTATATAGCAGAAAGAACAGACATTGCTATCCCTGGATTCAGTAGTGGAATCTTGATAATAGTGGACAGAAATAATAGTTCAATACAAACAATACTATCATACAGGTTAGAAAAATTAAATTCGTTTATTGCCATTACAGGGACAAAGGCAAAATTAATACTAGGGTGCCATTTTATGGGATTGTGCAGACTAATGAAAATTATGTGTTAGATTTGTTCGTGTGATTTATCTTTACGAGAACCTCTGCATAATGTTCAGGTTCGGGAGGTTTGATTTTCCTAACTTTGGGCACCGAATACTAACATGTATATTACAGACAAGTTGTATGTCAAATACATTCAGTGAAGTATGTTACATTGATCACTTTAACAAAGTTCACCAGTTAGATAACCTTTGCACGAAAGGATCTCTGTTACTTTCCATTGCTTCATTTTATAAGTATATTAAAATTATGTCTGTTATACAACTATTTCTTATTTTACCAATTTACCGACTGCAGATTATTACAAAATGTTCACTGTTTAATTGGCCAGATATCAAAGTTTTGCATCTTAGACTTTGGATAAAATATATTATGCTGGACTACAGATTGAAAAAAAAAACATTTTGAAATGTGTGCGTGAATTAAGAACCCTTTTTGTTAGGTATATTCTTGTGAATAAGCATTACTATGAAATTTCAAAGCACATTATGAAACACCACTATTGTCTTCTTTTTAACCGTCTTTACCTTGAGAATTTAGGTGTCCAAGACGACGTAGATAAATACTATCCACACACAAACACACACACACACTCACACACACACACACACTATTAAACCGTATACGTAAATGTCATATGATCGAATTGCACGAATTCAGTTAAAATAGATCATACTTTATTTGTCTTTATTTGAAAGTGTTACTTTCCATTGCTTCATTTTATATGAATATTAAAATTATATCTGTTATACAACTATTTCTTATTTTACCAATTTACCGACTGCAGATTATTACAAAATATTCACTGTTTAATTGGCCAGATATCAAAGTTTTACATCTTAGACTTTGGATAAAATATATTATGCTGGACTACAGATTGAAAGACAAACCCATTTTGAAATGTGTGCGTGAATTAAGAACCCTTTTTGTTAGGTATATTCTTGTGAATAAGCATTACTATGAAATTTCAAAGCACATTATGAAACACCACTATTGTCTTCTTTTTGACCGTCTTTACCTTGAGAATTTAGGTGTCCAAGACGACGTAGATAAATACTATCCACACACACACACACACACACACACACACACACACACACACTATTAAACCGTATACGTAAATGTCATATGATCAAATTACACGGATTCAGTTAAAATAGATCATACTTTATTCGTCTTTATTTGAAAGTGCTACTTTCCATTGCTTCATTTTATAAGAATATTAAAAGTATGTCTGTTATACAACTATTTCTTATTTTACCAATTTACCGACTGCAGATTATTACAAAATATTCACTGTTTAATTGGCCAGATATCAAAGTTTTGCATCTTAAACTTTGGATAAAATATATTATGCTGGACTACAGATTGAAAGAAAAACCCATTTTGAAATGTGTGCGTGAATTAAGAACCCTTTTTGTTAGGTATATTCTTGTGAATAAGCATTACTATGAAATTTCAAAGCACATTATGAAACACCACTATTGTCTTCTTTTTAACCGTCTTTTTAACCGTCTTTACCTTGAGAATTTAGGTGTCCAAGACGACGTAGATAAATACTATCCACACACACACACACACACACACACACACACACACACACACACACTATTAAACCGTATACGTAAATGTCATATGATCAAATTGCACGGATTCAGTTAAAATAGGTCATACTTTATTCGTCTTTATTTGAAAGTGTTGATGAAATTTTCATTATCAATTCAGGCAAAGTTTCCTTCGCCTATTTCGGAAGACCAATGCTATCGCTGCAACGTCGAATTAGCGCAAACGTTGGCTTGTCAGATTTTGTTAATAAGGTTAGTAAATGTCTGACCGTGAACGTGTTTCATTTGTCATTTTAGACTTTAGACGTCGAATGATATATGCATTGTTTTTGGAAACAACAATATATGTCTGCTAATATGGCTTCTATAATGTCAAGATCTAGTTCTTTAAATCTGCAAACTTGCTATTTCAGCTTTTGGAAACGATAAAGCTAAACACGATACTTAATAGGATGAGGGTGATGTACATTATGAGGGTGATGTGCATTATGAGAGTGATGTACATTATGAGGGCGATGTACGTTATATGGGCGATGTACATTATGAGGGTGATGTACATTATGATTGTGATGTATATTATGAGGGCGATGTACGTTATAAGGGCGATGTACATTATGAGGGTGATGTACATTATGAGGGTGATGTGCATTATGAGAGTGATGTACATTATGAGAGTGATGTACATTATGAGGGTGATGTACATTATGAGGGTGATGTGCATTATAAGGGTGATGTACATTATGAGGGTGATGTACATTATGATTGTGATGTACATTATGAGGGTGATGTACATTATGAGGGTGATGTACATTATGAGGGTGATGTACGTTATAAGGGCGATGTACATTATGAGGGCGATGTACATTATGATTGTGATGTACATTATGAGGGTGATGTACATTATGAGGGTGATATACATTATGAGGCTGATGTACATTATGAGGGTGATGTACATTATGATTGTGATGTATATTATGAGGGAGATGTACATTATGAGGGTGATGTACATTATGAGGGTGATGTACATTATGAGGGCGATGTACGTTATAAGGGCGATATACATTATGAGGGTGATGTACATTATGATTGTGATGTACATTATGAGGGCGATATACATTATCAGGGCGATATACATTATGAGGGTGATGTACATTATGAGGGCGATGTATTTTATGAGGGTGATGTACATTATGAGGGTGATGTACATTATGAGGGTGATATACATTATGAGCGTGATGTACATTATGAGGGTGATGTACATTATGAGGGCAATATACATTATGAAGGTGATGTACATTATGAGGGTGATATACATTATGAGGTTGATATACATTATGAGGGCGATGTACATTATGAGGGCGATATACATTATGAGGGTGATGTACATGATGATGGCGATGTACATTATGAGGGTGATGTACATTATGAGGGCGATGTACATTATGAGGGCGATCTACATTATTAGGGTGATGTACATTATGAGAGTGATGTACATTATGAGGGTGATGTACATTATGAGGACGATATACATTATGAGGGCGATATACATTATGAGAGTAATGTACATTATGAAGGTGATGTGCATTATAAAGAAACGCTAAACAGTTCTATGTATTTTCTTCAAGTATTTGATTCAAGAATCACAATGAAAAGATCTCATTTTTTACTCTGGTTGTTTTTTTTGTTGATTTTTCAAAGTGAAAATGAGCTTGAAATTGTTTAAATTGTCAATTAAAAGTGAGTTTGACTGAAATAATGTTTGTCCGTGAAGTTTTAATTCCTCAAAGAGTAATATAGCTGATGAAAGTGTCACTTCTGACTAATTTCGAGAAAAGAAGATATAAAACAACCTTTTTCAATCAGAAAGCTTAAATATGATTCAAATCCAGTCTTTCAAATAAAGATTTAGGAGATAGTCATTGTACATTATTAGGTAATGTAAACAGAAGTAAAAAAAAAATCAAATCCGAATTATAAAGAGACAAAATAAAATATTAATGTGATATTTGTCCAATGAGAATTTAAATTATTTTCTATTCTATTAAGCACTGTTGTTTTTCCAACGTTTTACGTGAGATATGTTTTATTAAATCCAGATGGATATAGTTCTTCCAAACTTTGCCGATGCGAACCAAAATCTTATTAAGAGACAATATGATCAATGGATAGAAAACATGTGGGTTGAGCTGTACCTCTGTCCTTAACTTTATATTGCTTGACACGTACGCAATTATATTTTACATACTAATGATTTTACCAATACTGTACAAATTTATTTAAAAAGATTAAATGACCTAAATTTGACAATGTACTCAATATTATAACCAATATGTTTATTATCATAGCATATAGTGGGAACGGATATTAAACCATTAGATTTATGACCCCATGAACCTACTTAACATGGTCAGTGCCGTTTTTTAAATCTGTCTTAAATCACTTTTTCAAGAAAACGGGTCAAAATTTGGAAATTCTTCGATGCTTTTTTTAAATGTACAGTACATAATCAAAAACTTTGAAAATGTTTGATGTTCATGGGAATTCTTTTATCTGATCATGAAGAAAGGTTCAGTTATATATATATATATATATATATATATATATATATATATATATATATATATATATATATATATATAATCCCGTTTGTATTTTCTTGACGATCGTTTCAAGTTAGTTCTGTCTATATTTAACGTTTACCAGCATGACAGGTAATTTCGTATAATTTTAAATTCCATTTTTATTATCTTTTTTTGAAATTGGATTCGTATATATTTAATGTTTTTCATCTTTTGAAGTTAGTTTCTTAGACATTTAAAATCCACTTATATTCTCTCTTTGTTTGAAGTTAGTTTTGTATATATTTAAATTTTTCATCGCTTGAAGTTAGATTCGTATATTAATGTTTGTCATCCTTATATATGCTCAATTAAGCAATCGTGTTAGAGTATTTTGTAAATGCATACAAATCCAGAATGAATAGTTTTCATAGCGTTCAAGACACCGTAAACTGTGCCAGGGATTGTAGCTACGAACTCACCGTTGACAGCTTACTCATGGCATGAATTATACAGCTTTATTTTATATATTATGCTTATAAATACTTTATAATTATTTGATTATTTGAGTCTAAAATATATGTAAAGATACCGCCAAATCCTTTCCAATAGGAGACTCTGTAGTAGATACGAGGGAAAGAATGTAAGAAGGAAAGAAATATTTAAATGAGGCAAATATTGAGCTTCAGACTTATTGAAGAAAGTAATTTACATTTTTAAAATGCTAAATGGTAAATGATATCATAAAATTATATTTATACTGAATATTCACACTCACCCCCAAATTCGCACATTTCATCATCAAAATACAGCCTTAATTAAATTGTGTATGGACTGGCAGCAGTGTGCATGATTTAGTCACCTCGCTTGGCATTCACCATTAAGAGGTTAGTGTTAGGACAGGTCGGCCTGGTGTCAGGATAATGAGACTGGGTGAGGCATCATGCTACATGGCTCGGCATGATGCCCCACTGCTAGACATAACTATAAACTGCCACATTGCAGACATCGTAGCGATATAACTAAAACATCGTTAAAAGTTATGTTAAAAATCCAAACCTGACTGACTTGCATGATTTAGTCAGGTTTTTACATCCCAGTTCCATAACACATTGCATTATGACCAGAAATATCTCTGTATGAGTGAAGATTGAATATATTTGCGCCATTAAATGAAATAAATTAAAATGCGGTATTAAAAAACACCACAAACAAAACAGAGATCTTGTGAGCTCTTCCATGGTGGATACTTCTTGCAGAACTAAAGTATTCACAGCGTAACAACAAATACCATATCATCATTATATGTAATTCCAACTTTGTACCTTGCCTATCGTGTTTTGGACATCTAACTTGCCTAGATATAACATTTGTTATTAGTGGACATGTGAGTTCTTGTTTCCCTTGTAAAGGTCGTTTTCAAGACTGTCATTGGCATCATCAGAGTTGTCGTCACATGAGCTCCCCTTTGGACCAATTTGCTTTGACAAGTGTGTGTGTGTGTGTGTTATTTGGCTTTTGAATTTAGCTTTAAGAAACATATCGTTACAATGTCTGCAGTGTGGTAGTTTATAGTGATGTCTAGCACTGTGGCATCATGCCGAAGATATGTAGCATAACGTCCCACCCATTAACATCTAAATGCTGAGCACGTACCAAGGCTGCTGTTGGTACCACGTTTACGTCTTTGGTATGACTCAGCTGGGGTTAGAAACCGCAACATCCTGCACCCGAATCGGGCGCTCTAGCTACTAGGCCACAGGAGCGGTCATCGGAATTCTTATACCATCAATCCTATTTTGGAAACCCTTTTCAAGAGTTTTACTTAAAAGTCACCTGTTTTTTTTATTTATTTATATCATATAAGTTAAATTTGATGTAAATAGTAACAAATGACACTAGGATGTAGAATAAAACCGTCATCTGTTCGTATGTTCATACAACAACTGTAAATACTAACTCATAGACGCTGTATAAAATAATTCTGCACAAAGTGGTTTCAGTGCAAATCAATTCGTGCAAGCGTAACCTTAGAGATGACATTTTCCTGTTATGTTTTTGGAAGATGTGCGCGTGATTCTATTATTAAATATTATTGTATATTGTACAATCCTCTGACTGGTCCAGTAATCACATACTAATCATACAGTAACTGTAAATGGACGATTACTTTGTTTACTGTTGAATCTGAAGCTTGACTCGGATCATCTTTCAATTTCCACAGATCAGACATCTATGACAAACAATATATTTTAGTTCAACCCTTAAAGAATTTTAGATGATGTTAATTTGTACATTGCGGTTGTTCAAAGAGCTACTGTCAAGATAGAATAAAGTATATATTGGAACAGCAATAATAATACAAAAATAGATAAAAGGTTTGATGACAGATTTCCACGACGAAGCTCGTCACATGAGTGGTCATACTCTGATGTGTATGGCCTATTTATAGCTCTAGGTCTTGTAGCGGGGATTGTTTATAAAATTGTGAAAGATTCGCACAGACTGCATTAAACGAAGTTTTAAAAACATTAGTTCTATATTGCACCGTTACTGTAATATCAAAATGAAAGAAATTGAAATA
Source organism: Potamilus streckersoni (assembly GCA_016746295.1). Lineage (NCBI taxonomy): Eukaryota > Metazoa > Mollusca > Bivalvia > Unionida > Unionidae > Potamilus > Potamilus streckersoni. The sequence continues at coordinate 982,663 of JAEAOA010000166.1, read as the reverse complement.
TCATTAGTTACTGGGCAGGCAGGATGTAAATAAATTCTCGTTTTATTTACTAGTCAATCAAACTTATTACATGAACTGATCACTCATAAGAGAAATGAAGCAAATATCCGTACAAACATAAGTTTGAGACTGCATTTTAAAGTGTGGTTAGAAGGTGAATTTGTTTTTATTTTCTGAAAGGGCACAGCTTAGAACCTCAGTGATTTATTGATGGATTCTTTCGAGACAAAATTGCGGAAGCAATGTCTAGTGCTGAAAGGTGAATCGTGTCTTCATAACCTCCTCAAAACGTCCACTCAGGTAGATAATCTATCGTTTTATGATCACACTCTGGGGTTCAATAACATCTTATAAAAGCTGTTTTGTCTAACGTGTTGAAAGGTTTGTTTCAAGTGAAAGTGACGTAGAAGAGAGGAATAGAAAGACGGAATAAGAGTTTGTGTGAAGAGTGAAGAGTGGAGTGTAAATATGGTTGTAAGATATGTACATTTTTGTCATTTCCTACGAATTAAGCTTTGGTGACGAGCAGATACTAACATATAAAAGAGAGAAATAATTTTGGAATTTGGTTGTGGACCATGCAACCATATATTGGCACATGATGTCAAAAATAGACCCTGATAGGTTATTGTTGCTATAAGGTCCGTTCACTGACAATAATCGTTTTCAAGAAAAAAACCTTGATGACACTTAAAGTGTATTTTAAGTGTATTATTTCACATATGTGATTGAAATGTATGTTCCGTATGCCGATATACCTGTCAATTCCGGCAGATGGCTTGCATGCACGCACGCACGCACGCACGCACACACGCACGCACGCACGCACGCACGCACACACACACACACACACATACATACATACATACATACATACATACATACATACATACATACATACATACATACATACATACATACATACATACATACATACATACATACATACATACATATGCTATAATGTAAATGTTCATTTATGTTTACATTTCGCTGCTGTATGATGTCGCAACAAGTTCACACAATATCAGAAATAACAGGTTTGACTAAAGTCAAACCGTAGACAATGCATGTTGTTTTCGGTTATACAACATTCATATCATCCAAATATTTATCGTCAAGCGAGCAAAGAATGGTTCCGAATCTAGTTCATTAATTAATCGTGTAAGTTTTTTTTTATACCAAACCATGACACCTGTAAGGACATTTAATGCTACATTTGTCTCACCGTCACACCTTGACTAGGTTTTGCATTTCGGTCAGTTTTAGGAACAATGTTACATTTGCTTGGATGAGTACATTTCTATCTTTTATTATGCTGATTTTATATTACTTTTCACAATAGAAGACTTGAATCGAAATTTATTCGTTTGAACATACATTGATACATACAGTTTTTAAGTATCGCAGCCTGTATAGTTTGTTGTCATCATTAGTTAATCTTGATTGGCCCACATTGATCATTAGTCTATCAACATATACAGCTCTGACCAAGAAATTTGCTTTGTTGCCTGAAATTACAGTACAAGGTCCTTACTTCAAGTGTATCATTATGTTTATCATTAACTTTACCTTTTCGTCTGAAGTCATCGTCTGACATCTTGGAACGGAATTGAGATTCAGACTACATTAATTTAGAACAGGACTTGTGTGTTTTTACAATTCTAAGACATGTGTTTTGATCGTCTTCGTAAGTCGTAAGTCTTCTTTCATATTTTTAACTTTTCACCGTGTTTTCTAGGCAAATTAGTTATTATTGTTAAAACTACTAGCTTGTTATCTTCGCTCTTTTATTGCCGTTACTTTAAAGGAGCCGAAAAGCACGCACACAAGCACGCACGCACGTGCATGTGTACGTACATACGTACGTACGTACGTATGCACGCACGTACGTACGTAAAGAACCAGCATCCCACAGTAGGGTACAGGGAAGCTTTGTCACGTAGCCACATTCACGAAGCCCGAGACTCAAAACCACGCAGATAGAATTGAGATGGAAGTGGTCCGCAAGGGTGACTCAAGTATGTATGTATGTATGTATGTATGTATGTATGTATGTATGTATGTATGTATGTATGTATGTATGTATGTATGTATGTATGTATGTATGCATGCATGCATGCATGCATGCATGCATGCATGCATGCATGCATGCATGCATGCATGTATGTATGTATGTATGTATGTATGTATGTATGTATGTATGTATGTATGTATGTATATATGTATGTATGTATGTTTTGCTACGAACCTGTAATTAAATTACAGGTGGTAAGATTTGATTTTTTCTAATTCTTTCTGATTTACTCTTCTTTTTTCTTTTCACTTTTTATCATTAAATGTAATTGTTAGTTGGATGATTATCTTCGCAGTGTGATATTTTGCTAGAAACACCGTGTTTGTCTAGAATGTAAATGTGACTGGCGTAAGCACGACGGTTTTGTCATATTAAGTAAGCAGTCGGAAATAGCTATGTAAATGATTGGTTGTGACCACTGTCATTTCTGATAATTCTTGTTCACTTTCTATACTACGTTGGCAAAGTTTCCAAATCTCCATGATTTCTTCATGCGTGTACATGAAATGACGGCGGTAGTTTGCTTTAAAATACTCAGCTGCGAACTAATGGAGAGTAATACTTTAACATCTTAGAGAGTCACATC
>JAEAOA010000166.1:940000-975000 GCA_016746295.1 Potamilus streckersoni | reverse complement strand
ATGGTTTCCGAACGCCCAAATGATACAAATTATTTTTTCTCTGGTCCAATAATGAGCACTGACCACACAGAGATAAAGTTTCACACTTGGAAGTATTTTATTTCTTTACATTTGTATGATCCATTGGTAAAGGTTACATCTTGACATCTCGTAATTACGACTTCAAATATCATAAATTTCGAGATAGTTATTCCGTAATTGTGACTTACAATCTCGTAATCACGACTTAGTATCTCGTAATTACAAGATGCTCAATGAAGTTGGACTCTAATGCTGATGGTAACTGATGGGACTTGTTATCGTTCTGACTTGTGGAAATGTTTTTGTAATTTGGGATAGATCGTGCAAGGATTTGCAGCTTTTCCCACCTGGGATTAAGAATTCAAAAATTCGTTGTTTTTTAACCCATATATATATATATATATATATATATATATATATATATATATATATATATATATATATATATATATATATATATATATATATATATATATATATATATATATTAGACCTATGCCTCAGTATAAGAACTTCGTACCATGTGTCTTTTAGGCGAAGATTTCATCCTGATATATTGTATCCAGCCAATTTGTCGAAGATAATCAACAAGTCTATCGTTTGATGCATTTACGATGTCGTCAATAAGAAACGATAGTTTCAAGGGAGAGAGTACGAATAATGATGTAATTATTCAACACTTGGTATACAATTGCGACCTAGGTGGTGTCTTTCGGAGACGAGATGATTTTGGACCAGGATCTAATTATATTTGGCATGTCGATTCGCATGATAATCTCGAGCAATATGGACTCTTTATAAACAATTATGGTAAATTATTTAGCTTTCCGTTTACAATCCAAGCAGCAATCCAAAACGTAATACCTGGATACTGTGTAGAGGCAGTCCCCCCACCTTTAAAAGAGGAGTCCATGGAACAGAAAATGATCATGTTGCTCAAGTGCAGAATTTCATGACCATAAAGGAAAATTTCATTTGTGGAAGAAGCATAGCCAGCGAACAGAAATGTTTTTAAAATTTCTGAGGTGGCGATGTTGCTACTTCTGGATTGACACCTTGTGAATTTTGAAGAAAATCTGCCAGTTCACAGGGAATTCAGTTTTTGTTGCGGTTCTTTTTCTTGGCTTGCTTCAAGAAAAAGTAACTATACATTAGTCTTAACTTAATATTCATCTTAAAAGTAGTTTGAACCTGTCGTAAAATAAGTTTGCGAGTCGCAGGAATGATTTTGGATTTTATGGCATGCGATATCAATATTATAACACTTGTATCAATGTCACTTTCGTAAACTCAATCTTTCTATTCATTTTCAATACAGAAGAAATTGTGACAATTACAAACGAAATCCGTTTAGTGCCATCCTTTAGAGGCAAGATAACCATTAAAAATTACATTTTTATTTTTGATGTAATCTTAAAAATAAAATAAAAATTTATATGTATATGTAATTTAATTATTAGCGTGTTAGTTTTAAATTTTGAAAATTGTATTCCATGTCATTCTAATGATAACTTCGTATACTGGATTTGATATTTTTTTTAGAAATTCAGTTCAGTTCTGTTTGACTTGATAAACAACCAGTATTTGAATCATTATATCTAGTTTCTGACCTTCATTCATAAATTAGATAGAGTTCTAGTAAACAACTACTTTCTGAAAAGACAAAACAAAAACAAAACAAACTTTTATTCATTCTAAGAGTAGGATTCATTCAGTGGAATCAAGGCCACATAGAATACGTGATAATTAGCATGTAAAAAATATTCTACATTTTCTAGAAGTTGACCACGTGAACATCATGCGGGAATCTGTTTTGCGTCTCAATTTACTGTATAGGCGTGTTTTGGAGAAGAACTAGCCACTTGGGCTATAAATCTTCGACACTCAATATGTCTTGTTGTGACCAGTTTGAGTTGAATTTTTATTTTATGGAATTATTGATTCTTTCTCTGGAAAATGCTAGTGCTCACACATAAATTCTCGGACAAGGAAACTTATCGAAATTTATTTAGAAATTCTAACCTTGGAATATTATTTTCTGTTATTCAACAAGGAAATGGTAACACGGCAACACTCTGAAGGTCACGACATACATCATCGCCCTCCATTCTGAGTTTATCGAGACTCGAACGCAGACTCATTTAGGACTCTTCATTGATAGGACTTGTATTTTTTATTTCTTAAATTAACTTTGGATTTGATTCATTAACCGTAAGTCATTTATTTCATTTGTACCTTGTTTATCTAGGGAAATAAATTATTTGTTAAATATTACAAAACTTGTTGTCTTCACGCTTTTCTTATTACTTTTGTACGAGACTAGACACGTAACAAAATTCAAGCTTCAGTGTATCTGTCCTTATAAAACTGTTTTTGAAAGAAAAAATGAGAAAATAATTATATTCATGAACATTTGGTAGCATTTGGAAAGTCAGTTTAAAATTTTCAAATCTCGACGTGATTCATTTCTAGAATTCATGGTGAAAAATATATCCACATGTGACCCTCACTGTGACTCGCCAACAAATGAACGGTATGATAGACTGACAAAATTAAAGCAAATGAAAATGTCTCATTGCACTATATAAACGAACGAATTCTTACACAAGGTAACATCAATAATTTTTACACAAAATAACATCATGATTACAGAAAGTAACATCGTGAATTGTTACACAAAGTAACATCATGAATATTTATACAAAGTAACATCGTGAATTGTTACACAAAGTAACATCATGAATATTTATTCAAAGTAACATCGTGAATTGTTACACAAAGTAACATCATGAATATTTATTCAAAGTAACATCGTGAATTGTTACACAAAGTAACATCATGAATATTTATATAAAGTAACATCGTGAATTATTACACAAAGTAACATCATGAAAAGGGCTTACACAACATAACCAGGAACACAAAACTAGCTTAGATTATTGTTTCAATCGAAAACTACCGATATTTGAAAAATGTCTAATTTACATTTTCTGGTGAAAAGATGTGTCTTGAAAGCACTCTTGACTGTGAATATGTATTTTTTTTGTAGAGACTTAATATGCATATAAACGTCCGTAATACTTACTTTTACGTTAGGAATACTGCGAATACTAGTGTCAGATAATGACTGCAGGTTTCTTGCAGGATTGTACACGTGGATGAGATCAAACATGTATTTCGGACCAAAAGCCGACCGAAGAAATGTTATTTGATTCTACTGCGAATAGGTAACGAGTGGACTTGAACAGTTCTTGCTACTCGAAGAATGGTTCTTGCTGCAGTGTATCTACATAAGACAGAACAGGAGGAAGTCTATTAGAATACCCAAGTCCAGAGATTACTAATGAAAGAGAGAGAGAGAGAGAGCTGTCAAAAGGCACGCCTAAATTTCAATATCGTTGTCTAAATTGAATATGAATGTCGCTGATATTAATTGATTCTGTTAGATGGTGGGCTTGACTAAATTCTGTTTTAGGATGCAAGCATGGCTTTTGTTTAATCATCATTCATTTACTGTTTATTGCACCTCATCCTTGACTTAATATCAGAGACGTACTTCTCTCTGCTTTGGATGATGGACATAATTTCATTTGAACAGCTAGATTTGTACGGTTAAGTATCATCAGCATGAAACGAGTGGATACACGGGATATCGATTTATAACACTTTATAGAGGCTGTGTTTATAGAATAAAGAGAATTCGCTCTAGAACAGAACCATGCATGTCACCGTAACAAATAATATCTGGAATGGAATGCTTACTGCTACTGACATAATTTGATTTCTATCAGGTGTTACTTGGTCCAAAATAAAGCAGTAATGTGAGTGACTTGGTCTGCACATCACACTCAAACAACCAGTGCTGTATATCAGACTCGAATAACCAGTGCTGCATATCAGACTCGAATTACCAGTGCTGCATATCAGACTCAAATAACAAGTGCTGCCTATAGGAATCGAATAAACAGTGCAGCATATCAGACTCAATTAATCAGGGCTGCATATCAGACTCAAATAACCAGTGCTGCATATCGGACTCAAATAACAAGTGCAGCATATCAGACTAGAATAACCAGTGCTGCATATCAGACTCAAATAACTAGTGTTGCATATCTGACACAGATAACAAGTGCAGCATATCAGACTCGAATAACCAGTGCTGCATATCAGATTCAAATAACTAGTGCTGCATATCAGACTCAAATAACCAGTGCTGCATATCAGACTCAAATAACCAGTGCTGCATATCAGACACAAATAGCTAGTGCTACCTATCTGACTCAAATAACCAGTGTTGCATATCATACTCAAATAACCAGTGTTGCATATCAGACTCAAATAACCAGTGCTGCATATCATACTCAAATAGCTAGTGCTGCGTATGAGATTCAAATAAACAGTGCTGCATATCAGACTCAAATAACCAGTGTTGCATATCAGACTCAAATAGCTAGTGCTGCGTATGAGATTCAAATAAACAGTGCTGCATATCAGACTCAAATAACCAGTGCTGCATATCATACTCAAATAGCTAGTGCTGCGTATGAGATTTAAATAAACAGTGCTGCATATCATACACAAATAACCTGTGCTGCATATCAGACTAAAAATACAAGTGCTGCATATCAAACTCAAATAAAATTTGCAGCATATCAGACTCAAATAACTAGTGTTGCATATCAGACTCGAAAAACCAGTGCTGCAGATCATACTCAAATAACTAGTGCTGCATAACAGACTAAAATAACTAGAGCTGCATATCAGACTGAAATAACTAGTGCAGCATATCATACTCAAATAGCTACTGCTGCATATCAGTCTCAAACAACGAGTGCAGGATAACATACTAAAATAGACAGTGTTGCTTATCAGACTCAAATAACCAGTGCTGCATACCAGACTCATATAACCAGTGCTGCTTATCAGACTCGAATAACCAGTGCTGCATATCAGACTCAAATAACCAGTGCTGCTTATCAGACTCGAATAACCAGTGCTTCATATCAGACTCAAATAACCAGTGCTGTATATCAGACTCAAATAACCAGTGCTGCATATCAGATTCAAATAACCAGTGCTGCATATCAGAATCAAATAACTAGTGCTGCATATCAGACTGAAATAACTAGCGCTGCGTATCAGACTCAAATAGCTACTGCTGCATATCAGACTAACGAGTGAAACATATCAGACTCAAATAGACAGTGTTGCATATCAGATTCAAATAACCAGTGCTGCATATCATATTCATATAACCAATGCAGCATATCAGAATAAAATAGACGGTGTTGCATATCAGACTCAAATAACCAGGGCTGCATATCAGACTCAAATAACCAGTGCTGCATATAAGACTGAAATAACTAGTGCTGCATATCAGACTGAAATAACTAGTGCTGCATATCAGACTCAAATAGCTACTGCTACATATCAGAGAAACGAGTGCAGCATATCAGACTAAAATAGACAGTGTTGCATATCAGACTCAAATAACTAGTGCTGCATATCAGACTCAAATAACCAATGCTGCATATCAGACTCAAATAACCAGTGCTGCATATCAGACTCAAATAACTAGTGCTACCTATCTGACTCAAATAACCAGTGCTGCATAACAGAGTCAAATAACCAGTGTTGCATATCAGACTCAAATAACCAGTGCTGTATATCATACTCAAATAGCTAGTGCTGCGTATGAGATTCAAATAAACAGTGCTGCATATCATACTCAAATAACCTGTGCTGCATATCAGACTAAAAAAAAGTGCTGCATATCAAACTCAAATAAAATTTGCAGCATATCAAACTCAAATAACTAGTGTTGCATATCAGACTCGAATAACCAGTGCTGCAGATCAGACTCAAATAACAATTGCTGCCTAACAGACTCAAATAACTAGAGCTGCATGTCAGACTGAAATAACTAGTGCTGCATATCAGACAACCGAGTGCAGCATATCAGACTAAAATAGACAGTGATGCATATCAGACTCAAATAACCAGTGCTGCATATCAGACTCAAATAACCAGTGCTGCATATCAGACTCAAATAACCAGTTCTGCATATGAAACTCAAATAAAATTTGCAGCATATCAGACTCAAATAACTAGTGTTGCATATCAGACTCGAATAACCAGTGCTGCAGATCAGACTCAAATAACAATTGCTGCCTAACAGACTCAAATAACTAGAGCTGCATATCAGACTGAAATAACTAGTGCTGCATATCAGACAAATAACAATTGCTGCCTAACAGACTCAAATAACTAGAGCTGCATATCAGACTGAAATAACTAGTGCTGCATATCAGACTGAAATAACTAGTGCTGCATATCACACAAACGAGTGCAGCATATCAGACTAAAATAGACAGTGTTGCATATCAGACTCAAATAACCAGTGCTGCATATCAGACTCAAATAACCAGTGCTGCATATCAGACTCAAATAACCAGTGCTGCATATCAAACTCAAATACAATTTGCAGCATATCATACTCAAATAACTAGTGTTGCATATCAGACTCGAATAACCAGTGCTGCAGATCAGACTCAAATAACAATTGCTGCCTAACAGACTCAAATAACTAGAGCTGCATATCAGACTGAAATAACTAGTGCTGCATATCAGAAAATAACAATTGCTGCCTAACAGACTCAAATAACTAGAGCTGCATATCAGACTGAATTAACTAGTGCTGCATATCAGACAAACCAGTGCAGCATATCAGACTAAAATAGACAGTGTTGCATATCAGACTCAAATAACCAGTGCTGCATATCAGACTCAAATAACCAGTGCTGCATATCAGACTCAAATAACCAGTGCTGCATATCAAACTCAAATAAAATTTGCAGCATATCAGACTCAAAAAACTGGTGTTGCATATCAGACTCGAATAACCAGTGCTGCAGAGCAGACTCAAATAACAATTGCTGCCTAACAGACTCAAATAACTAGAGCTGCATATCAGACTGAAATAACTAGTGCTGAATATCAGACAAACGAGTGCAGCATATCAGACTAAAATAGACAGTGTTGCATATCAGACTCAAATAACCAGTGCTGCATATCAGACTCAAATAACCAGTGCTGCATATCAGAATCAAATAACTAGTGCTGCATATCAGACTCAAATAACTAGTCCTATCTATCTGACTCAAATAACCAGTATTGTATATCAGACTCAAATAATCAGTGCTGCATATCAGACTCAAATAACCTGTGCTGCATATCAGACTAAAAAAACAAGTGCTGCATATCAAACTCAAATAAAATTTGCAGCATATCAGACTCAAATAACTAGTGTTGCATATCAGACTCAAATAACCAGTGCAGCAGATCAGACTCAAATAACTAGTGCTGCATAACAGACTAAAATAACTAGAGCTGCATATCAGACTGAAATGACTAGTGCAGCATATCAGACTCAAGTAGCTACTGATGCATATCAGTCTCAAACGACGAGTGCAGCATAACATACTAAAAAAGACAGTGTTGCATATCAGACCCAAATAACCAGTGCTGCATATCTGACTCAAATAACAAGTGCAGCATATCAGACTAGAATAACCAGTGCTGCATATCAGAGTCAAATAACTAGCGTTGCATATCTGACACAGATAACAAGTGCAGCATATCAGACTCAAATAACCAGTGCTGCATATCACACTCAAATAACTAGTGCTGCATATTAGTCTCAAATAACCAGTGCTGCATATCAGACTCAAATAACCAGTGGTGCATTTCAGACTCAAATAGCTAGTGCTATCTATCTGACTCAAATAACAAGTGCAGCATATCAGACTAGAATAACCAGTGCTGCATATCAGACTCAAATAACTAGTGTTGCATATCTGACACAGATAACAAGTGCTGCATATCACACTCAAATAACTAGTGCTGAATATCAGACTCAAATAACCAGAGCTGCATATCAGACTCAAATAGCCAGTGTTGCATATCAGACTCAAATAACCAGTGCTGCATATCTGACTCAAATAACAAGTGCAGCATATCAGACTAGAATAACCAGTGCTGCATATCAGAGTAAAATAACTAGCGTTGCATATCTGACACAGATAACAAGTGCAGCATATCAGACTCGAATAACCAGTGCTGCATATCACACTCAAATAACTAGTGCTGCATATTAGTCTCAAATAACCAGTGCTGCATATCAGACTCATATAACCAGTGCTGCTTATCAGACTCGAATAACCAGTGCTGCATATCAGACTCAAAAAACCAGTGCTGCTTATCAGACTCGAATAACCAGTGTTTCATATCAGACTCAAACAACCAGTGCTGCATATCAGATTCAAATAACCAATGCAGCATATCAGACTAAAATCGACGGTGTTGCATATCTGACTCAAATAACCAGTGATGCATATCAGAATCAAATAACCAGTGCTGCATATAAGACTCAAATAACTAGTGCTGCATACCAGACTGAAATAACTAGTGCTGCATATCAGACTCAAATAGCTACTGCTGCATATCAGACAAACGAATGCAGCATATCAGACTAAAATAGACAGTGTTGCATATCAGACTCAAAAAACCAGTGCTGCATATCAGACTCAAATAACCAGTGCTGCATATCAGATTCAAATAACCAGTGCTGCATATCAGACTCAAATAACTAATGCTACCTATGTGACTCAAATAACCAGTGTTGTATATCAGACTCAAATAACCAGTGCTGCATATCAGACTCAAATAGCTAGTGCTGCATATGAGATTCAAATAAACAGTGCTGCATATCATACTCAAATAACCTGTGCTGCATATCAGACTAAAAAACAAGTGCTGCATATCAAACTCAAATAAAATTTGCAGCATATCAGACTCAAAAAACTAGTGCTGCATATCAGACTCGAATAACCAGTGCTGCATATCAGACTCAAATAACTAGTGCTGCATATCAGACTCAATTAACTAGTGGTGCATATCAGACTGAAATAACTAGTGCAGCATATCAGACTCAAATAGCTACTGCTGCATATCAGTCTCAAACAACGAGTGCAGCATAACATTCTAAAATAGACAGTGTTGCATATCAGACTCAAATAAGCAGTGCTGCATATCAGACTCATATAACCAGTGCTGCATATCAGACGCAAATAACCAATGCTGCTTATCAGACTCGAATAACCAGTGCTGCATATCAGACTCAAATAACCAGTGCTGCATATCAGATTCAAATAACCAGTGCTGCATAACAGACTCAAATAACTAGTGCTGCATATCAGACTCAAATAGCTACTGCTGTATATCAGACTAATGAGTGCAGCATATCAGACTAAAATAGACAGTGTTGCATATCAGACTCAAATAACCAGTGCTGCGTATCATATTCATATAACCAGTGCAGCATATCAGACTAGAATAGACAGTGTTGCATATCAGACTCAAATAACCAGTGCTGCTTATCAGACTCGAATAACTAGTGCTGAATATCAGACTCAAATAACCATTGCTGTATATCAGACTCAAATAACCAGTGCTGCATATCAAATTCAAATAACCAGTGCTGCATATAAGACTCAAATAACTAGTGCTGCATATCAGACTGAAATAACTAGTGCTGCATATCAGACTCAAATAGCTACTGCTGCATATCAGCCTTAAACAACGAGTGCAGCATATCAGACTAAAATAGACAGTGTTGCATATCAGACTCAAATAATAAGGTGCTGCATATCAGACTCAAATAATAAGGTGCTGCTTATCAGACTCGAATAACCAGTGCTGCAAATCAGATTCAAATAAGCAGTGCTGCATATCAGACTCAAATTACTAGTGCTGCATATCAGACTCAAATTACCACTGCTGCATATCTGAATCAAACAAATAAATAGTGCTGCATATTGCACTAAAAGAACAGTGCTGTATATCAGACTCAAATAACCAGTGCTGCATACCAGATTAAAATAACAAGACGGCCGGTATTCAATGTATAGTCAGAGGACCCGTATTCAAGGTATAATCAGATAACCAGTAATCAATGTATAATCAAAGGAGCAGAAATCAATGTATAATCAGAGGAAGAGTAATCAATGTATAATAAAGGACCAGTATTCAATTTATAATCAGAGAATCAGTAATCAATGTATAATATGAGGACCAGTAATCAATGTACAATCAGAGGACCAGTATTTAATGTATAATCAGAGGACCAGTACTCAATGTATAATCAGAGGACTAGTACTCAATGTATACTCGGAGGTCCAGTAAGCAATGTATAATTTGACGTAGTTCTTCCATATGCTCCATCTACGAATTTTCCCATCTATAACAATGTCCCACCCTCCTCCAATATATGCACCTATCTCATGATGAATGCATACAAAATTAAATTTCAAAGAAATACCGATCCTAGATAGAATTACCATTTTAATATACCTTACATTAATCGCATCTATTGGCCTTTACGAAAAGTATTGTTATCTGCCCTTAAACTGGAACTCTTTGGCGTACATGGAGATCGGCAACTCTTTCTGATAGTAAAAAGTAGGAATGAGTGTGAGCAATAGCTTATGCGATAGTGTTGTTACGACAAGTTAAGTAGCTATGAACAATATTTGGTGAGATTTCAGTCCTTATGATTTTAAACCAATAAATGTAAACATTTGCTAATGTATGACATAATGCTTTGCATTAAATCAAAGTTACGTTCATAATCCTTATCTGTATGATTAGTTTTCCAATACTACTTCATTTACCATTTGCCAAATCTACTATGTAGGTTTCTCTTGACGATATAGAGCAAGCATTCTTACAATCTGTTTGAAAGGTCTTTCTAAAAATCACGTTGGAAAAATAGGCAAGATTTAGGTGTTTTATATATAGATTGTGACGTTCTTTCAGAGTATCTAGATTATTGTTCTGTTGATATCATTAATACACATGGATGTATCCTCTCACATGTCTAAGGAATTATTATACGCCTATGTGAACCATTGTCGGAGAATGAAGAGCAGAGAAAGTCCTAGCTTGATCCCAAACAGAACATCAATGCTGAAAACCTTGGCACATGTGCTGTCGGACAAAAGGTTCCTAAACATAGCAGAATATTACTTGAACTTTAAGTATGCCGTTTCAGGATTTTAGCAAGTGTACGGTATTTACGATTTCTAAATGTATTTATTCTCAACTTAGAAATAATTTACTTTATCACATAGTAAATATACTTTTCGAATAGTACGTGGAGTTTCATATTTTTTATATTACAACACGTTAAAATATCACTTTTAGTGATTCTGATTGGTCCAAATAAGCCCAAGAAAATATTGTCCACGATTATTCTGTACTGATTGGTTAGGATCGTGGGAAAACTTTTTTTTTAAACTGGAATCTTTTGTTTTCAATGAAAATTTTTTGCAGCCATATTTTAACTCGACTCGAGAAAGGAAATAGAGGAAAAATTATGTATGTTGTCTAATCTGATTTGTTATGTCATGTTTAACAACGTCATCATCAGTAAAATGGCGTAAAACTACAAGACAAGAACAACAATAAGAAGTAAAGCTAAGAGTATTATTTATTTGATAGCGTGGGCGGTATATCTGTAACATAGGTATAGAATTCCCGGTATATACAAGCGTGGTTTAAATACTAACTTAAACAAGTAAATAAACTCACCTATGTTCACAGAAAAATCTGGACATAAATGGGTCTCCTGACAGAACTTTATCCACCCACAGCATCTTTACGCAGTTTATATGGGATGCATTCCAACTCGAATAGATATTTGTTTACGTCTTCTGTACAACCTATTTTTCCAGAACAAATGTTGCAAATATCTGGTCACAAATGCATTGCAATAAATGTGGGAATTTTTGTATCCGGTAATCCTATTTCACGTACAAATTCGCAACAATGTCACGTTTAGTTTTGAAAGTGACACTTTAGGGTAAACGTATACTCTACTGTCGGACTACTGTATTGTGCACCGTATCAAACAATGTGGCAGCATCACATCACATTCATCGTTCAGTTTTGAAAAATGATTTTGTCGATATAAAAATGTTATGTTTATTCGGACAGAAACTTTTTCTTTGATTTATAGTTTGTAAAGCAGTATAATCTACTTTTACCAGTTCCGCTTTGTTTGGGACTATATTTTATGCATAATAAATGGACAAAATTATTCGCTCTACTTTCTGCCTAAATAATTAACAATAAAATAAAACAATGCGATATAAAAATCTCAAATGAGTAACGATTTAATATGAAATTTATGAAATTCGTTGAATAATGTCCAGCTTTTGCGAGCCTTGGCTTGCAAAAGCTGGACGTTATTAAACTTGTTTCATAAATTCAATATTAAATCATTACCCACTTGAGATCCTATATATGTTTTACCTCTTAAAACTATGATAGTTTAGCATTCGGTAGCTGTGCTGACATGATTTATGATAGTACGTTTCTCCTTCCCTTTACATTGGTAAGTTCATGTATGATATATACACATTAGGTATAAATAATTCTCTGACACTCTGCATTAATAAACATCTTAGTAAATCTTTGATGTATGAAACATACACTAAAGAAATAATTATTTAATAGCTGTTCTAATCTGTAAGCTGATTATATATGACACTATAATACCTGTTCTAGATAATTCTAAAAGCATTGCTGAGCTTGAAATCTTAAATTAGTCCATCCTGATGTACTATACCACAATATTTACATGAACCCATCATGTGACCCAGATTAGGAATGAGCTAGCAGCTTTATGTCATGATAGGGATATTTTGTACCAGAGGCAGAGATGTGTTGAGATACAAAAAGGACCGATAGCGTAAATTTTCTTTTCACTTCAACATTTCATTTTAATTATTGCATATATTATTTGTACCTTTTAGTACCTTCTTTTAAATCAGAGCTTTGGAATTTTCTTACCAGATGTAAATAATCAAAACGTTTTATTAGCTATAAGGCATTTTGCTACAATGAGCCCACCTTTATAACAATTTTGATAACCAATCTTACTAGTATAATTAATACAAATCTTGTAATTACTATAATTATCATCATAGTAGATATTTGTTTCGATTTTAGCAATCCAAGTCTAATAATTAGATCCAAATGATATTTCCATAGCACTTTCAAAAGTAGAGGGATTTAAACATATTACTAAGGATATGCTGGGATTCATAGCATTTCCTCATGTGGTTTAGCAAAAATGCTGTCATGCAGTCACGTTGTCATGCTGTCATGCTGTCACGTTGTCATGCTGTCATGCTGTCATGATAATGATTACTGGTTAATGTCCATTCATAAAAATAAGTTGTCTTCTGAGGAGATGGGGGAAAATGTACCATGTGTCAAGTAGTACTTTGAAGGCAGGGCTAAAACTTAAAGATTAAATAGCTACTCAATAACCCCCTCATTGGAGAACTAGATCTGAGCCTCTGATATTGGGTCAAAAGTCAATATCGGTTATCATGGAATATTTGTCACACAAGTTAAGACAATACAACTTTCTTTAAAATAGACATCATTGAGGCTAGAATAAGGAAAGTGGTCTGTCTTTTCTTGCAGTGAGAAGAAAACATTCCCACATCAAGCAGATTAACCAGACAGCCCTTGCCTATTGACTTGGGGAGGGGGATGAAAGCAGGGAGAGAACCATAGAAGGATGGTCCCAGGAGTATTCGTAAAAAACAGGTGCCTCAAGAACAACCATCAACTTGCGTTATGGTGACGAAGATTTTGACATTAGCTACGAAGGTGTTGTTAAAGGGCTATTTGTGTTATATCGAACAATATATGAAATTATTGATATAAAATGTAGTAAAAAGAAAATTATACTATCAGTTTCTTTAATCTCTCAGCACTTCTCTGCCATTATGGATATTATGATACAAAGCTGCTCGCTCATACATAATCTGGTACACATGATGGGTGCATGAAAATGTGGGGTGGGGGTGGGGTGACCAGATTTCATTTTGACATGAACATGGATCAATAAAGTATTCAAGTTGCACAAGAGCTTATTTTTATATGAGCCCCGAGAGTTCTTATCACTCCAGCAACTGATATTAAGTACAGTTTATGTTAAATAGGGCGGCTCCAAGTAGAGTTATGTATGCCCACATGGTGTTAATTTATATGAATATAGATTCTAGGGTCTAGGTGTCATTTAGTAGACAAACATATGAAATAGCTAATTTTGCCCATTGTGCGTTTTACTTTCTGATGAGGTTATTTCGTTTGAGTGAACATTCTTTTGTGGCCTTTTGACTTTATAAAGTGCAAAATCTAATCTTGCTGGCAAAATTTATAGAATCTGAATTTCCCCCTCAGACTTGTTAATAAGTGCAATGTTCTGGAAATACATATTCAACCCTCATGATTGGTTCTGAAACTAGGTCACTTTATATAAGGTAGTAAATAACAGAAGCATTATTGGTATCTTAAACATATGTAGTAGAGTCATTTAGTTTTGTTCAATTATTAATTAAAATGATTTACTTATTTCAATTATTCATTTGAATTATAAGGTGATCAAATATTTTAGGGCTAATTAACTATATTGGAATTACTGTGAGTTCATTTAAAGACATTTTTGTTATTATTGTAATACATCTAGACCTTTAGCATATCAACATCATTCAAGTCTATTGGCATATCTGCGCAATAGATTGGACTTCTTTGGAACACCACTGGAGATAATGTGGAATAGTATACACGTTTTGATCTGTGATCACATTTCTAGGACTGTATGGGATTTTATTCAAAATACTGTTAGTTAATTTTTTAGTTTCACTTTTTATTTTAGGCAACGAATAATTTGTTGAATTTTACAAAAATTGTTATGTTTTTTTAATCTGTTATTTAGTTTAAGGTGATAGAGTCAGCACTTTCTGAGCATTTCTAGAAGCCAGGGACTATGCAGTTGGAACAAATTGAAACCCCATATTACAGATGGAAATAATATTCACACAACAACGATAGATTTGTTTAACATTATGCATTACCTTCAACAGGTCAATGAAGTTAATCTACTAAATGCGGATCAGTTAAATGAGTAGTACTTATTATTAGCATATGTACTTATATCTGTTCGGATGGCTGATAATATTAAAATTCATTTACAGAGTTTGCAAAGAAATAGCCTAATCATATATCTCATTTGATGGTTGTAAAGGTTTGTGAAAATTCTCAAAATGAATATCCATTTTTAGCATTAAGAGATAGTAAGACTTCCGCACAAAAACTTATGTTAGAAATGATATGCAGTGCTTAATCCCACAAAACAACTTTTCCAGATCTGTGGATATCTCCCTACACTTTACACACACACACACACACACACACACACACACACACACACACACACACACACACACACACACCAGGCTGTTAATGCTGTTTCTGGGGCTGATGATAAACCCTACACTGCGTTGGACCTGGCTCGAACACATTAAAGACAAGAATGGTGTGGAACTGTAACATCTATAGGAACATATCCTTCCGCCTGTCTGGCTCCACATTTCTTAAGATCTCCTAAATTTGTTGCAGTTATTAGAAATACAAAATCCTAGTATATTTGGGTTTTAACAATACGCCTTTAAGGCATGCATCAAGTTTAATACAGAAATATAGTCATTGTTTTGCAAGTCTTAAATAGAAATATGATTTTCGTTCAGGAATAAATTTGGTTCTTTTTATTTTAACTGCAGTCTTGCACTTATTGGTAAAATAAATCATCTTTCAATGGAAGTATACGTTCACTAACTAGTAAAAAACATCACTGACGTAAAGATGTTAGAATATGTACTAATTATGAAAATCGTTTCAGTATGTATCATTACTTCTTTTGCATGACATAAAAGACATTTATCCTCATTCCTGTTTGCCTTGTATCAAGTATGTTCAGAGCTTGGTCAGTTGTCATCTGGCTGCACTGCACGGCACGTCTCCATTCTTCCCCATTCCCGGGATTTGCTCCATGGCTTGACCGTCCTCTCTGTCTCCCTCTTACAGGTCGCTCTGAACTAAGCTCGACAGCAAGCTAATTTTTTTTCTCAGTCTGGGTAAGGACATATGATGGTCACACCTGCGTTTACTGTAGGGTGTGTACCGTCCGTAGTAGGCATTGTAATTGTTGATGTAGGCCAGTTTTCTTGCTACTAATTTGTGATTTTTAAAAGCATTTCATAATTTGACAACTAGTGTATTCATAATTGCTTTTTAATCGCTGATTAACGCACTCTTGTTTGTGATTTGATGGCAATTGGGATCTGGATTTTCTACTCTAGTCGCAGACTGTAATACCTCAACTCCTTTCCCATATCCCAGGCACACTGTAGATGAACAACACGTGTCTGTAAGGTATTAACTTGATGATGAGAATTAGTATACTATACTAATTTTACAATAACTGGAATCATTAAACGGCCAGCCCGGCCGCGTCATATCAAACACTTTGAAAAATGGTACTAACAGCTGCCTAGCTTGGTGCTCAGCATTAAGAGGTTAGTGTTAGGACTTGTCGGTCTGGTGTCAAGAAAATGTGACTGGGTAGGACATTATGCCGTATGTCTGCGGCATGATGCCACTGTGATGGACATCACTACAAACTGTCACACTGCAGACATCGTAGCGATATGACTGAAAAATTATTAAAGCTACGTGAAAAATCTAAATCACACACACACACACAAATGGTCAAAAATTACGTATATGTATCAAACATAATGAGCTCTTGTCTACTAGGAAGGGATTATACACCAATTCATTTAAGCAATAAATCAGCTTCCACAACGTCTTCTTTGTGCTGATCATAGTTAAAAATGTATTTCATTTTTAAAATTATCAGAATTGATAATTTGATATGATGAGTTTCTTACATTTTTTATATTTGATTTTTATGAAATTGCCATATTCATGTTTTAAATGCTAGTAAGTATTGTGTTAAACAATGTTTAGTAAAGTCACATTTTATTATATTTCACGATAGCACACACCACCAAGATAAGAAATAACACGTAATGTCTCAAAAACATGTCCCCACCGTTGTTTGCAAGCTGCGGACCATTGCAGTAATCGTTCTTGCAAACTGACATGCAGACGATTAGACCGGAAGTCCCATAGGTCGCGCAAGTCGTCTGATTTGTCGGAAGCAGATTATGCAGACGTTTGATTTCCTCAAAACCGAAAGTGACACCATCGGTACAATCTCGGATAAAAGTTGACACCTCTCCTACAAGAAAAAAAAAATAAAAACTACTGTGAAGAGCATACGATTATAAGGGTAAACAACGGCCAATCATAACTTTTGGAATATTGTCTTGTACACTGACGCAGGTTTTCATGGCATATCACCACTACAACGACATAACTATCAATGGATAATATTACTGTTACCTTGTCAAAATATTACTGATATTACAGAAGAACGAAAACGTTTGAAGAGACTTCTGATGACTTGGATTGTGGTGAGTAATGATTCTACATAAGAAATCTGGCCATCTTTAGTATTCAAAATTTTTAAAGCTTGCATAATTAAGTAACTTTATTAAAGGGAAAACAATCTAAGTTTGGTCATATTAAAAAAGATATATTCAAGTATTGCACTCTTTAAATGCTGATTAGATTATATTGTCATTGTTGACAACAGTTAAATGATCAGTATTAGCCATTTATAAAAGCTATGACAATAATGCAATTAGACCGTAAATTCATGTCTTTTGATACAAGTCATCGAGGATCAGAGAAAAATAAAAATTATATCGGATTTATTTCTAAAATCATTGTTACAGTTAGTTTTAATTATTAGACTGAGAGAAGGTTAAGATCGTTGCTGAAAGTATGCAACGCTCGGCATAAAGGAGAAGGTATCGTGCAATCACCAAATATCTTTATAGTCGAATTGCTTTCCTCTCAGTACTCGAAGAGAATTGTGTTCCCTCTCAGTACTCGAAGAGAATTGTCTTTCCTCTCAATACTCGAAGAGAATTATCTTTCCTACGATTTTACCTGACACACTTACCTTGCTAGCAACATAGCTTAAAAGCTATTGAGTCAAATCAGACAAAGTTCAATATTTGGTTACCTAGAGTGGGTTTCAAATATTACTTAGCACTGGTAATTTTGACCTTAAATTAAAATTTCACATTGAAAGGCATGATATGGAGGCAGTTGGAGACCAGTAGCATTGTGCATGTTAATTATTTAAACACACTAAAACCCACGGACATGCACTGATTCCCTAAAAATGCATGACACAAAGTAGAAGTGAGAGCCTTTAGATGCCAGATGACTCATTTGTCAGACAAGCGGATTCAAATTTAACTTTGATTATCAAACCAATTTGATTTCCATTTAGAAATGCAGTACATA
The DNA here is from genome assembly GCA_016746295.1 of Potamilus streckersoni. Classification (NCBI taxonomy): domain Eukaryota; kingdom Metazoa; phylum Mollusca; class Bivalvia; order Unionida; family Unionidae; genus Potamilus; species Potamilus streckersoni. The sequence goes on along the minus strand of JAEAOA010000166.1, from coordinate 956,619 downwards.
ATGAAAAGGTTAGAAATGCAATATAAAATGAAAGGTTTAGAAATGCAATACATAAAGTGTTAGAAATGCAATACATAATGAAATGGGGAGAGCATGCTATAAGCCTGCTAAACCTGTTAACGTTCCTGTAAAATAAAATTGTGGATCTGCGCCTGCAGCATAGCCGCGAAAATCTCATGTAGAATGATAACGAGACTCACAACATATCTTATCCTCAGCTTTACTACGCTGAGAATTGTTTGCAAACGTGTGCATCTGTGATTGTAGCCCACGTGGAAGCTATGCTTTCATGAATTATAGGAGCTGGAGTGACGTGAGCGTGCCGTTAGGTTGATACATACAAACATTTACTCGACTTTTACTACCTATTAACCAGTCGATTGCGACCTGCTCCGTACCTGTCCACGGATTTGTCGGAGTCTTCCGTCATCCAGCAAGACTACTAATTTCACCCTCTTAATTGATTAATCATCGATGGTCACCGAGTATAGTTACTTACTGTATTGAAATTGCTCTATGCCGCAGCGAGAATTTCGGAATTGACGCGTATTCCTGAATGAAGCCGTACCGAAACCATTGTCACAGCAGCAAATGCGTCACTAGTTACGATAAATATAGCTATGACAGCTAATTCATTAGTAAACATCTAATGGCCGATATAATCACAATTTCAGCAGGACCAAGACCAATGGTGGTCGCAGCAATGGTTCGGCAAATAGCATCTACGACCGTATACACGTGTTTATATTTCGCGAGTTGAACGATTTCTTGGTAATTTCATCTCGCAGTTGCTGTTATCCTTTGATTTTTTTCTGGCATCAGTTCTTCTATTGATAATGTCACCGTGAAGTATAAATGCTCGGCAGATAAAGTCTGTCCAGAATCAACACGTCCGGGTGAAAGACGCGCGCGCACCATTAAACAATTATTATTTTAGCTGGTACAAAACTCAAGCAGTCATAGATATTATCTAACTAAGGAATATTTAAATTTATGGCTATTGTGAGTTTGGTGTTCTTGGAACCTGTCACTACGTTTATTTTCGCATATTTTATCTAAAGGGATGCTTTTGGGTTGAACCAAAAATGTTGGCGATTATTTAGCACTATTACCATTGCACCTTACCAAACTTTAATCCTGCTGCAATGAATAAGTACGATGCGGACTTGCGCGCCTTCAAGATGTGAAGATTAGGTATATGAAATCCATCCCCTCAAATACATAAAACAACATGTCTACTGTTTACTAAGCCATCATTTTCCTCTTTCTATAACTATGCTACGTAAAATTACGCGTACTGATGAGGGTATCTTGGCAACCTTTGTATCCATGTATTGTTTTGACACAGCATCGAAATATTCGATGTAACTTGCGATATTTACAATCAAAACGTGGAAATTTGTGATTATCTCATTTTCAGTAATTTCGCTAATGTCAACGCAGGACATTTTAAATTTTCCAGTTTTGTCTTAAAAGATTACAAGCTCGTTTGCATCAACAAACCGGTTGGCTAATTCTTTCGACTTTGATTGCAATCCTGGCCGCATCCTTGACGCGGTGTCTGGTCTTTGCCCTTGCACGTCCATAAATATCAGCAGACATTTTGTATATGTTTCAAGTGTAGTTGGTTGCACACTAAGGGAGTGCGTTCTATGCTTCAGTAACATAATGTCCTCATTTAGGCCGTCCGTCTGAGTTTGAAACGGCAGTATTGAACCAAACAGTTGTGGAGAGCGGGCACCTCAGAAGCGTGTATCTAAATAAACAATAACTTCTCTTTGGGGTTCAAGCCCTTATTGATCTGAAGATAAAAGATGCGTTATCACGTGTGCAATCCCATGAATTCCTGGTACTGTTATCGAATCTAGATTACCAATGCTAACTCCCTCCCGTGCGGCGAATCATTTAAACAAGTTCATTACTTGGAACACGTCGGAAATGTCAGGATGTCATGAACTCAATAACAACGAGGTATTATCATAATCAAAGCAATTTATTTGTAACGTGCAATGAGGTGAATTGTTTATGCTAACCACAAGTGTACATCATGGGGATGGTTCATCGTTCATGCTAACCAAAAGGTGTAGATGGTAGGGAAGTCTTTCTTGGAAATCCATAGACGTTTGTCAACGTTTCGGTTTAGGCTCATATACGACCACAGCTTGCGATATGCGCGTACGATATGATTGTTTTCAAAGTTAAGCACAATTTATGTAAAAGGTTCCTGATAAAACTTGAGATACTCTTAAATAGCCAAATAATATCATGCTAGTAATCTATCCGCCATTAAGTTTGAAACGCTATGAATACACGTTCTGTGCCCTGATATATTGTTGTGTAGTTATTTGCCATGAAAACTGCTGAAATTAGGCTTCATGAAGTTTGTGGTATGCGTGAGAAACGGTTACGAGTCTCCAGAGTACATAAACGAAATAAACGCATTTTTGCAGGCACTAAAGAAGTTAGCACACGTATCCAAACTTTTTTAATTTCGACAACTCAACTTTACCACCATTAACACCACGAGCATGACAAATTGTATAATTGCTATTGCCCTTTCGGTATAGCATCACTGTGTGTTTGACTCAGAAATAGACTTGCAACAAATCTGCAAAATCAAAATATAGGACTGAGAGGAAAACGGTAATGATATTCTTTTAAGGTGTCCTAGACGCTATTGCAAATAAATTGTATATTTTCGGTTTAGACTGTGAATAACGGTGCCGCCAATGCCAGGTTTTGTAAGCATGCCAGAGGACTATGGTTCAGGAAAGCATTCTGATCATGTTGGTCTGAGATATACTGGATACGATTTGTATGCTCGCTTGCATCCTTGAGAAAAATCAGTATGTATATATATATATATATATATATATATATATATATATATATATATATATATATATATATATATATATATATATATATATATATATATATATATATACATGTGTGTGTGTGTGTGTGTGTAATATTTTGGGCCTCTTTCACCGGTCAATATGAAGTATGTAGGCTTAACAGCAATTTGATCTTTGTCGTGACGGCCCAAACACACTATTGGTTTGCAAATTTAATTACTGCGCAGACGTGAATTCTTGAATAATACTATACATGTTCAACGGTTAGTCTTCTAATGATATTATATAAGAGTCTACTAGAATTATTTTCTTATGACTTGTGGGCAGCGTATATCGAGGTCGCTTTACTGCAGTTAGCCTGCTGAGGACTAGTAGACGATCCATTATACCTCGCGCGGGCTACAACCGCAGATACACTGTCATGTAAAAAAGCTTCAATGGGAAAAAAATCAAGGGGAATCCCGAAATGGTTTCTCGCTGGAAACTGGCACTGGTGAGATAACTGCATATTCCATATTCATATTATCCCCCAAGATCACGCAACTATATTGCTCATGGTTTACGCTGCCTTATACCAGACGGTTATTTTTGCTATTTAAAATCACGTGACGCTTTACAGGTATATTTCTGAATTCACTCATACTTTTTAAATTACAAATACCTCCAATTTACAGGATTATGTTTTTTTATTGGTGACTTCTTTATAACATTTATATGAAGAATCTCCAAAAAGTAAAGAAAACAAAATAAATTCAGCTTGATAGACCATAGTATACTCTGTTCATTTGTCTTTGAAACTGACTTGCACTTATATAAAAAAGCAGTTTTGAAAGATTAATATATACGGCTGGACAACATCAATATTATACCACGTGAATATTTTTTAGGCACAGTGACAATCGTATATTGATAATATATGCCATCGTCTCATGACATTACCTAAGTATATACAGCTCCATATTATAATGCTAATATAGGTGAAATGAAAGAAATGAAACAAGAGTGGGGCAACTATTATTGGTTTTTTTTTGTAAGATGGAATGTGAATTGCATTAAATAGCTGTTATATTATACATGGCTAGGGAAAACGCACAGCGAACAAGATTATTGATTTCTAATTATGTTAGTAACAGAGTTATGTCATATAATAGGGCAAGGAATAACTTGGTTTTGCCTGAGATCTTTTTTTGACCATTATTCGTTATGCATACGTACAACATTATCTGGTGTGAATAATTGTTTTTCCAGGTAAGCGACTGTATTAGCATGTATGTCGTTGGAAACTACATGCGACAAGAGTCACGAAAGTCATGGTATACTTGAGTATTTTACTGTGACCATTATTCACTTTCCTATGGATTTAAGGTAAATTCCATTTATTTCAAACTGACGCAACCTGTCATTTGGATTTTGCCAAGGTGTAAACGTTTTCTACTATGTTCTCTAGCCATAGGGGTAAGTGTTAAATTTATATTTTATTTGATATGTGAAGCCTATTCTAATTTTAATGTTTATCAGGTAATGAAGCCTTTACTACTTCAGATCTGAAACGTTGTGAACTTTGGATTACAAGTTGCTAATAGAGTTGAGTGTATTAGCATGTATCTAAAACCTAATTCAGAACTAATTATTATGTTCAGTTCATTTTATTGTAGCTATTTAGGGTGGAGTGTAGCTGTCCACAGTGCGGCGTGCTGTCTGTGCGTATATGTATACCTGTCCGTAGGGCTGAGTACGGATGACTGTGGCTGTTTAGGGCTGAGTGTAGCTGTCCATAGTGCGGCTTGCTGTACATAGGTATGTTCATACGTAAGTCTGTACATGTGGTGGAACCACGTATGTACGCAGAGCCGATACAAGGTGGCTATGTGCTGTCTGTACGTATGTGTACATGTGATGGATCCGTGAAGGGTGTGAGCGGACGAAAAAAGTGTGGACCAACCTAAGGATTCAATAAAACTGTGTAGTTTATCAATTTATGAATCATGCAACTATTCAAATGTTAAGAGTCACGTGATTGTTCCAATGGATGTTTCAATTAAGTACATTTTCAATCATTTTATATCACTTGAAATTATTATGAATCTGATTTGTACTCAAGGAGATTATGTGAATCTTGCTTACACAACATAATTATGTGAATCTTGCCTTGTAAACGTTGCCCTCACTGTGAGGTTCTGGTTGTAGGGGATTGGGTCTGGAGTGTTTCCAATAATTATTTAAATTACTGTAAAAGTCCCACCCAGGCTTGATTTGGTTGGTTACAAGTTGACTTAGTAAAACTCAGATGTACAGCACTGAGTCCACAGTCAGCAATGCAAACGATTGATTAATGATACAAAAAAGATGAAGTTCAAAAAAACAATTTAATAACAATTAAATGGTCAATAACTCGAATTCCCAGCCACACTTCTTCCGCTCGACCCTTTACTGGTATATCGCATCATTTGATTCGTAGTGTGACAGATTTTCACCTGTTGAGTTCTACTCATCTGTGTATTCACTATCTTCTAATTGTCTCTCGTGGTCCCTGACTCCCTCCAATTTCCTTCTTCTCCTCCTCCTCCTCTATTTCCTCTTCCAGACTTTTTTCCTCCTCCTCCACATTATATCCCTCTCCTCTATGTCGACTTCACGTTGTCGACTGCACTGTCAGTCTCACTTCCGTCTCTCTTTCTCTCTTAGAGACTTGAGACTACAAAACTTGCACCAGAAGTTCCGTCCGCAGAAAACTTTCATGTGAAAACATAAGGATGGTACAATATTTTCCTTATCGCTCATATTTCCCATTATTCACAGTCTATCATCAGATAATGGCTATTAAATTTCATCGGTCACGCATTCATTTACACGGACATACACATACATTCTTGTATGGTAAACACGGCATAATAAACAAGTCATAATAAAAGCACTGTATCAATAACTCGTATACATACAACAATAAATTGATTCACGTCACTACATACTCATAACCCCATTACCGACAATATCACAAACATCAGACGCATATCTTTACATCACAACTCATGCAGAATATACAAATATTCAAATATCCATGCCCTGATATATTCCCTAATCTTACATACTTCAATCATTTTCCCAAACTCATTCAAACATGCGTAAACTCTGACATAACGCATTACGAAAGGTACTGGTTATTACGAAGTAACCTACCAGCAATTACAATACTAATTCTGGCGAGCTAACAATCTACATAATTCTCTACGTAAACTCAAATCCACATCTCAAATACGCATATAAATGAAGCAGTAGAAGGTAATTATACATACTAAAACAATCTCAGTAATTAAGTATACCTGCTACAAATAATTATATTTATGACGCCACAATGTTCTGCAAAATCGAGCAAATAGTTTTTAGACCTTTTCGAAGCTTTTCCTTCTCTTACAGTTCTCTTCCTAAGATTTCCGCCAAATTACGAGTGTTTTCCCCTCTGAGTAATCCTATTTGAACAGCGATCTGTCGAAGCATCAACTGATGATCTTGATGCGAGGTTGAGCTCTAATTCCGATCTTAGGTTTAATCTCTCCCGCCATCTTAATTGCGATTGGATGCCGCTGTGCACTGACTCAATCAAAACGTAGCGGACAATCTCCTCACGCTGTCTACGCGGCGGGTGAGAACACACCCCATTCACCCTTGTTTGTGTTATTTGTCACACATCGTTGCAATTTATGTATTTTAAATATAAAAAGAAATAAACCAATTAATATTGAATTGATTTGTGTCTTTCTTTAGGTCTTACTTATTTCCCACTCGTCAATGTTTTCCTTGAGTTCCTGATTTCAACCGTTGTCCAATTGATTCGTCAATGTTCACCTAACTCATTGGATCATTATCTGTCGTGACTTATACCGTGTCTCTTTAAAGTTTTGGATGTTTTTAGGTGTATTTAATTGGAGTTGACTTATGCAGCTTAACTATTATTCATTAAACTTTAACTTGAAACAGGTTGCACAACGCAATATCAAATAAAGAAGAGAGAAAAAAATTCTTCTTAAGCGTTTCTGTCTAAAACATCTTTGTAGGTCTTTTCTTGTATCACACCTCTGCCAAACGACGGTCTTTTTTGATCAAAGACTCAAAAGCCAGATCGATCTGGCTTTAATCTTTATAATAACTCTAAAACTGAATCCTACAATTAGTCTAAACTCTCCAAATTACAATAATATCAATATAATTAATTAACAGTTTTTGTTTATAAATGTGAGCATTAATCCCATTAATCGTAGATATTGTTTATAAATGTGAGCATTAATCCCATTAATCGTAGATATTGTGTATAAAAGTGAGCATTAATCCCATGACTCGTAGATATTGTGTATAAAAGTGAGCATTAATCCCATTACTCGTAGATATTGTGTCTAAAAGTGAGCATTAATCCCATTACTCGTAGATATTGTGTATAAAAGTGAGCATTAATCCCATTACTCGTAGATATTGTGTATAAATGTGAGCATTAATCCCATTATTCAGCGACGCATCATTGAAAACTTTGGTTGAAATCCTTCGTGGATGCAAAAGCTGGCAGATAATAACTATGCCAGACATTGCATGGTGATAATAATCGATATCAGCCATATCATCATGAAAATCAAGTTGCATACAAATATGGTTGAAATCCACCAAACCAAAAAATAATGTAGTTGTTGTGTGTGAATAAGTCTGATAGCCTGGAGCTATTACTCTTCAAATTAAAGACTTAGAGAGCTCTCAATTGAACATCTCTAGACTCTCATCAACATCTCATCCCACACCAATTGGTTTGAAGTCCATAAATTATTAATGGAGTTGGTATGAGGAGACGAAAGAAAGACGGATGGAACGACATGTCCAATTTAATGTTACAAGTGACAAAAAGCCAGAAGATTAGGTTCTGTCTATTTATGATGGCAATGACATTGCACAATTAGAATTTGTTCCGGCTGTTGCACTACTGAAAGAGTAAATTGCTTGAGAAACAGCTACCAACGATGCAATGCATGGCCTAAATATAGCCTAAAAATGAGGTAGAGCTACCAACGATGCAATGCATGGCCTAAATATGGCCTAGAAATGAGATACAGCTACCAATGATGCAATGCATGGCCTAAATATGGCCTAAAAATGAAGTACAGCTACCATCGATGCAATGCATGGCCTAAATATGGCCTAAAAATGAGGTACAGCGACCAACGATGCAATGCATGGCCTAAATATGGCCTAAAAATGAGGTACAGCTACCAACGATGCAATGCATGGCCTAAATATGGCCTAAAAGCGAGATACAGCTACCAACGATGCAATGCATGGCCTAAATATGGCCTAAAAATGAGATGCAGATACCAACGATGCAATGCAAGGCCTAAATATGGCCTAAAATATGGCCTAAAATGAGATACAGCTACCAACGATGCAATGCATGGCCTAAATATGGCCTAAAAATGAGGTGCAGCTACCAACGATGCAATGCATGGCTTTAATATATATATATATATATATATATATATATATATATATATATATATATATATATATATATATATATATATATATATATATATATATATATATATATATATATTAAAACCAGTATTTCACTGAGAATAGGAAGAAGGAAAACTTGCAAACCTTAACAGCAAAAGTACAAATTTCATTTCAAGACAATAAAATAATTCTCATTATTTTTTACCTGTTATCCTGGTAGTCAGAGAAAAAAATTATACTAACTTGTCTTTTTTCATGGCCATTGCCTATACAGATTACATCATTGACATTTATACTAATTCGTCTTTTTTCATGGCAATTACCGATTACTTCCTTGACAAGTTGGTAAAATAAATTCCTACAAAATTATCTTTAGCAAGGATGTGTGAACGCAGAAGATACTTTTATAGCTAAGGTTTGTTGCTTCTAAAATTAGTTTGTAAGGTTATTTAGAATGTAACACATTGGTACGGTCTCTCCATGCCTAAAACAACTAATATCGCTGTAAAATGAAATCTATTAATTTCCATAACACGAATAAATACTCGACCTTATATTGATCATATGTTAGTAAACATTAAATATCTTACTTTACATTATTTATTCTATGGTGATCACTATGAAGAGGTAGAGTGCAAACAAAAGTATTACCTCTGCTTTTTACCACTTGAATCATACAAAATGTCTGGTCGTGTTCGATTGAGCAATTTTTACTGAACTTTCCAAGATGTTGATCTCTCCTCAGCAAGAAGCTGATGTCATCCTCACATGGCGAATGCGATATGGAAGCGGAACACTGATAGCATGTAAGACCCACTGAAAATTGATAAGCATAAAAATGGATATAGTATGTTTAAAGTGACTATGCATCTTTAATATATCAGTCATCATTATTATTCCTTCTCAATATTACATTTCTTCTAATTAGGTCTAGAGGTCAAGTACGTAATTAAGTTTCCGTTCTGATCTGATTACGAAAGGCAGTACTACCTCTTGCTTGATCATAAAGCTCATCAGTGAAACTCTAGATAATCAATGCACTTTACTTTCCGGATATTTCTATGGAAGGTATCGAATTTCTGTTTACAACAATTCCAACTATTTCAATTATGGCAATATATGTTCCAAAGAGGTCTTCTGAAAAACGTCATTGCTGAGAAATCGCAAAGTTTTTTGTTTGAGTTTATTTGTTTTTCAACATTTTAGTCATATCGTTATGATGTCTGCAGTGTTTCAGTTTGTAGTGAAGTCTAGACATATGACATCATGTCCCACCCAGTCACATTATCCTAACACCAGACTGACCAGTCCTAACACTAACCTCTTAATGCTGAGCTCCAAGCAAGGCAGTTGCTAACACCACTTTTATGTATTTGGAATGACTCGGACGGGATTCGAAACCGCTGTGTTTTATATATTCTGTTTCATTACGAAACAGCACCATATAAGACATCACGAAATATTGTTTTCCGTTCTATTGCTCTGTTACCAAGTCTCTATTAACATGGAAAATAAAAGATATAGCTGTAAATAATATACGTTCCTGTTGCACTGTTCATGTATTATATACAGTACTTACATTTTTTCTCCCTTTACTTTCCTCCTATTTTATTACGCTCAACCACTCATTCCACTGCATTTATTTTAAATCTCGTCTTCCAATGGTTTGGTTTTGTTATGTGGCGATTAACGCCAATTTTCAGCATTTGCTAGGCAGCCAGTATATTTGGTAGAGGTAAAACAAAGGGAGGACCCCATGTCGTCATGGAAGCTACTGGCAAAATATCTCAAGTGCCCACTTTAGTCGAGCCGAGACTCAAACTCACCCCGCATAGAGGTGTGATATACGAGCAATCTGTCACGGAGAGTGCCTTAGATTATACTACCAACCCGGATCCATAATATTGTCTCACACGTTTCCCATTCTAATAATAAATTATAGAATACAATGGAACCTCTCTTAGGCAACATCAATGGGTAATTGTTTTTGGTTCCATAATGGAGGCGACTATTTAAGTTTAATATGCCGATTACAAGAACTGAAAGGAAAACCAGACCCTGGATGAATATGCGAGTCTTTCGAAAAGGAGGCAAGTTTGGCTGGTAGCCTTGTATATTATTCTTGACACTCCTAGAGAAATATATAAGCATTATCCTTACACAGAAAAGTCAATAGCATGGTCAGTTCTTACATTCATTTGAAAAGCAAAAAAAAAACGAAATAGTGTGACGTATCAAAACCAGCCCATTCCAAACAAAACTTGATTATGTGGTACCATCACAGACAAGAGTTACTCGGTAAGAATTTCGGGGACGCACTACTCCTGTCACCAACCCCACCCTGCGGCTTAGACGGTCGCTGTGCCCTTGTGTACATATGGCACTTTCAAATTTTGCACAGATTGCTGTCCTTTTTTAAACAAAGTGCAGTTTCTGCAAATATGCTGGTCCAAAACAACTTTTCATGCTTCAACTTCAACTTCTGTATTGTCTATGCTATATTTCTTGCATAATGGGCTAGAGATTGTTACATTTAAATAAGCCAGTATTCATACGTATATATTTCATTGTAAATACGTATATATCGCCAGTGTACATACGTATACATTTCCAACACTTACATCAATCAAAACTACCTCAAAAACCCCAAATCCACCTTCGGTAAAGATATATACAACAATAAATGCTGAACTGAACAGCAGAAACTTCGTCAGATGGACCTGTCTTAGCAATATACCTGATGAAATCCATTTCTACACAGACAGGCATGACATGAAGAATTTCGACAATGCTCTGAAAGAAGTGTATGGACCTCATTGCTCTGGAGCATCACCTCTTCTCAGCGCAAATGGGAACACAATAATTACTGACAAAGAAAAGATTCTTGAACAATGGGCCAAACACTATGCCAGCGTCCTGAATCGCTATTCATCCATCAACGATTAAACCAGCAGCCGTCTCTCCCAATTACTCATCAACGAATTGCACTGGTTAACCCTCCAACCTTGCTTGAGCCACATAAAGCGATATATCTGCTCTCCAGTGGCAAAGCTCCTGGCTGAGACACCATCCCAGCAGACGTCTACAAGGAAAGGCTCCACGAACTGTCTTTACTGATGTGGCAGCAATAGAAATAGACAAACCCCAATGGATTCAATGATACTTCCAATATCCACCTGAACAAGCGCATAGGAAACCGACAGGCCTTCGACATCCACCGGGGTATATCCTTGCTAATACTACTGAACCTTACTACGCATCATGATCAGAAACTCCTGCCAGAAAGCCTGTTAGGATTCCGAAAAGAAAGTGGGACTATCGACATGGTGCTTGCTGCAAGGCAGCTACAAGAGAAATGTCAAGAGCAAAACGCCGACCTTTTCTCAATCTACATCGACTTGACAAAGGCCTTTGATACTGTCAGCAGAGAAGGATTAAATAATGTAATGGCCAAGCATGGGTGTCCGAAACAAATTATATCCATGGTTCAGCACTTCTGCGACTGCATGTATGCGGGAGTCTATGAAAATGCAGAGACATCTAAACCATTCCCAGTAACCAATGGTGTGAAGCAGTGTTGTGTTTTCTGGCACCGACATTGTTCAGTTTATTGTTCTCCACCATGCTGACTAATACTTTCAGAGACAGAGATGTTGGAGTCCGCATCAGATACGGCACAGATGGAAAATTGTTTACCCCATGAGGCTCCAAGCGAAAACCAAGGTTATAACAGACACCATCAGGGAGTTCTTATTTACTGATGACTGCGCCCTCAATGCTGGCTCAGAAACCGACCTGCAACTAAGCATTGACAAGTTCTCCATTTCCTGCACAAGCTTTGGTTTCACCATCAGTACTAAAAAGACTAAGTACTTCATCAGCCGGCCCTGTGAAAGCCTTATGTTGAGCCCAAAATCACCGTCAACAGCCAGAAACATAATGTAGTGAACCACTTCACCTATCTTGGCAGCACACTATCACAGATCGTCACCATTGTCTACGAGGTGAACCTCTGCATTGCCAGAGTCAGCGCAAACTTTGACAGACTGTATGCCTACGTCGGGAATAGAAGAGGCTTCAGCATCACGACCAAACTGAAGGTCTACATGGCACTTGTGCTCCCCACACTACTTTACGCATGCTAAATGTGGACGGTGTATCAACGCTATACCATGAAGCTGAACAACTTTCACACAAGTCTCAGGAAGACTATTAACAATAAGTGGCAGGACATTGTCCCAGACACCTAGGTCCACGCCCAAGCAGGTCTCCCCAGGATCCACACCATCTTGATACTGTCCCAGCTATGCTGTGCGGGACATGTTGTGCACATGCCAGACCACCGGCTGCCTAAGAGAGTCTTCTATGGAGAGCTACAAAAAGGACACTTATCCCATGGAGGTCAGAAGAAACGCTTCGAAGACAATTTGAAAGTTGCAATGAAAGCATTCACCATAAATCCCGTTTCATGGGAGCTAACAGCCAGCGATCGAGTCATTTGGCATACTTACCTGCATAAAAGCTCCAAGTTGAGCGAATTTAGCAGGACATTAGCTACAGAAAAGTATATGCCAGCAAAACTCCTGGAGATGTCCCACTCATCCCTTGTTCCTTCTGCAACCGAACCTTCCGTGCAAGAATTGGTCTCATCAGCCACCTGCGCAATCACTGAACAGAACCAGCCCTTCCAAGTCACGGATGTCTAGAGTGGTCTTCGTCGAATCGACTGACGAACAAGAGAAGAGGCATACGTGTACATTTCCAGTGTACATATGAATACATTTCCAGTGTATATACGTATACATTTCCAGTGTACAAATGTATACATTTCCAGTGTACATATGTATACATTTCCAGTGTACATACGTATACATTTCCAGTGTAATGGACAAGGGTTAATTGATTTTCATATTCTATTCATCCGTATAACTATGCGTTCAAATTCACACATAGTACTACATGCCTTTACATATTTCCTCATGCGAATGAATTTGTACACTCAACAGAATTTCATGTGTAAATTTGCAAATATCTGGCACTGAAGAACAAAGTTTGCAAGATGTACTAGTTTCGTCATCTGAACGAATTGCAAAATATACACACCTGGGTATGATTTTATCTATTCACGTGTGTTTGCATTGGTGTTATCAATAAATTACTTAAGATTTACCTAAATGATTTTTTCTAATATTTTAAACACTTTAAGATAGGATGTTTAACACATGGTATGTACCCATTTAGAGTTTATATATATATATATATATATATATATATATATATATATATATATATATATATATATATATATATATATATATATAGCTTGTTTTGTCAATAATGGGATATGTATGATTTCCAGAATAATGTATCGCTAATATAGGTTTTTGCGATTCATTTTAAAAAAAAAAATGTCTACAAAACTATATAAAATAGTCTAATTGGGCTCAACTTTTTCATCCTTGGACATTATGTAATAAGGGAAATGTGCATTATTGACGTAATATGGGTACGAGCAGGTTTTTTAGTGGAAAACTGTATGTGTTTATATACGTAGTCCATTTCATCTATCTATATACCCTATATAAATAGTTTTGTATATTTCGTTACTTGAACTGGGTACCCGAACAATTCAGTGTTACTGTATTGCGGTATATCTGAACATACCGTGATACGTGCCAGCGTATACCGTAATTATAGCATAGACCATCATTTTAATGACTTTAAGTCAGGGACATGACACATTTTAATTAGCAAATGTTAATAGCTGGAAAATGATGAAAGCCTTTTACGTCCATTACAATATTTGCAAAAGAATATTATCTTGTGATAAAATAAAATAAAATATCTCATCCAAACATAAACTAGCAGCCCTCCTCAGCAAAATTACCTAATAGTAGATGAATTTTCTTTGTGTATGTCAATAGCTGTCTAAATTTAATTTTAATTTTACATTTTAAAGTGTGATGATTAAGCAGCACTACTGCAGACACCATGCGAAAAGCGGCGTTGTGTTAGAGAGCTTCTTGATAAAGGTTGGAAGGTTTGACGCTGAATATTACAATTTGCCAGCCTACGCTATTGATATAATATACAGGAATACCTTGAGTGGGATACCAACACCAGGCAAGATAATAACCAGAGAGAACCATTAAACATTCAGTCAAGATAAAATACACCTTCTCAAAGAACGATATTTAGTGGACTTCAGAAATTGTGTAAAATTCAAAATCAAAAGACAAAAATGCTCTCCTGAACATCGATTTGCAGTCTCACAAAAAATGGGTGTACTTAACACATTAACAAATGCTAGTAAATAACTAAAAAATGCTTTTTGTTATGTATTTTGGTTTTGCCTTTTTTGTTATTTTACTTATTCATTATATGTTATAGGCTGTGTAATAACAGTTTGTTGCTGACCATGTCAAAAATCAAGTTCATTTTCTGTTTGACCAGATTATTGAATTTGGTTTTCGAAACAACACGTTTATCTTTGTCTGGGTCCAGAACATTGGATATGCCCCATGAAATGCATAGAATGCCTGATGTTTACCAACTTATATATTATAATTTTAGTAACAGACCAAATTTCTTTTTCTAAAGATAGTTGTGTGGTTCTCCAGGGGAAAAAATATTGTTTAAGAAATTGATGCACTACCGATCTATAACAATATACATCTCGTTCTTCAGACGCATAAACAAACAACTCTTTTTAGCACTGGCCAAGAATACCTTTCTTCAAGGTATATAAACGACTATACTATGTGTTGAAATAAAAATGACTATTTCTACAGGTAACTGAGTATTTAAAATGAATGAAATTGTCATTTCATAGACACGCACAAAGGATAGTGGGAATTTCGAAATTTCATCAGGCATTTGCAAAGCATAAACAAGAATAATTAAAAAATAACCTCAGTCACAGCCAATCATCGCTCTAGCCTGTTTATAAGAAATTAATCTTAAAGGTTTGCTTACGAAATCCTAAGAACCATATTTACGTTCTAAATAAGCATGACCTTTCACTCAAACTATCATTCCCTGCGAATAATCATCATAATAAAATATGATACAAAAATGAGATAGAAAAGATTCAAATTTTAATACACAAGTAATTAAACTACGTTGTCGTAACGCATCAAACAAGAAAAGCTTGGATTATATTACGGTGATTTAACAAAACCTGTTGGCACATTGTTACAAGTCAGACTATTCCTACATTAGTACATTATTGACTTCCTGGCACTGGAGCCCATCAATACTTCAGCGTAGAAATATTTGGAATACCACTAAAATATATTTATAACTCTATTCAGAGAGAGAGAGAGAGAGAGAGAGAGAGAGAGAGAGAGAGAGAGAGAGAGAGAGAGAGAGAGAGAGAGAGAGAGAGAGAGAGAGAGAGAGAGAGAGATCCTATCTTATCCAGTAGTATCAGTTTAAAATATTGTTTAATTTTGAGATAAAATTCGTTTATCCTGCAATTTGTGCGGAAAATATATGTATAAATTATGCCGTTTGCTGAGGACATGGTAATTGTTTAGTAGTCTATATCATTCTGAGTATTATATCTCAAAACAAATTAACGATGTACATCTGTGTTACGATTTTGTTGTCCTAAACTAAATAACAGAAAAGAACTGAAACCAACAAGTTTTGTAATTTCCAGCAAATAATTTGTTTCCCAAGAATACAAAGTGAAACTTTTAAGAGAACTTAAATCTTCTTTCTAAAACAGTCAAAGTCGTCAACTAGTTTAGGAATTCCCAGGGAAAAAGTGAAATGTGTTTACTTTTATTAATAATGCTATAAACATTTAATTTGTATTTGTAGAGAAATATTAGCTACGTAATATTTTTTAAATCAATTTCTCGGTCAGATACACCATTAATTTGATTTTTAACAGGTCATATGCAAAACACAGTTATACATAACATATGATCATTGAAATAAGCTAACAGAGAACACAAATTAAATATATAAAACATATTTAACTGAATATTTGAAAGTTTAAAGAAATATTTATTCATGACCTCACCGCTTTCTTGCATGCTTTTGTGTATGTTTTCTTAATATTTATGACATTCAGTATAAATACAAAATAATTATGCATGTGGCAATATTATTACTTTGACGAAAATGTATTACTTTTCAAAAATTTAATTATTTGTCCAAGGCGTTTCTGTACCTCTGTGTGCGCGCGCGTTTTCGCAGAAGTATGTGAGCGGACAAAATTCGTTTTTTCTTTAGTGAAGAGTTACATATAGTTCAGGATAC
>JAEAOA010000166.1:590000-937500 GCA_016746295.1 Potamilus streckersoni | reverse complement strand
TACATTTGAATGATTATATGGGGCTCTGGAGAGGAGCGTCCTTTCTTACGATATATTACCAACAAACTCTAGCGAGCTCCATATATGAAATATTTAATGTATATTTAATCTGAACCGAGAAAGAAATTCTGATTTGTCTGCATATTTGTGTGTGTGTGTGTGTCCCTTTTATAGGGAATGTTAGCGCAAGATAACGGGTCAGTACGAGACAATAATGATAAAGCCCTGTACTCATGTGTATGAGATTATAATTACGATTTATATGGTTGTGTAATGTAATCTTATGATTTTTTTTGTTTCTTTTTAGTAAAACGCCCCTCCCTTGTTGAATAATGGCCGTAAAAATATGTACATCACTGTATATCGTAGCAACGTATCATTAAAGTACATCCAATATTTCATCTCTCACGCATGCAAGAAAATGTGGAGAGAGACTACTGTCGCTACATTGGACACAAAAGCACGAGAGCAAAGATAAATGAAATATGTCGACCATTTTTCAACGGAAGCCAATAGTTTATTCTCACCGCGACAGCGCTTTTAGTACGCCGCGGCGGTATTTATGTGGGCAATATGTATAATTAACTTTATAGGCCCGTTTGTCCGTGCATTCGTCCGAATTTCCTTCTTATCTGTGCTGAAACTCTATTTTGGATATACGTACTGGTAACCAATTTGATAATGGTGCAATAATTATGATACAAAGTATATCGAGCAGAAAACTTTGTCTATTTGACTCACTTTGTAGAGATTGTTAAAAAATAATGATCATTTTAGTTACTATCTTCTGCTATAGCCATAAAATGTTGCATTTTGAATGCGTCTGAGGAAGAAGGTGTCGCCGCTGTCACGCACAAAAAAAAAATGGATTGATCGACGTACCTTACTGAGTTTGTTACCTGGGTTGTATTATTATTGGTCTCAACAGAGATGGATTTTGAAACAAAAACTTCAGTTTCGAAACTAGACATTGATTTCCATACAAATGCCAGAAAAAATTACATAAAGAGTCAAGCAAACAATTTTGTTCAAAGTTTTATTTTAATCATAAAAATCTCAGTACAAAGCAACGTAAGAAAGCAAATGCATCGTTTTCACTTAATAGTATTTATTATCTCCTCATTTTTGTCTACATTAACTTTATATTGTCATAGTTGTGAATAGTTTACGATATTGAACTCGTATTGCATTTACATGAATGAAGGAACTCTTTTCTATTGTGAACAAACAACTTGTTTCTGAATGAACGAAAGCTTTCGTGGACTGCCACATATCAGCTGCTTTGGCACATTTCGAGTCAACTGTTTTATAGGTTTTTAGATTTAGGCTAGCTATAGATGCAGAAAGGGTCCTTACAAATAACATGCAAGTGACAAGGCATAAACTGTCTTCTTTAGCTGGCAATAAAATGGCAAACAATATGCTACAATTTTACAACCTGAATTTCCTCAAAATGTACTTTCTTAGTTCTCCAAGTCCGAAGACATGAGCCATGTCATGGTTTCACAAACTTGTTTAAGCATTTCGAAATAGTGCTGTAATTTCGAGTATATTCCAATTGCAATTACATCCTCCCTACTGCACTCAAAATGAAAAAAAAATTATATTCCATAGCGTCTTTTTGGTAATAGCAAATGAAAGATTCATATTCTCCCCTAGATTATGATTTCAAACATTCAATGACAGAAGAGAACACATTTGCAGATATCAACACGCAAGAAGGTAGAACTTGGCTGTTTCAAGTCGATGTATATTTTATGTAGAATTGGCACAAACGCTACTGACTGAAATCCGATATAGATAAATCCAGTCCATTATCACCAATTTTCGTCAAATACAGAAAATACTAAGATTGATTCATTCAAGGTTAAATGGAAAAGTTGTTGCAATGCACATTCATTCCCAATATGACTCCAAATTTCAATTTGAAGTAGACCAAAACGCCATTTTCTTTCGAAACTCATATCTAGCGCGCGACCAAGTTTAAATTTATCTGGGCTGTATTAATAATGTTGTTGTGAGATGATGAATCTACGCATGTGCATTTAGCATGGAATACGACATACATTCGGTTACATTGTTTCTTTTAGTGTATTTAGCTTGGAATACGACATGCATTCAGTTACGTTGTTTCTTTTAGTGAATTTAGCTTGGAATACGACATACATTCAGTTACATTGTTTCTTTTAGTGCATTTAGCTTGGAATACGACATACATTGAGTTATTTTGTTTCTTTTAGTGTATTTAGTTTGGAATACGACATACATTCAGTTATTTTGTTTCTTTTAGTGTATTTAGTTTGGAATACGACATGCATTCAGTTACATTGTTTCTTTTAGTGTATTTAGTTTGGAATACGACATACATTCAGTTACATTGTTTGTTTTAGTGCATTTTTGTTTATATAATTAAGCCTTGGGTAGAATAGGAAAACGAGCATATAATAAAAAGGATACTCCATTTGTATGGGGGAAAATATGAACTCGTTTTGTCGGATTAATATACTGAACTCCCAAGGTCGTGAAGTATAACCATCCGAAAAACCAGTTCATAATTTCCCCATACAAATGCAGTAACTTATAAATACAGCATGAAAAGCAGAAGGCTTGATTACCATGTCTATCTGCTTATTAGTCGAATCTAACTGTAAATTGCAGGAACCGAGACAGCAGATCTGAGTGTATGCAGTTTCTTAAATATAACACAGAATGTACCGGTAGAGCATGATCTATATCGTTTTGCAGTCAAGACATGTAAACTAATTTTATATACATACATATATATATATATATATATATATATATATATATATATATATATATATATATATATATATATATATATATATATATATATATATATATATATATATATATATATATATATATATATATAAGGTAATCAAACAGTATGAAAAGTTCAGGAAAAATTGACCCATAAAGACTGAATAGTATTTGAATACAATTCACAATTAAGATGCAGCTAAAATAGATTTTACCCTAATGATTGCAGTTTATATCCATATTTGCAAATAATCTGAAAATACATCCATCACAGTTTTCTATTAACTTATATACATAAAGATTAAAAAGCACACATAAAAAAGAATGACAAAAGTTTTCACAAATATTTCCGTTAGAATCAGATATAAAGTTAACAAACATCGAAATATCCAATGGGGTTTTATGCTAGGATTGCAATCTCCACTGAACACTGTCGAGTATAGACTCACTGATAATGACTCTATTCTGCAACAATCTTAAAGGTATATTCATGAAATTTGCTTGTTACTTTTGCTTTTGATTGATGGAAGTCATTATTTTTTCCTTTTCAATCATTATTCTTTTTTGTTTTCTTCTTCTCCACCCTTTTTTAGTATTTTATTCTACTAGTGATTTTTTTTAGTTTTGGTGTCTGTTTTTTAGTGCATAGTATTTTTAAAAAGATGATTATGTGCTTAGTTCTTCCTCTTCTGCTTAGATAACTATGTATGCTATATGTAAAAGAACATACCAATAAAAAGTTGTGAATTCTTGTCGTCCATGTTTGTATCAAGGCAATAAAATTGTGTTAATTGAAATGAGCAATATCAAACGCACTACTGAAAAGCAAAAGACTCATGAACATACGGCCATTTTGTGAATAAAAACTTGCAGTATTAGGTTCTGGTTTATATCCAATCAAAATAAAGGTTTTGGAACTACTTCAGTTATATCCAATCAAATCAAATGTTTTGGAACTATTTCAGTTATCTCTGCAAGACAAATTATGCCCCAGAAATGGATGGCGTCCATGTATTTTACAGCAATATACACTTTGCTCCCCGAAAATTTTACCGTGAAAAACAAACACAATCGGAACATTGCTCGGGCTTAACATCAAGTCGTGAAATAGCCTAGGAAGTTGTAGGAATACACATCAATTTAGGTTTTTTAATTTGCCTTTTACGGAATGAATCATATGTTAGGAAAGTAGAAGCCGCGAATTTTCCGATTTTGACTTTCTCTCCTTCCACACCGTATTGTTCCATGCAAACTAAAATTGTTCGTAATATAATTCACACTAGTGACTAATTAAATCTTAGTTTTCTATCTCGAATTCACGGAAAAAGCAGAAGATACTTAGATTGAAGAAACACAATCTATTTAGACTATTTTAGGGTCTTTTAAGATTCGATCGACTACATGTCTGACCGAGGAAATTCAAATGATAAAAGTGCGATTCTTTGTAGCTTATCAGGTCGTATTTCATTAATAGCCGGAGTGTCCGAATGGCCGCTATTCACATAAACGAGATATGATCCGATGGATAGACTTTGAAGTTGCGAATCGGTCAGACTGAAGTACACAAGGTTTATGTTCAGTACAAAGAGGAACAACTTACATTAAAAATAGAGGAATCAATCGGCGCAATCACAACCTTTTTGACAAGCCAGAAAAGGTTGAATTCGTAAAGCGAATTTCCTCATGAAGAGGACGCTGATGGAACGTAAAGATCGAACCACTCAGTACCTATTCGTGCCAAACAAAGTAGCACGAAGCCTCTCTATTTTCTGTCGTTAAATGCCATTTTCCGGCATTTGATAGGCTGCTTATACATGACGGCCGGTTTAACTGGTGGAGGAAGAATCGGGAAGATTCCCGGCAAAAACTACCGATCCATAGGAAACTACCGTGAAGCTAGCTGTCTTGCATACTTACATTGGCCGAGCCTGAGATTCGAACCCACGCGGACAGATCTGTTTTCTACACGAATATGAACAAAATGACAATCATTTAAACATATTCAAACAACTAAATGCTTTATTTTCATATGCACAACGTCGTAGTATTTCGTTACGTAACAGGAAAGAATTTCACAATGGCTGGATTTTTAACCCGTCTGATGTCCTATCCTGAGTATGCATCGGTTGTAGCACGAGATAGATTTTCACTTTTTTATAGCTTTAAAATAATTAAATATTTAAATTATAATAAGGATCGAGAACTAGCGGATATGATTTCTAACTAAGACAGTTTACAGGTTTTGAAATAACCATGTCATATACTATGTCAGTTACATAGTAGGTCACACAAATTTAATATTGTTAGAACATAAATCACTAAACCGAAGGTCCATAAACAAGATAGTAATATTGGGAATAGATTTATAAATAGTTAAAAGACGAAGTTATCCATAAACGGCGTATAACGAAACATAGACGATGAATTGCGATAAAGAATTCAGTGACTTTGACAATATTTGACAATGGCTCTTGTTGATTCATAATACTTGCTGTCAACCTGAACTGGTCCTCGGTTGACAGAGTGGTCTAAAAACGTTCACCCTTACTACTGTATCACATCCGTGAGAAAGCTGAACGTAGCTTATCGTGGGTTGGTGCTTCCTATCAGGGTTTTCCCGAGTTTTTCCTCACCGGTTATACTGACAATAAGCTCAGTATTCAGCTAACCAACAATTGATATTACATGGATAAATATACAAATTTACTTAAACTTTAAATGAATTGCGTATTTCAACATTAATTCATTTGTAACACTCAACATACATTACAATGTATAAATCTCAACATTAGCCATGTAAACTCAACTCTTGTTTTCAAACATTTTTTCTTAATTTTTTGTGAAATGCATGATTGGTCCTCCATAATCTGTCGATCTTACTCAATGATCAATCCATTATAATAGTTTACCACATTTTATTTGTTTTTGCGAAATTCTGACCTCAAACGAGAACCAATGAAAGTTCATATTTTCTTTTACTATGGCGTGCCTTAGAAGGCAATAAAGATAAATGAAAGTTCACATTATTTAACTCATCTGCCTTAGTGCAAAAAACAAAAACAAATTTTCAATCGCATTCATAAAAGAGTTGTCTCCTATTAATAAGTGAACCTGTTGTTCAACGACAGTAACTCCAAAGTCAGCCATAACATAAAGCAGGAACAAGCAATGACACTAATGAACGTAGTTTGTCTGTATCTGGCCAAAGCTTATTTTCATAGTAATAGTTGTCGACCGGAACAACTTGGAAATAACAAGACCAGTATTCAACTTAACCACCAATTGGAAACATGTTGAAACTGTATAAAATTTCTTGCCAATATGGATGTATTTATCTGCACGTTAACAAATATTTATTATTTATTTACACCACTTAAACTTTTCTATTTTTTTTTATCTTGAACTGTGTGTGCGACTTATGACAAACAGTCGATAACAGACCATGTTCTGAGTCCATTCATCCATGAAATGTGGAAAATATTATAACAAAATGGCTCGTATCAAAATTCACAGTGATTATGTTAAACAAATCAAAAACCTTTCAAGTCTACTGCAAGAAGGCAGTACGATTCAACGTGGTGAAAATTCACAAGTATGTCACTGCCTGGATGATATTCTAGTACAATCAGCTGCATGTGTCTTCTCAATAAATATGTTTACATTGCAGGAGTTCCGACCAGACAAAATGCGCGTTGTGCTATAACTGCCTTAAGTGCCAAAACGCGTATTTTGTTATAACTGCCTTAAGTGCCGAACACGTATTGTGTTATAATTGCTTTAAGTGACGAAACACGTTTTGTGGTATAATTGCTTTCAGTGACATACTTTTTTTTAAATATCAGATAATATGGTTTGTAATACAGCTCCTTCTGTGTTTTTTGCACTAGAAAAGAGATTATTTTTATATCATGAAATAGAGTTTGTAATACAGTGCGTTATATGTTGTTGCAACAGAATGGAGTACAAAAATATGGAGGAAGATCAACATTAAGCGGAGCTTGAATGTCTAAGTTATGTCCCAAAACATTCCACCAACTCCATGCCACTAAAAAGAACCTTTCATTTTTGCAGACCAATATTATTGATTGCCTCCATTTTTATTGCTTGTGTGGATAAAATATAATTTTAAATAATGAACGAGCCAACTATATCAACACCAGGGTGAGCGTTATAACCTACAACCATGTGTACAGGGTTTTCTCTATGTGCATGACACTAGTAAAATGTGCTCTTAAGACAAACTGATAAAGCCCATAATAACCAACGAATGCCAACGACGTTTCTTTAACTTTCAAGCTCAGAAATTCCAATGAGAAACGCAGAGGCGTCTGTTTCTAGTTGGATGGAGTGAAATTTGTACAATCCCGTATCTAAGAAGTCTATCATTATTTTTACACAGTTGTAAAGTACTGCGAGACTAAAGAGAACTATCATGAAGATAAGACAATGGAGCCTGCAATTTGGGCTGTAAACGAATTTATATATGTACATACTAAAAGGAAATTCATTATCTTGATGTAGACGGAAGCTCAAATATACTCCGTCCCCTTATTTATCAGTTTTGGAAAATCTTAAATTTATCAGTAGATATGACGAGCAAACTTTAAAATCATTGAGTGCAAAGACCCTGTGTTCATTAGTATTGATATTGTAAACCTTCACATTGAGAAGAACAAAAATTGAGGAGAACAAAAATGCTTCCTACTGAGATCTGCATAAATGAGATTATTCATTACTGTGTCTTTCCAGCAATGGAGAGTAACAGGAAGTACGACTATGTGTCAGATTTCATCATGCTCTTTATACTATTTAGCATCAATTAATAATTTTTAAAATTTAACGTTTAACAACATACACGTAAGATGAAAAAACGTGGTTTTGAATTCTTCTATTATTATTATTATTTTATTATTATTATTATTATTATTATTATTATTATTATTATTATTATTATTATTATTATTATTATTATTGTCATTGTTATTATTATTATTGTTGTTGTTATGATTTCTATTACTATTATTATTATTGATATTATTATTATTATTATTATATTATTATTATTATTATTATTATTATTATTATTATTATTATTATTGTTGTTGTTGTTGTTGTTATGATTTCTATTATTATTATTATTATTGCTATTATTATTATTATTATTATTATTATTATTATTATTATTATTATTATTATTATTATTATTATTATTATTGTTGTTGTTGTTGTTGTTGTTGTTATGATTTCTATTATTATTATTGCTATTATTATTATTATTGTCGTTGTTATGATTATTGTTGTTGTTATGATTTCTATTATCATTGTTATTATTATTATTATTATTATTATTATTATTATTATTATTATTATTATTATTATTAATATTATTATTATTATTATTATTATTATTATTATTATTATTATTATTATTATTATTATTATTATTGTTGTTGTTGCTGTTGTTTCTATTGTTATTGTTGTTGCTATTATCATTTGGTAGTACTAATAATAGGATGGAGAGGACAAAGATAACTAGGAATGCTTACTTTTCTCTGGATTGCAAGTAAGCAACGCGGTGGTCATATAGGGCTGTTATTCAAATGCTTTAGACAATGGTGGGTGATAATAATCATGGATAGAATAACATGAATACGGGAGTTGCCTCCCTTTAAACTCGAGCATGGTTATAGGAAGCAGAAAACCACAATAATTTACAATGAGAGTTCTATCGACTGGCATGTCGTCTGCTCCACAAAGCCTTACTCCAAATACTCAGAAAATTCAAGTCTGATTTACAGGTGATGAGCATTACTATCCACCCTGAATACAGTAATTTGGTTTCATGAGTAGGAGCAGAGTGGGTAAACTGACCATTCTGCTGGAGAATTTTTGTGAAAAATAAAGCTTTCTACAAAAATGAAAATTGTCAAAAAAGTGAAACCGAAGCCTCTAACTGACCGAGAGTCTCTCCAATTTGGGTTAATTCAACTTGTTATTTTATCTTTGAAGTGTGTATTTCACTTTTATGCCTGTCTGTTTACCTGTTGGTCACTCAATTTGGTCGTCCACCCTCTCTGCTGCTGTAATTAAATCATTGTTATATCAATAATGGAATCTCATACAGCTAGCCTGAGAGCGACTAGAGGCAATTAAAAAATATCTCCGCGTACGTGATTCTGTCGAACAAAAATTAGAGGCACGTCAGGAGACTCGTATTTAATTTGCAGAAGTTGCAGAAGAATTGCTTATACCGGTTACAAAGACTACGGAAGGTCTTCTTCCCACTTGAAAACGAACCACTCAAACAACTGGAACAATAGCGGAGCAAACCAATAAAACAAAAAGGTTTTAAATAGAACTTCCAGTCGAAATAACTACTGCTCAACCAATGCAAGAAGTATTAGAAGGTATGGACTAAGCTCGTTCTGAAATTGGTGACAGAAACAAATTTATTCCAGAACCAGAAACACAAGTAAAACCCAAACAAGCAAACATTAGATTTTCTCCGATTGATAAATTTACCGAAAATGCTGTTACTGATATCAGGAATGTCAAGAGTATAAGACAACTACCTAGAAGTACCGAGAGAAGTCTTAATAATAAAGAACAATATCTGAAATCCGAGTATCATGGTCGTGGTTCTATAAGTGACCAAGACTGGTACAAATGGATATTTCGCATACATTACGGAGTTGATCTGGTCCCAAATGGACCGCTCTGGTGGCCAAGTGGTTAGAGCGTTCGTCTCGGTTACGGGAGGTCGCGGGTTCATACATTAAAATATTGTAGTATTCTAAATATTGTTTCTTGCCTGTTTATCTCAGAACTTGAATGCATTCTTCATTCTACTTGCTAGTGTTCTCTACTTCGAATTCATCAATGAACATGAGCGCAAACCGAATGACACTTCTGCCTGTTTAATGAACCGTTGTCCCAATGTAAAGATTAGTATGAATGGAGGAAATATCAACTAAGCCAATGCTGATTGTAGGGCTTGAAAATTCTGAAAACCAAGGTTAGATTTATGTCGCAGTAACCTTTTAAAAGGAAAGTATTCTCGCTGAATGCCGCTCAAAATGAATTTAATTTTAAAATATCATTTACTTTGCCATACTAGGCAGCAGACATATATGATGTACTGTAATGAACGAGATTCACTCTCGTAACAAGATCTTTTAGCATGTTAATGTCCCATCCTCTAATGTTATTTTTTTTTTCAAGTTAAATGTATACTGGAATATTATACGCTACAATCCAGAATCATCAATTTGTACCATCTTTCTGCTGCACTACGAAGACTTGACCCATACTCATCCACTGGTTTAGGAGATAAATTTATTGAGTTGCTACCTAAATGCAACTTTCGCTGTAACATCAGGACGACTTGCTGTCAACAAGTCTGATACGCATGCGCCAGCATGTAACATCACAGAAAAACCAATGTTGGATAGCAATGTTACTTATCAGTGCGACAGCCAACCATACTCACAATAAAACTGCTTCTGTTGTGCATAGATGCTTAATATATGCGTATATTTACATAAAGGATGTAGCAGCAGGGAGGTTGAACCCTACCACTTTCTGCTCGAGTCCTTTACGAAAAATAAAGATTCCTGAAACTGGTTGGGAAAAAATAGGTCAATAACTCTAAGCCAAAGTCTCTAACTCTTCTATTTTCATATGGTTAAGAACCGGTAATAAACCGCATAATAAAGTCATAAGGTTAGCAAAGTTTTGTTACCCTATTATTGACGTATTTTTTCACGATTTCGTTAACTTGCAAAGCCAACTCAATTGTTGTCCTTTCACCCTCCCTACTGCTCTGAATTAAACATCCATTATAAATATTATTAATAATGAATATTGGAGAACCTCACAAAGCTAAATTAGCTCGAGAGCGACTAGAGGCAATTGAAAAATATTTACCTGTTCGTAATTCTGTTAAACAGCAACTACAATCACGTCATGAATCTCAAGTAGAATTTGAAGAGGTAACAAAATAGTTATTTAAACCTATCACTGAGATTAGTAAAGGTATTCAACCTATGTTAGAGAAAACCGCTGAGGTAACTGGAAAAATTGCAAAAAGAATTAAGAAAACAAAAAAGATTCTTAGAGAATTTTCTGCTGAAATAGCTGTTGTGATGTCAGTCACGTAAATGCCTGAAGATGCAGACCAGGCAGAAATACCAGGACAAGCGCGTGGCAGGGTTAATATATCTGATACAAATGCCGAAAATGTCATTAATTAAATCAGACAGGTCACAAATGTAAAACAATTAGCTGCGAGCGCTGTGAAAGGTTATAATAATCGACAACAATTTGTAAAACCTGAATATGTTAATGATATTATAAGTCGCGAAAATTGGTACAAATGAATATTTCGCATATACTATTTCGTTGATAAAGCTCGAAACAACGATTACAGATTTATTGAGTATATTCGTGCAATAGGTGAATATATTTTGTTTATACAGTTAACGCCAGCAGAACAACAGCCATTGATAAATCAACTATGAGAACAACAATCGCTAAAACAACAAAAAGAAGCAGCAAGACCAAAACGAAAATATACAAAAAGAACATAGCTAGCTCCTGAAACAATGTCGAAATTACAGCTAGATCCCCAAATAACATTGGAACTACCACCACCATTATCATCATCACCACCACAAACACAACAACAACCAGCACAAGCAAAAAATGAGGAAGAAGATTTGTTATCAGGTATCTTTTCTGGAAGTGGCCTTACTACTCAAGAAAGTGGTCTTATTACTCAGTGTCCTAACAACGTCCTTGCTGATGTTGAACGGCTAGAAATTCTAATTGGAGGAAAACGAGCTGAAAATAATTTCCAAGAAATGATTAATGAAGCAGCAGATATTTGTTAAAGATTATTTACAGGCGGTATAGTGGATATTAATGTGTATCAGTCTCTCATTAATGAAATTGCCGATGATTATTATAGCGAATAAGTATGTAATTAAATATAATGATTATAATAAAATGATAGTACATAGTACTCAATGTGGACCAACTATGGTCAGGGTGACAAATTCTAGAATACCGATTTACAAAACAAACTACGGAGATGGATTAGGTGACGTTATTCAGGGTCTATTTAGAAGGATAGCACCAAAAGCAATACCAATTGCAAAGCAAATGGGAATGAAAGCTGTTGATGTTGTTCGTAAAAAAGGTAAAGGCGCTGTTAGTAATGTTGCTCGTAAAGCATTCTCAGTAATCAAAGATAGACTAACAGGATTAATACTCAGACCTTAAGCAGTCCGACCTCAGCCGGTTAAATTACTTAGCACTGAAATAATGCCTGCAAATATTAGCAAAACAATAACTCAGGTCGCTAATCAAAAACTAGCAGAGTTGGCTGATGTACCTTTATCAGAAAAAGAAAAAAAATATAAAAAATATAACCTCCAGTCTCATAGAAGGAAGTGGACTCACTTTTCGAAGTGATCTTCGTTTTAGACGATAATAATTATAATAAATATGTTCAAACGTATAAGTGATCCCTCATTCGATATGGACGAACCAGTTCTTAAAGATGAGTCTGTACGTGATTATCTGTATTATTTTTATGACGCACGAATTCCAGATCAGCGTGAAAGTATTGAACTTCAGGTTCATGATACAAGGAAATACTTCTTACCCGCTGAAGCATTTATTAAAGTAGAGGGTGAAATATTAAAAGCAGATAATACTGAATATAACGTCGACGTTAGTATTGGTTTTGTTAATAATGGTATTATGGCATTGTTTGATAGCGCTACGTACATAATTGACGGAAAAAATATTGAATCAATTCAGAAAGACGTTGACTTTGCTACAACAATACTTGGTCTTGCAAGATACAGTGATGATTATTCAAGATCAACTGGTCCATCAATGATGTTTGTAAAAGATACCTCTAATTATCCATAATATCAACAATATGAAATAGGAAAACCAAGAAATTTTGCTAGAATGCCAATGCGGACGTACAAAGTATGATTATTAATGTAGATCCAGATTTCAATTTAGGATTTAGATCATGAAGAGCGATGGTAAAATGAAATAGAAGAGTGTTTTCATGTGCAATTCCACTGTCACATCTTTGGATTCTGTAGAAATGTCAGAAAGGTTATTTTGGGAGCCAGACATACAGTTGTACTAGCACGAAAGGCTACAGATGATGATGCAATTTGGAGGCCCTCCGGTGATGCTGGTAGAGTAATTTTTACAAAACTTTTACTGTGGATATCGGTATTAACTCCATCAATATCTGAAGACAACGGTTAATATCTTTTATGAGTCAAGGCGGCAAATCAATGTTATCAAGGCTGACAATGACCACAGATGCTATCCAGAGTAATATTAACGGTTTATTTACGTCGCAGCAAGGTGTTTCTGCACCAAGACACATTTATTGCATTACAGGATGCTGCACGAGTAAATGATCAAACGCATAGTATCATGATATTTGACAATCTTGGTGTTTCTGATGTTTCATTAAGAATAAATGGACATCAAGAACCATCCGAGGATATATTACTTAATTTCGATCAAAATCATGTAGCACGTGCATATCATCGTCTTATGACGTTTATGGGTCGTGATCAAAACATCGATACTGGTTTACAAATATCACAACTAGATTTTACAACCTTATATCCGATTTATTACTTTTCGCTCAAACATTTAGATTTGACCAGAAAATCGGTTGTCGATATACATTTTCGAGCTAGTGTAACAATAAGAGTTATTGTAAATTACAGAGCAATTGTTGTTATAATTAGCGATAAATCAATGCTCCTTGAAGGTGCTGGTGGACGAATGAGAGTCTATCTGGGTATTTTTCCACGTATCTCAGTGATGGTAAACTATCTGACGAGGAGTTCACAAACGATTATGAAAACCTACAATGAAGCATTCAGAATCGTTAGTGATTCTGGTGACAATAACCAAAGTAAAATAAATGGAGAATTAAACAATATCAATAATAATAATGTCACCAACTGAACATCGTTCAGAGATTGAATCGAGAGAGTTGTTACAGCAGATAGTTACTAATACAACTACTTCAAAAACTACTATGATATAAATAAATTAATGTCACCAACTAAACATCGTTCGGAGATGGAGTCGAGAGAGTTGTTACAGCAGATAGTTACTAATACAACTCCTTCATAAACTACTATGATATAAATAGGTTCGACCAATCCTAAATTCAGCGTTAACTTTCCAACTGAAATTCCAGTAAAAGAGATAGCATTAGCTAAGTTACGGGTTTATTATAGCTGGCCTAATATCAGATCAAAACCATTTGGTGGACTTCATCCAAATAATTAATTAGTATTTAAAAACAACAATAAATCTGATGGAACTCCCAATTGGCAAGTAGTTAGTATTCCAACTGGCAGTAATCAAATAGAGCACATCAATGAGGAATTCCAGCGCAAAAATTAAATCTATTACAGGAAAAGAATCCAAAATAGCAATTACTGTTTACGAACCAACATTATCGACGATGATTGAAATAAATTATCCTGATTATGCTGTAGATATTTATCAAAGTTCGATTAGATCGGTACTAGGTTGGCCTGAAGTTGCACCATGTTTACCATGGTCCAAGAGAACCACAGAGATCCGACTTCATCATAGATGTTAAGAAATTTATAAACCTTCCAGAATATCGAACAAAAAAAATACATATCCATGGCGACGACATTTTGGTGATGGAGTTATACATCATATAGATAGAACAAAAGCCTATTTTACAAAAATAATGGATGGTAATAAATGTAAATTACTAGTACTTGATGTTGATGAAATAAATTCATATGCTAGTACAATTAAGTCTGAACACGTGCTTTAAATAATCTAAAAAATATTTTCAAGCATTAATGTTTCTTACAACGATGATTTAAAAACTCAAATAATTGAAACAATACAACATTCGAATCAAGTTGCTTCAGACCTAGAATGCATAAATGATATCATTGTTAACAGAGAAAAAAGATTAGTAAACCCAGCATATAGAATCTATACAGCGTATATAGTTAATGAAGACGATCCAATTCAGTGAGTTAGAGCATATAATCTTTTCACGACAGTATTTCTGAAACATTTTGGAATTACGAGAGAACAACTATTAACATGTATAATACCTGGATTTAACTTTGAGGAGTTAGAAAATCAGTTAGTGGTCTTATTAATGAACACTTTAAAAGAATTTGTGATTCATGGAAATAATTAATCCCGCCCTCAACATTTCTTAGATATAATAATGACCCATATGGAATATTTCACCTAATATTGTTAATATAACATCTATCATTTCAGTGAATCTAGCATGCGATATAATTGACAGTATTTTTACCACGTTGACATTTCAAAATCTAATAAGGCCCAGCAGGGATATATATTATACTCGTCCAGTATTCAATCACCTCCGAGATGGCTCATTCCATCTGAGCCAATAAATCAAATCTACCTGGGTGTACATAATCCATTGTTGTCAAGAATGAATTTCAAACTCACAAATCAGGATGGAAATATTGATTTGAGAAACGAAACTCTATATATTAATTTATACATAGGCTCATGGAATGATGCCTGAGTAAATTTTGCAAAAACAAAAGATTTTTATATAAATATTAATATATAATATAATAATATATAATATTATTTGTCTAAATCATTATTTTGAAATCTGGTCAGATAATCCTTTTCCGTCTTTATAGGGGATTTACCTGTTAAGGTATTTTTTGGTCATAATAACGTTTCAATTTTCTATATCTTTTATCACCACAATTTGCACCTAATTGCGTCTTTCTTCTAACTCCAATAACACACTGAACACATGGTTTTGGTCCGGTACTTCCATGTTTGATGCTTTGCATATGATTTCCGTAGTATTCATTTACAAATGACTTATTACAATAAAAAATATGTCCAATTTTCAAACAAACACTTATTTTCTGTTTGATTCATTATATATATATATATATATATATATATATATATATATATATATATATATATATATATATATATATATATATATATATATATATAATTCTATTTGAATATTTGAATATTTGTCTTAATTATAATAATGAAGGAATTATCCGCAATTGAACCATATGCTCCTAGATTTGATTTTGACAGATTACCAGAATATAAATTTAATGTTTCGATGTAAGATCTAGCTTTAACGAATGCAGATATAACCAAACGTATCCGTATGTTCTATCCACACAAACGAAGCCAAAAAGGAATTTCGTGATGATGGTGCTCTTCATGTGTGGTCATCTTTCAGAGTTGGAACTGTTTTTAATATAATGAATGACGAACAAGGAAAAGTAATTATTAACCACCTTGATAATCAAAAATATTTTTTTAAATAAAATTTATTGTAGTTAATTCGTGATAAAAGGGACCACGTTCATCTACAGTCGGAATATAATATCGCTTTATTAAATAATAAATCCAAACCTGGAATACTGAATGGTATTGATTGACCATATTTTGAGCGAGGGTATCCTGTTACTGCTGTAGTCTATGGAATTTATTCGCTGAATGATAAACCTAACATTGCGGATCTCAAACCGATGAGACTGTTAGAGTCAAGAATAAATTGTGTAGCTGAACGTCTTACAGAACATTCCACAAATGCGATCCTTGGTAATGGATTAACAGATTTACGACGTAAAAAAATATAAATGGGCAGAAAGTGTA
The DNA here is from genome assembly GCA_016746295.1 of Potamilus streckersoni. Taxonomy (NCBI): domain Eukaryota; kingdom Metazoa; phylum Mollusca; class Bivalvia; order Unionida; family Unionidae; genus Potamilus; species Potamilus streckersoni. Next base: position 920,979 of record JAEAOA010000166.1, on the reverse strand, counting down.
AAAAAAATACAGGTGCATCTATGTTGCTGAACTAGAAAAGTTATTAAGATTTCCAATAATAGTAAAAGCACTAACAGGAGAGATAGTATACGAACCAAAATATACCAAAACAATGGAAGCCTTATAACAATCATTGATCATAATACACATGCATGGACTGATGCTGTAACAATATTCCCACGAGACTGAGTTGTTAAATTTTAAAATGGTCTTGTATGAGATTTTATCAAAAATATCAGTAAAAGTGACCCTGTATCCGTCTGGTTATTTCAAAGTTCAGAACATGAATACGATCAATTTGTACCACCTAATGGTGACATTTACCATACAGAATCTCGTTATGAAGAAATTAGAAATCTTGCACTAAAATATACTTCTGACGATATCAAAGTTAGACAACTAATGAATAATTGTTTTACCGTACCATCGGTTGCGGCTCATTTCGCTCAAGAGAAAAGTTAATGGAAAACAACAAAATCAGAATTTAATAAAGATCTACAAACAAGTTGCATAGAATATGGGCACGGTGGATTATGGAATACTAAATACGATTATAATGATGTTATCTCAGTCGATATGGCTGCATGTTATCCTGGGAGTTTTCTTGGATATGGTGAGTGATCTGAATACTTTGACAGACTCCTACACCCTACACATGACATGACCAGAGTTTCGATAAATGGACACTTACCAGATTTTAACAACCAGATTTGCATGTATAGAATCGTTTGAGTTCGCAAAAGATCTCCATCCGATTATTTATGTTTGGTTTGATAGACATTTTTCAGAAAAATGTTGGGCTCCAATAGTGTTATTAAGATATATGCTTGATGCTGGAATTTTAGTATCGTTGAAGGCAAATGAAGCAATTATATCCTGTAGTCCCCAAAAGCAAGTTTGGTTACCAGAACCGGATACATTTAATATAGAAGATGCCACGAAAGAATTTCCTGATCTTGCCGAAGATGACATTATTCAAATTATTAATAATATACGTAAATGCAGAGACGAGTACGATGAAAATGTGCAAAATTTCTTGGTAGAAAGATAATCGGTAAGTTTGCTCAAGGCAGTTCATACGGTTATAAACGATATTGTAGAAGATTGATTATGGACGATGCTGAGTTAGATTTTATGATCGCTAATACAACGGAGAAAAACACATTTATAAGCCGATGTAATGCTTATTTATCGGATGGGACCAAACTATGTACCATTGTAAGCTATACTGATAGCGACTCACTGCAGTTTATTCATTTAAGATTGCTAGCCCATGTTTCTTTAAATCTACTGACAATGATAAATAGATTTCCTCGTTACGCTGTTAGAGTCGCTACGGATTCATTTTATATAAACAAAAAATATAAGAATTTATTAAAGCTGCTACTCGGTAATGGTGATAATAGCCTCTGTATTATTCCGTCCTCGTTTTGTTTCCAATTTTATGCTTTTGTACTTTTACATACAATATTCCATGATTCGTTCGATCCTTTTCTTCCTAGTTAAGTCTGCTTTGTCCAGGATATTTTCAGATTTAATTTCGTCCTGAATTCACTTTTTGTATCCAATTTTATATTTTTGTACTTTTACATTTCATGTTTCGTTCGATTCTTCTCATTCATTCTCATCTGCTTTGTCTGGGCCATTTGTCCGGACAAATCAGTGCACATCTTGTTTGTTCTATTCATTGCTCCTGAATCGATCCAGATGTGCCGGCATATTACATGACGGTAGATCTGGATCCATGTAGTTTAAAGCTGGATGAGATATATAATCAAGTATATGATGCGAATTTATTTGTTGGATAAACAACATTTGATTTGAAACGCTTGTATATATATTCAATATAGTAAATGCAATTGCATGGATACATATAACAATGTGATTACATAGCTACATATCATAATGTGTGTACATGAGGATATATCACAAAGCGATTAAATGGAGACATATGATGTTATTACACGAGTACATATGGCAACGAAATTACATGAGGACAAATCTTGTTATAATTACATGAGGACATATCACAGTGGGATTACGTCATGTATGCAGTAACCAAATAGGTCTTCATAAAATAAAAATAAAACATTGATCTCGTTTATAGGATTTTGTTATGAAACGTGAGTCTGAAAAATGTGTTAAAAGACTTGAAAATTTCAAAACCAGTTTTAAACATTAAATTCTACGAAAGGTTAGAAAGGTGATTGTTAATTAAATGCAAAATACTTTCTTAGGGATTACGTTTCAAATTATCCAATTAGATTAGGGGGTAGAGGATGTGGTAGACGATGTATAGGTATGCTACTATCTGCTTCTTGCACTTAGAGTGAAATCGTCGGTATTTTCCCTTTTTTATCAATATGTAAGAGTCCGAAATTAAATCCGATTCCTAGAATCAATTACATACCATTCTATTCCCCTAATAATTAAAATCTTGCCATGATTGGAATTCAAACATCTGTGCGGTGTTCCTTAGTTGATGTGCCATTCGGTAATCATCTCAGTCCCAACAACTACAAGCTGTTATCTCTAAAACGGGGCATTTGAATTTTGTTGAAATTGTTCTGGCGAATTCGTAAGAGAACTAATAGTTTAAAAACCTACTTTCAGTTGCTTCAATTAAAAAGTGAACGCAAACTATTTTATTGCAATAGTTTTCAAGACACTGAAATGTAATCACTGCTTCACAAAAATTTGAAGAAAGCAAAACCCAACACTAACAATAAACATGTAATTTTCGTTATTGACTCAGTAATTACTTGAAAATAAATATGTTATGTCAGAACTTGGTCGCATTGATGTCTAGTCATTTACATATTTAAGACATGGTAAAGACTTCCGTCAGCTAATATATTTTTTCATTCGTTCTACTCAGTGTAGCAATTCTTCCAGAACTTCAAGTATTGTTAAAATGACAGTTTATCTGTCAAAGGATAGTTACCTATGACAACATAATTAGCCGCACACACACACACACACACACACACACACACACACACACACACATATATATATATATATATATATATATATATATATATATATATATATATATATATATATATATATATATATATATATATATATATATATATATATATATATATATATATATATATATATATATGATATAGAATGATTTATGAAGTTTATAAAAAAAATACATCTTTGTACCGTATGTACTTTTCGTCATGTAGCATATGTTTTAAAATTAAGCAAGTGTAAGTTAAATATTTCAAGTACAAGCTTCTAGTGACTTATATTTGTGTCTAAGGTATCTGCTGGATTGTCACAACAACTAGAACCATACAAAACGGTGTCCCCACCATTTCTTTCTGTATATCATGATTCAGTAAGTATAACTGATTTTACGTATCGGCTCGTTTAAAATGACAAACAAAAGTGAAGACAGCAAGCTTGGAGAGTTTTGATAAAAAAATATAACTCATTTTCTTAGAAAACATGGTAAAAAAAGGTGAACAAATGAAATAGGACTTACGGTAAGCGTACAAAATCCAAACATTTATCCTAGAATTGTGAAGATATATACGTCCTATCAATAAACAGTTCTAACTGAATCTAATCTGATTCTCAAGCTGGTTCCAAGATGGATGATGATGACGTTAGATGAAGTCTTTACACAAATGTCCAGAATTTCACGTTGAACCACAATTTGTCCTGTACTATTCCAATTTTTAATTAATGTCACTGAATGTCTTTGTCCTAAACCACTTGTGTAGTTGTCCAGGGAATGAATTATTATTATCTAAGAAGCAGATGAACTCCTGTAACTGTCTTTTATAACAATACATATCTCGAGCTCTACAGATGTTGTTGTTGTTGTTGTTGTGGGGTTTAACGCCATTTCTCAGTACACGATAGGCTATACAAGGCGGCCAGTATTAATGGTGGAGGAATCACCCGGAAAAAACCCCAGGAAAGAACCACCGACACACGATAAGCTACTGCGACCCACTCGATGCGTCCTCTACAGATGTAAAGAAAACTAAACTCTTTCCAGCACAAGAAAAATAATACCTTCTTAATGTATAAGAACGACTCTCCCTATTTCACAATGACCTACTTATTTATAAACTGAACTTAAGCATCACTTTGCGCACGTGCACGAAGAACGCGTGGTTATTTCATCATCTAACGATCGCAGTACACGATGTAATTACATATGCTTAAAAAATGACATTGACCACAATCGATCGTTTACGACAGTTTTTGTCAATCTAAAAAAGGGATGCCAGTTGTTTGTCAATCTAAAAGAGGCTTACGCAAGCCGAGTCACATTTACGTTCTAAATAAACACGACATTTCTTTCAAAAAAAATATAACATTATATCCAGCCCCGCCAAGTGGGTAAGTTGGTTAGTTAAGCGGCGAAACTACGAATAATAATGCTTGGTGGGGCCGTTCATATCATAAAAAACAAACAAACAAACAAACAAACATTGACTGGCGAGACGGAGCATATCACTGGATAGACATAAACAAACACAGAACAAATATACATATATAGGGCAAATATTGAGTAAATCGTTTCGACGCAATGAAGTGGCCATGAAAGAGGCCTTTGTTGCTTTTTTGTTGTTGTTGTTAACATCATTCTGTTAACATTGAGGGCATCTCACCCATCTTCTTTTCTTTCTCAAACTTTGTCTGACCTCTAGACCATAGATTAAGACTCTTCAGACAGCTTTGTGTCTCCACATAGATGCTTCGTTTCCAAAGGGTTGTATCAGTCGTCTAGCTGATAGCCGTGATGATTTGACATGCATGGGCTAGTCCGAATGGAACAGCATCGATGATAGAACAGTACACGATTTTACGTTAGTCCACATCTTGTCACGAGAACAGATGAAGAGAATGATGTGAACTGCGATTATTTATAGTGGAAGAGCGGATCAAAAATTCAGTCAGAGAACTGAGTCTGTCTTCCAATCGAAAGAAAGTTACCTGTGACATCACATTCCCTGTATATGTACGCTAGCGTCTATACGCAGTAAATCAATGTGATATTGTTTTTTAAACATGACGGAAACTAAGAAGATTGTGACTTGTGGTGCATCGGACGTGGAGACGAGAAGTAATGACATATCAGCGGCTACCAAAACCAAGACGGACATGCTTCCAGAAGAGACCGACTTTAATTAGGATTTAGTGGATTTTCTCTCTTCACAAGAATTTATTCCTGTACCGGTATCTTTACCACTTTACCACCTACTTCTTCTTTACCGTACGTCGAGGACTTTTAACAGAGAGAGAAACAGAGAGAGAGAGAGAGAGAGAGAGAGAGAGAGAGAGAGAGAGAGAGAGAGAGAGAGAGAGAGAGAGAGAGAGAGAGAGAGAAGCACAAGCTTTTCTTCTGCAACAGCAACAACGAGAAGATGCAAGAAGGACACCAGAGGAAGAAGAAGCAGAGAAGAAACAAGGTCAATGAGAAAAGGAGGACAGTGAAAGTGAAACGATGACAGTACTCCTAGACATTTTGGCAGATTTAAGGAGTCTGAAACAAATGTATCAGACTTTTTTAATACGATCCAAGAGTAAAAGACCTCCACGAGTCAACAACTCAACCCTCTTCACATACACTCTACGCATGAGATGCCCACTCTAGTGATATCTTCCAAATCCTGGAAATGAGGAGGTGCAAAAGTAGGCCTTGGTTGTGACAAAGAGATAAGACAGTTAAAGCTGATTCCTTTCCATTCTTGAGTTTGTTTTACGGAAACAAACACAAAGCGGTCCTTTCCATGGCCACTCATCTCTCTTCAAAAGGGATACTAGTCAAATTGCCAAAATCAAGTAAAACTACAAACCCTCTTTTTGCATCATGATGTACGTATGTGAATGTATTAGTGTAGGTTATTTTAATTATAAAATCCAAAACTACGACACTCTTTCATTTTATCTCTGGTCTGTTTTGGTACAAATAGACAATCCAATATCACAACACTTACTAAAAACAGTTTATTAGCTTCTGTGTCGTTTTACTCTCTCTCTCTCTCTCTCTCTCTCTCTCTCTCTCTCTCTCTCTCTCTCTCTCTCTCTCTCTCTCTTTTTTTTTTTTTTTTTTTAAATTTTCTTCACTGTCACATGGTTTTATTACTCACTTCCTTCTCGTCTTCTTTTCTATTCTGGACGTGTCTGGTTTCTTCCGCTTTGGAGGTTAACCCTTCTTCCTGTTCTGAACCCCTCTCTTCCTCCTGTTGTTTCTTATGGCAGTCTGAAGACGATTGTCCTTTTTCTCGACAACGATAACAGGTATCTTGACATTTTGTTTCTTCTGACACCAGTTGTGACCATTCAAACACCAATACCCTTCTGCTACATATAATATGTGCCTTAAATTGTATCTCGAAAAGAGGGGGAGTATTCCGTCGGCTTGCCCGAATAAAAGCTTCCTATAACACCTCACAAAGCTCTGATCAGACGATCGATCTGTTATGCCTCTTCCATCTTTCTTGTAGGATTGAGAGGGAAATGAAAACTGGGAGGGAAGACACTAATCTAACAGTAATATAAAGTGGACAATAGGGTTTCAAATGTAGTCATTTGACATTTTGCAATCAAGATGAAACTATCGCAATATTTCGTGGAAAAACTAGAAGAAAGTAAGAGGCAGAAACGTAATCTATCTCCTCGCACATTAGCTGAAGTGTTGGCTCAAATCCGTGCTAGTGATTTCGAAGATGATATAAGTGAATCAAAATCAAGTCCCAGAGATTCAAAGTCAAACCAAATCTACCACCACCCGTAAACCCTAAAAAAGTACTACCACATTCGAGAGACTGATAAACGCTCTTCTATAAAATTTTAAACCACGGCTTAAACGTACACGGTGAAGTTTAAAGATTTCAAGTCCCATTTACCGCTGGAGAATGCGGATGTGTGGGATTGTTTTTTAACCACACTGAAATGGCAATCTAAAACCAAAGAAGTCGATCGCTTGAGACTTTGAATTTATCACGACAGACTGAAGTACCCCATTTAGATCGAGGTAAAATGCCCAACAGAACTGACACCATCCAAAGTCATCAATCAATCCATTGACAAGTTTCACATTACGATGGAAAAGCGACTTGTTCATAACCCACGTTTCTTCTCCCCAAGGGACCGGACGCAAAAAGGTGCTATTAGTGGACAACCATCGTAGAATCAAGCCTCGTTCAAATTGACAATTCTCAAGACTAAATGCGTTTAGCCAGGGTCATCATGGTGGGAAGAACGTATACCGACAAGAACGACATGACAGAATGGAAAAGAGACAGAACATTCGAATATCAAATCGAGGAAAACATCAAAGAGAACTGAACTTCTGCTACAGCAAGCGGGGAAATCCAAAGACACGTCATATGGCATTCCTGAAATGCAAAAATTGCAAGACTTACTTCCATGTTACACCTTGAATGTGAACCCTAATGAAGTGCGCTGACCTTTGTTGTTTCGAGACAAAAATTCAAAAACGGAAAATACATTCACGATGAATATTTGGATGACATTACCAATATTACATCCGGGGATACAGCTATTACTGTAAGAAATATGACTGGCTATAACAATCGAGAGAAACTCAAGAATTGTGGATAGAAATGTAAGGGATGTTTGGCCTATAAACCCTGTCTTCACAAAGGACAAAAACGAATGCATTTCCCTGCTTGGCTTCATAGTTTTGTCAGTCCTACCCGAGTCCTCTTAGAAGACAAAATATTGCAATAACTCCCCGTTAACAAAACAGCCCCTTTCCGGACTACCCTAATAATATATTATAGAGATACTAGTCCATTGCCAATCATGTAATTTTGTGTGCTTGTCTTTAAGTTTAAAAAAAAAAGTGTGCCTATCACCACCCCATTTCTTTTGTAAGTAAAAATTGACGTGTGTAGATATGCACTTCATTTCCATGCCTTGCTAAATGGCCTGTACTTGTTTGCAGATAACATAGTAAAGGTGAGTTTTTCTTTTAGGTCCTCACTTTCTATGTTATTAACAGAGAAGTGGGTATTGCGAGTTTTGTTGTCTAGGGTTGTTTTCGTTCACGATCACGCTTCATACATAAAGAGCAGCGTTCGTCAGTCTGGCTTCCCTATCCTTCATTAGTCAACATAAGAATAATTAGTGAAATTTCCTAATTATTCGAGCTCCAAATGCACCTGGAGTATGCTGGAAGCATACTAGACAACCTGGCCTTGGGGGCAATTTTAAAATCAGCCAGGATAAAAAAAAGAAAGTGGAAGAGAGGAAAAAGAAAGAGAAGGATGAAATTATCCTGACTCACCTAATATTTAGGACATTGTATGAGGTTAAGCCTGAGGTGAGGACACAACGACACCACTAGCGGCACTACCACGTCAACCACAGCCACATTTACTATCAGCTCCACAACCACTCCTTCCAAGAGCCGCTGTTGCCCATATAGAAAACTGGGAGGAGTTAGAAGACATCGTCCGCAGGGGATATGGAGACCTCATCATCATCCCACGGGTCTTGGTTAGAAGACAGTGAAGTATTCACTATCCCTCACAATGATAGCTGGCATGAGGCCAATCATTCGCCTCTGCGCTTGCGTGTGTGGTGCCTTATCTTAGTGGTACCGCCATTGAAAGGTGTATCTAGAGCTAACCAGATCTATAAAAAAGAATGATCAATGTTGCCAAACCAAACAAAAGTGTATGTGTACGTGCTCATATGATTGTTGATGCTTGTATTTGGCTGTTTATATGGATGCGGGTACGTTTGTGTGGATAAAACATAATTGGTTTATTCTTCCGTTCAGTGTTGATAGTAGTGATAGTAGGTTATTTGTTTGTGTTGATAGTATATATTGGGTTTTAGTTTCTTCCCTTCTTTATTGATAGTATATATTGGGTTTTAGTTTCTTCCCTTCTGTATTGATAGTAGATATTGGGTTTTAGTTTCTTCCCTTCTTTATTGATAGTATATATTGGGTTTTAGTTTCTTCCTTTCTGTATTGATAGTAGATATTGGGCTTTAGTTTCTTCCCTTCTGTATTGATAGTATATATTGGGTTTTAGTTTCTTCCCTTCTGTATTGATAGTAGATATTGGGCTTTAGTTTCTTCCCTTCTGTATTGATAGTAGATATTGGGTTTTAGTTTCTTCCCCTTCCCTTCTGTGTTGATAGTATATATTGGGTTTTAGTTTCTTCCCTTCTTTATTGATAGTAGATATTGGGTTAGTGGATAGTTGTTTTTTTTTTTTCTTCTTCCCTTCTGTGTGGATAGTAGATATTGGGGTTATATTCTTCCCTGTGTGGACAGTAGATTATAAGTAGAGCTATTGTAAGTGATGTTTTCCATCACGTCCTTGCTTCAAATATATAAATTTTAGCTTTCCTCAGTCTAAGATTCGGAGAATGTGGAAAATTTGCCAGTAGCTTCTCGTGGGTCGGTGGGTCTTTCCGGGGATTTCACAGTGTCTTCCTCCACGTGAAGGCCCAGCTCGGGGCCAAGTGCCCTCTTAAAGGGACTGCCACCCAGCCTGGGGCTGCAAACAGACGCAGAATGCCAAGGAGTGCAATTCGCGACTATAATACTTAGTCAGTTTACACATTGAAAGATAAATTTGTTTAATGGCTTAAAAGACAGTTGGTATTGGATGATGGATGCAGCATATGTAGTGGAAAGGCTTGCAGATGAATGGAGGTGTCAAGGTAGAGAACTTTAATGTCTATGTGATATATCTTACGATCGTGCTTTTGTACATAAAGCAAAGCAGTTGATTATTTTTCTTAAGTCTAACCAGTTTTCAGTAACACCTAAAAAATCAAACATCTTGATCATACAGATATTTTACATCCCAAACTCAGTTAAAAAATCTGATGTGCTCCAGTAAAGCTAATTGGTTACTGGAACAATTCAACTCTAATATTAAACCCTAAGTGGAATCAGACAAACCAGTATATGGATTGTATTAGCAAACAACCTTATTTCCTATGTTGTGGTTTTATTCTGCAAGTCCAAATTTTCTAAGACTTGCAGAAAAATTGAATAGGTTAGCAGTCTGGAAAAAAGGTTACACAAAATGCATCAAACTTACTAATTTCATTCATCAATTTACAATTTCTAACATTTCATCATCAGTAGGCTCCCAACACTGTCAACTTGTTGGTATTTCAAAATCAAACAGCTTTCAATATAAATAGACAGGCTGCTAACATTCCATTACTGGATTCCAGGACAATCCATACTTATGTTATATCAAAGCATACAAGATATGTATCTGCAAAGGTGTAGATAGAATCTTCCAATGACCTTTGATCACATTCAAACAGCAAGATCAAGAAATGTGCTATATACACGTCATTTATCATGCATGACAACACTGCTTTGGAAGCAGAGAACATGAACACTGCTGTATTAGGGGTAGTACTAACCAAAGTATACAAACATGGTGGAAAAGGGGTAGATAAAAAGGACACCTACTAAATGGACAGCCCCTTAAAAACAATTTTCAACAGATTTCTATATAAGGCAGCAAGTATATTTGGTGTAGGAAAAGTGAGAGAAATTACAAGCAGAATAACCAATCACAAGATGTCCAAACCTTGAATGCCTAAGGCAAGATGTCAGATCTGTTAAGGACAAGCACCTTAAAACCCCTAAGAATTAGTCAAAGGTAGTGATACCAATATCTACTAACAACTAGCATTGCTTACATTTGAAATCACTTATTAACACAATGCTTGACAACATTATTTGATAGACTGGCATCCTTTTATACATAGATGCAGAATTAACAACTGTAACAATTACCAACTGTTACAAGATCATTCCAGTAATCCCATTTATCTTTCTTCAAAAGTTTGACCAGTTTTCATCAAGGTGTAATGTACCGCTATTGTAAAGTTGGAAAACTTGTCTTTAATAAGCTCAGCATTCCAAACCAATGTATTGATGGTAAACAGGATCATCTTTAAAGCCCGTTTAATACACATTCACCTTATTTACCTCTTGCACAAACTTCAGTTCCAAACCCTACACAGCTCAATGGCTTGCTGCCATCTTTCAACTTAATCTAATTCTTGCAATTTTTTCTTCATTTCACATTACAGCAGCAACTGCATCTCCCACACTACATTACATACTGATAATGCACCCCATTATTTATAATAAACGCAAATGTATCCCTTCCTGCTTTTATTCAGAACAATCTTGATATTCTTTTTACCGGTATTCTTCTGCAATGATTATTATATTTTTACCTTTCATATTGAACATGCATTCATAGCTGGAAGCCAATTCTTTTTTTTCAAAATTCTATAATCAATGGCTTGGTCAAGCAGAAACTCAACATGGAAACTACAAGTAAGAGACAGTAAAGTTAGTCGGATCTCTAATTACACCCTAAATCCTGGATCAAAATCAAACACTGGAGCAGATTATCTGATTTTACCACAATAGTCATATTTCCATACTTTTCATTTTTATTCTGCAAGTCCATATTTTATGGGTTATTTTACTTGCAGCAAAATCAAGAGTTGGCAGACCTGTAAATGTCCAAATCTATTCACATATAAGAACAATTTGCTTATAATGATCTTCAGTAAATGTTGCCCATTTGATCACAGATTATCAGGTACAAAATTTAAAGCCATCTATGTCAGGTTGCTCATCAAATCTCATTCCATTAAGCAGTTTTTGAGACATTTTTTCACACATTTTTACTGTTATCATTATGCTTGCTAAATTTTATTGTGGATAGGCATTATTCGAGCCAATACACAAAAAATAATGTCCAAATCTGTCAAGTAGTGTTTTATTAGTAATTTTATTTTGTGTTTTTCAATAACTTGAGCCATAATTTGATGGATCAATATTAACCAAACTAGGCACCATACAAAAAGTCATATGTAGGTGATGAAAGTATTATCCAAACTAGGCTATTTACCACCATACAAAAATTCATATGTAGGTGAGGAAAGGATTAACTAAATGGCTTTTTGACACCATAACAAAGTTATATGTAAGTGATGCAAGAATTAACCAAACTAGGCTATTTAGCACCATACAAAAAGTCATGTAGGTTATGAGTGTTATCCAAACTAGGCTAATTAGCAGGATACAAAAAGTTATATGTAGGTGATGAAAGGATTAACCTAACTAGGCTATTTAACACCATATAAAAAGTTATATGTAGGTGAGGAAAGGATTAACCAAACTAGGCTATTTAGCACAATACAAAAAGTTATATGTTGGTGATGAAAGGTTTCTTATCAACCAGCAGGAGGAAAATCAAGCAAATAAGATGGTAAGGGCTATATATCAAGCTTCCCAAACAACAGGGAATGCAAGGTGTATATTAATGAAGACTTAGATGAAAAGGTATTGAATAAAAAGGTGTATACATTACATAAAGAAGCTCAAGATGATAGCACAGAAGTTACATCTTAGAATAAGTGTTTACTTCCTTCAGCAATTTTAAAATGCAAGAGAAAAAGTTCCTTTACATCATGCTCATTGTAGTACTGAAGGTGCATAGGTTGGGTGTCAATACACTCCATCATAAAGTGTTTAACTATGGTGGATTCTCACCATTTAGCATATGGCAGTAGGTTATATAGGCAAACATGCCAACTCCTGGCCAGAAAAAAGGTGAAATCCAAGTGGACAAAATGAGTAATCTGAATAGAGTAATCCACATAACAAAACTTCAATGATACATGTGTAAAAAAAAAATTTTTTATCCCTATTGTCTTTTACAATAATTTACTGCTTCAAGTTTTTATATATGTGTAGCACTCTTAGATTTAAAAAAGCAACAGAGATTTAGCATTTCAAAACACTTTTGATCTAGCCAAGACTACAAATGTTTCACACACCAGGTACTGGATTACTGAGCCTGGATCTGAATTAAAGTTTCATTTTTGTTAATATAGAGCAATTTCACACTGCCAGCATTTGAATGGACCAATATTCCTTTCATAACCTGACAGAGGGAAATTTATATCTTCCTGGGAAATACGATGAAAAAAATAAATTCTGTCCACATTAAAGCAAACTTCATACTTCAGGAATTCATTTTCATTTTTTAGCAGACTTTCGTGCATCAAATGACAGAGACAACCAATGATGTACACTAAAGAGAAACTTTTCAATATAGAATGCAACTCCTTTATAAATTCCAGTCATCACTGATGCATAGCTGCCAAACCTCCAGGTTCGCAATTAGAGAAAATATGGAAAAAATTTGTGAATTTTGACATGAATTCATAAAGCAATCTTACAGTCTGGGAATATTTGTTGGAAAATAAGTCCAGCTGATAAAGGTAGATTTTGTTCAACAAGAAAACTGTTTTAGTGTTGGTAGCTTGCAGGTCTTCCGTTGATAGCTTAAAATGTTCTAGAGCTGAAATCTGGAGTTCTTAATTTTCCAAGATCTCTGCTTTTTGCTAACAAAGTGCTTCCTCTTATCATAACTGCCACCTAGCCACTTTCCTCCAAACATTTCAACAACCCTTTTAATATTTCGACATTTATGTTGGAGTGTAGGGTTAGAGTCCATTGCCTGTCAAAAAGTTTTAATTTGCTGACACCAGATGGTGTCAGCAAGGGGTACCTGCCTACTAGCTAGCCTAGCAAACTTAAACGACCTTTCATAGAGATATACCTGCATGAAATCAATAGGATTAATTTTGTCAGAATTTGCCAGCATCGCATTATTTGTTTAATTCGCCAACAGAGAAGTCAAATAGTAAAATGTTGCCGAAATTTGACTTCAATCTGGCAATTGCATTCCTAGTCACACGATTAAAATACACTAAAATGCTTGCTAGCAGGCCAACTGTATTGATCAGCTATGGTTCTACTAATATTGCAACCCGCAGTACCGGATCATTTCAGCAATTGTTCTTGAAATTAAAGATTTAAAATAATTGAGATTTTGGAAATGCATGTGGCACGAATCCGTGAATCGCTTAAAAAGTTTTGAAATTTACGCCAACATAGTGAGGGTTGGCAGGTATGCAGATGCATCAGCTGTTTTTTGCAAATCAAAATGTTTGCTAAAGTGGAATTTACTATTAATTTTGGTAACGAGATGAGAACACTCAAAGCTGGACCTTTGCGTTTTTAATGTCACTTTTACACAGAGTAAATTTCTGTCATAATTATTACTCGTGTCCATGGCAATACTATACTACTCAATTTTCAGGACTTCAGCAATTTTAGGTTAAGAATCTTTAGCTAAACGCCAAACATATGATTTAGCTCAAAGGACCATTGTCTTCTATCGCTAAGGATAGTTCATGTTCTATTAAGAAATCTGGAAATAACATTAACATCTCTCCATTTGAGTCCACTTTTGAGTTTTGATGTTAAAAAAGTTACCAGAGTACTGTAGTATTATTCAAGATTTCTTTGGTTTTCAAGTGTTGCTTCAGATAAAATTCACACCATGTATTCTTCTCCGAATCGGTTTTCTGACTTATTTAATCCGTGAAATGTACGTTTTCACTCTAGCTCATGCGTTGAATGGAATAAATTTTTTGCACCAAATATCTTACAGACTGGTTCTGTGCCAAATATAAATTTTAAAAAAAGCATCTGCGAGTTAAGATTAGAAAGTTAAAAAACCAGTGTTCTTTCCTAGTGACGCCATACAGGTGCTATAAAAAAAATCCAAGATCAACAGTTTTAAAATAGAAACCAGCGTATTTCTTGGAAACATGACAGCCATTATAAATGTAAAAGATTGTTAGGAAAGTGCATGCAAGTCTACAGAAAAGCGTACGTAAAGACATCTTTTCTATATTCTGGTCTGTGGGATTAATGAGATGTTAAGAACAAAAAAAAAACAGATTTTGTTTGGAAAGGGGATATACTTGATTTGTATAATCCATTCTCAGGTTGTCTTGATTACATTAACTTTGTTCGTTTTCCACGGCATGGTACCATGGTGCCTTCCACTTGTCATAAAGACTTGAACTAGGTTTAAAATCAGTATACATCATTTTAAAATCAGATGGCTCCAGGGATTGGGCCATTTTAGCAGCATGATCCTTTTTCATTATCTTTAATACCAATATGACTAGGTTCCCAACAGTACACTATATTGTGGGAGGTACTTGGTATTTTTGACAAGAATATTGGTTTACAATGGGTTCGCCAGTTTTCTGTTGTGTAGTGACTGATAATAGTTGAAGACCCTTTTAAAATACATTTGCTTTTGATATATAATTCAATGTACCATGTGCTTAACAAACTTTTGTTGTGTTTTCTCCAAACAAAAACATTCGTGTTTAGATGTTTCCATGGTCAATTTTTCAGAGAAATTTGACAAGACTTGAATGATTTTTGTCATTCAGCATTGCCACAGCCAACATTTGAACTACATAATTTGAAAAGAAATTCATAAAAATATGCTGCCAAATTCAGGGTTCACACTTTTTTAAACAAAATGTGCCACCTTTTCCATTAATTCTTAGGTCAAAATTTTTTCAAGGATCTCGTGTAACACTAAATGAAATAAACATTTTGGTTTAAACATCTAGACTTTAACAAAAACACAATTTCTGTATTGCACATCTCCAGTATCATCTGAGATTTGTCATGACTATACAAAAAAAATGGGTCACTGGACTACTACTTAATTTTCATGCAACAAGATATACGGAATAAAAATGTCACCTTAATCCATTGAACTGCACATATTGGAATAAAGAAACTTTAGGCAAGGTTTTATTTTGGTCAATGGCCTTTAAAGGATTTTCCATGTCCATAATGGTTGTTGTATTTCCTGGTGCTTCAACATCATCTGAACATTTTAAAGTTAGTTCAGCATTTGGAGAAGAGCAATTGTTGAATTGTTAAAAGTGTGTGAAGAACAGTAACTGTTAAAGTGGGCTCCACAAAAACATGTAATGACAAAAAATCCATCCATTCAATTGCATTTCAATCAGAAGGGCTCAAACTTTGGGGAAAAGAAAACCATATACACAATTTCTAGTTGGGCATGCACTTGACTGTTTATTCAGAATGTTGCAAATGCATTTCGTCTAAATAATGATGTTAATTTCAAAACAGCAATGGTGAAACTAATAGATGGTAAAGCCAAATACAGAGTGTAAATCTTCTGTAAAAAAAAAATTCATTTGAAAAAACATACAAAAAAGCAAGGTCATGTCAAATATTTCAATTAGGCAATTGTACTATAAATTTATCTTCATCTTTCAGTTATTTTATTACCTTTGAATATCTTTTGATGGCATTTTCTAAATTTCTATTAATGCAAACACTTTACTGGCAGTCAAATTTTACCAAGCTTATTACTGTAGGCTTTGAACAATATAAGGTGCACATTTAATTTCTGATTTTCATTCTAAAGAAACTTTGCTGAAATTGAAAAGACAAAGTGGTAACAGACCAGTGGCAAATGCTATGTTATCAAGTTACATGATGCCAAACTGCCCAGACTACCAAATGTCTTGTCAACAGCTTATCAAGCTTGCGGTGTATGCTTTTCTAGGCTTACAGATGACTACATAAAGACAGGGTTGATTTGTTTGTAAAATAAATCCAGATGGTACCAATCGGTTCATGGATTTACTAATCATCCTGGTTATCCTTGCTAGCATCTTCTGCGTTCTCATTCCTGTCATTCTGCTCATCTGAATCCCTTTGTTCATCGTCTTTCCTGGGCTGATCCTGCAAAGCCAGATAATTTGTGAAACGTTTTAAAAGGTTCAAGATTTGTACACTATAGTTATAAACCACAAAGACTTCTTAATCCAGACTTACAATATTTATTGTACCCATGTATGTCAACTTTCCATTTTATCAGCCTTGAATGAATTTGTTCCTAAAACTTACATGCAACAATACAAAATTTTAATAAAAATAGATAAAAAAATTATCAAATTTAAAAGAAAATGGGAATTTAGTGCAATAATTTAGATGCAGTTAGTACTCCAAAATGGGAATTAATAGCAATCAGTAATCCAAAATATTAATTTAGTGCAATCAGTAATCCAAAATGTTAATTTAGAGCAATAATTTATATGCAGTATCCAAAATGGTAATTTAGTACAATAAATAATTCAAAATGGTAATTTAGTACAATCAGTAATCCAGAATATGAATTTAGTGCAATCAGCAATTCAGAATGGGAATTTAGTGCAATCAGCAATTCAGAATGGGAATTTAGTGCAATAATTTTGATACAGTAAGTACTCCAAATGTGAATTTAGTGCAATCAGTACTTCAGAATGGAAATTTAGTGCAATTTACATACATTTAGTATTCCAAAATAGAAATTTAGTGCATTAGCAATCCAAAATGGGAATTTAGTGCAATCGGTAAACCAAAATGGGAAGGATTTAAGTCCAGAAGTCTTTTCTAAATCAAAAAAATATCAGTGAAAACATTTCAGTAAACTGCCACATATTACCCAAAAACTTTCTATGCACATGTCTATAATTCAAATTTATGATTCTTATTCCGCAATGATGCAACAATTTACACAACTAGTTTGACCAGACTGACCAGTTGGATTACCAGATGGAATGAACTCAATTTTGCACAAGTCTGTGCATGCAGCAGCAACATACATCAACACTTCTCCATCAAAGGTAGTGTTAACCATGTAAACCTCATATTAAAACAGTCACATTAAAACATGCAATTTTCAACGGATATAAAACAATTACAGCATGACAAATGCAGGATCAATACCCCCAAAACATTCAAAAGCCTTTTTAGAGGAATGGTACTCAAAGAATATCCGTAACACTCCATCTATAGCTTTATATCTACCTTTAGAGGAATGTTACACCACGAATATCCATAAGACTCCCAACTATAGCTTGATGTATACCTTTAGAGGAATGGTATACCACGAATATCTATACAAGACTCCCAACTATAGCTTTATTTTTACCTTGTGGCGGTATCCACCACGTCCACGCCCTCGACCTCTGCCACGCCCTCGACCTCTGCCTCGTCCCCGTCCACGGAATCCCTGCCCATCACCAGCAGGAGGTCCCCCATAGTAACGGCGTGGACCCTGGTAGTAACTGCGGAAATAAGGTCTTCGGCGTGGGGCACCCATGTCTCCACCTTCCATCATATTCCCCTGGTATCTCCTTTGTGGTGGTCTTGCATAGCCATCATAGTAGCGACGAAAATATGGCCTGCGTCTCGGTGGGCCGCTAAACTGATGTTGATCTTCAGCTTCCTCCTCCTGGTACTACAAAGCATTTTAAGACCATTATATCAACAGCACTGCAATGCAATCCCCAGCAGGAAAGTTGACAAACACAAAATTCAAAATTACTTGAAAATTTGGGCAAGTTTAAATTCACTAGTGTTTTTTTCTTTAAATGTCTGCATTTCATTTTTTACTTTTATCAATACTTTGTCCGAAAATAAGAAAAAAGCACAGATAACAAAAGTAACATGTTAATACAATCTTACTAGAACTAGTAGAATAGAATTCCTGCTTCCTCAAAGGTATTTTGGAGCTTGCATTTGCTACACGTTTTCATATTTTTTCTAAATACTTGAAAAAAATTTTGGCAATTTTTTAACCCCTTACAGAACCAAATCTTCACTGTTCACACATGAATGGACAAAATTTAGTTCCCAAATATACCTGTTGGACTGGTCTCCTCCTGTAGAATCTACGATAACTGCGCCGTTCAGCAGCATATTTGCTTCCCTGGACATTGGCTCCACCAGGCCCAGTGACGTTGGCAGCTTCATTTCCCTGAAAAGAACTTTGTCATGATTATTATCATCAAGGTTGCAATCAATATGTCACCAATTCTCCTTAAAACCCAGCCCACTGTTCCCCAAATTCTCTACTTGCCTTGCTACAATCCCATTACACTGGCTCTCATGTGTTCAACAGTTAAAATCTTGGAACAAAAGTCATCCACAGAAAAATGAACTCTAAGGCAAGTTTCAAAAACTATACAGCTTAAGAATAGGAGCAAGAATAAAGTTTACTTTTGTGCCTCCACTCCATATCCCATTCCATTGCTCATTTCCTAATAAATTTGTTCCCTGTATGGTTTATCTCCCCAGTCATGGTCTACAAGAGACTCTGGAAAGGTTATGGAATATACAGGGTCCCCTAGTGCTGGATCTGAGCTGATCCCTGCCTGGGGTTTCTCTCCAATGTTGTGGAAAGGGATTTTACCTCAAGTCTCTGACAGACATTAAGCTCCCATACGCCACAATGACAGAGCCATGTGGACACAGGGAAACCCTGCATTCAATGGATGTCAACATTGGAAATTGCAAAATTGCTTCAAGATTAAAAGAAATATGTGTAATGTATTTTCCTTACAAAACAGAACTTGCCAAAACCCAAGTCAGTGTTAGAGTGAGCTAGATCAGTTCAGTTTCTGTAAATAAGGCCCTCAATAATGCATAAATAAAAGCTCCAATTACATTTTATTTTTGCATCTTACATCAACTGTTCAGTAAGATTCGGTCACTTCTCATGCATCTACAATTTTCAAAGCACATGCAACATTGTGGGGAAATCTAGTTTTTTATATATATGTATTTTATACATTTCAATGAGACTTTAATATATCAATGGGAAAAAAGATATTGCAACTGTGGTGATGCCACTTCTGTTGCAAATGGTGGTATCACATCTGAATCTTTCATTTAGGAAGCATCTGCTTTTCTGTAGATTACTCACATCCACATTTCCAGATTTATTACCATTTTTTTCCAGTTTCACTCACACTCCCTCTCTCCCCTTCTGAATAGATCTTACAATGTCTCAAAATTATAACTACATCAGGCATGTATAACTATCTCCTGGGCACATTTCATTATTGGTGTAATCCACACATCATTTACCCATTACAATGGACAAACTAGCAATTTTTCAAAAAAAACTTCATTACACAATGTAATAAAATTGTTCCTGTAAAAATGAACTTTTTACAATCCTAATATCTGAAAATAGAGAAACCTGGCATTGAATAAAGCTGACTGCATCAACAAATATGGAAACCAAATCCTTGAAGCGGATTTATCACCAAATTGTTTAACCTTACACTCTAAAGTCTGCTGGACCATTCTATCAGATTTCTACATTACCTCACCCCAGCAGTAGTACCAAACCATATAATAAATGTTTGATGTTGAGGAAAACAAAAAATAAAAAACTCGTATTGTAAACGGACCCATGAAAGTCACAAAAGATACCAAGCATTATATGCATATAAATTTATTAAAAACAAAAGAAATTTGTTGCAAAATCTGTATCATGACAAGCTAACTGTAAAAATGTTTTTAAAAAATCCAACTATTGAAAGGAGAGAATTTATATCTTCGCAAAAAGAACAAAAATATGCTAATTAGACAATGGGGGAAGAGGGCTTAAATCTATTCATAATGTTGATAATGTTTCAGTATTGACACCATTTCAAAGTGCAAGACTGGTTATAACTGGCAGGTGAACACAGGATAACCCAGCAAGAACCATCAAACCACAAGCTTTCACATCCCAACACTGAACAAACCAAAGATCAAGATCATATTGACAGAGGTCAGAAAAAGTGATTGATAAAGGTGAGCACTTCAGACCACTGACAACCAATGCCCCACCAACTAGAATAACATGAAAGACTAAAATGTAGTCCAGAAAATGATTTGAAGGAAATGTTAGTGCACTGTTCTGGATCAAAAACTCTTGACAGTGATAATGTGGATCAACAAAAACAAAAGTTTTGTACAACTTACCGCAGACATTTTGAATAAATTTGACAACTCTGTAGTACACTAGCATCAAAATCTTCAAGGCATATCTTTCAGAATATCACAGAATCAAATCAATTTAATCAAGTTTCTTCTTCTATTGTCATATGAACCATCTGACAGTAGTACTGGAAAGCAAGCTTTTTATTTATTATTATCCAGCAATCACCAAAGTCTTTGAACAAAAACCTATGTTCATACAACCATCCATTCAGAATTAACAGCATGAATCTACTAGTCAACATTCAGGTCACACAGAAAGATCTGCAAAATTTTGAATGAGGGCCAACTAAACATTATCAGTTTAGCACAAAATCTGTCCTCCATCTCCCGAGTCTTGTCCAGCATCATGCTATCTAATGTAAATGAAATGAGCTGCAAGATTTTTAAACCCTTTCAGATAATTCAAAATAAAAGTAATGGAAATCAAGTCTTACCTTTTCCCCCTCCACTACATCAAATTCTACAGTCTCACCATCCCCAACACTTCGAAGATATTTCCTGGGGTTGTTCTTGATAATGGCTGTTTGGTGGACAAACACATCTTCCTTGGTGTCATCCCTTAAAGATTTTATACCAAAATCTGAATTTTATTAAAAGACTTTATAAAGTCCTTGTGAACCACCTTTAATCACTTTATTACTTGTAGCACCTCATAAAACATTTTATTTTATAATAGAAATTATGACATTAAAACATCAGGTTTCTGCATAGACCTTTCCAGACCAGAAATAAAAATTTCTAAACCTAATAATGCGCAAAGTTTATTGATCTGCATAGTTAATATGATGGCTTAATCTTAAATCTGAAAAGCTCTATCCAGGCTTTGAAATCAGTTGCTTACCACAAGGGTTATAAACACAATGTCTAGGCAATCTTTAAAGTTTTAAGTGAAAGAATGTCAAATCAAACAAAATCCTATGAAATTAAAATCAATAATCACTAGTACAACAAAAAACTTAATAAAAAAAAAAAATCAATGAAACTGGGTTAATAAAGATCATGAGAGCTGAAATTCAAGTACTTTTTAATGACCAGTTTTCAGTGACAACTCACAATACAAGTGCTTGCTGCTGTTACTAATTTAAATACAAAACAAATACAACACAGAAATAAATACAATATCAATGAGAAATGATATCTAGAAAACCATCGAGACTGTCTGATCTTACTTGAGACTCAGATCATTAGCTTTCTCCAGCTGAAGCGCAATTGCTTTACTTCAGAGATGCTGCCAGGATTTTATCTAACGGAGGTAGGGGTGGGTACAAAATTTTTATGAAAATGGGGTAATAGAACAAAAAGGAAAAAGAAATGGCAACAGTTCACTATACAACTAACACTATATATCCATCCTTCTTCAGCTACTGTTAAAAGTCCTAATGAAAAAAAATCTTGAAAATATGTTAACTCTAGTTGTATACACTTAATCTGTTCCTCACCAGCATATGAATGCTGTCCTATATGGATATGCCTCTGCTGATGGGGCATATACATAGCCAGCTGGAAAAAGCTCCTGTTCCCTATGTTTATTATGTACATTTTCTCATGGGTAACATCTTTTCCATACTTTTAGCACCAAAATAAGATCTTTATCTAACATAAGCTCTACTTACATTTCACTTGCTTAAAACGGATAGTATTTTGTTTAAATAAATACATTTACTTCATAATTGTATTGTTTGATTAACCCTTTCATCACTAAGTAACTTTGTAGGCATAGAGTCCTCAACACTAAGTAACTTTGGAGTTGTAAAGCAAAATGACTTGTGCACTTTGAAACAACATAACTCTGCCAATGTTAAAGATATCTGGCTGGATTAGGTGTCAAAATCAAGGTTAAAAATTAAACTTATGACTAATTCATTAAAATGTATATATCTATTACAACTGTTAAAATACAGGTGCAAACAGGTAACACAACAGGTAAAATACAATTATTTTATTACCTCTTAGAAAACTTAGAAAGTTCTCAAAACGTGTTCAATTGACTTTAGATGTATTTAGATGTACTAGTGAATAATCACAGTAACAACACAAGTCTTTCTTTCATGGTGTCCATAATATATAAAATTCTATAAAATGAACCAAAATGATCTCCAAGGTGAGATCTGTCCACACACCTATTATCTTCTCTGCCACGTTTGATCGTCGCATTTAAGTTCGTTAAACGGACAATTTTTCCAAAAGCTTCATCTGAATAGAATATTTATAAATAATCTGAAGCTTTCCTGGAGCCATCTAACTCGGGTGTGCCGAACTCTGTCAGAAAACTGAAACAAATCTTTTCAGTTTTCGAGCTTCATCCAAAAAAAAAAAAAAACACGTGGAACGTACAATTCCTCTGGTTTAAAACCTTCAAAGTCATCTTCATCATTGTCACCCACAAGTGCATTCCATTTTCTCTCCATACGTTTTCTCTCATTTTCATCCAAATTTACCAGGTCAAAATTATTTAAATCCTCCAAAAACTCTCCTCTAAATTTTCCTCAAATGCCGCCATTTTGGATACAAAATTTCAGCATTCGGAAAACACGTTAAAAGTTCCTACTTTGTTCGTTATTTCTAGTTGATTACAAGCTAAACTCACGAGATCATCCAAATATATCATTTACATTACCAGATGGAAGTTATTAGAAGTACCCCAAAAGATATTTAGTCGGGTACTATAACGTTAACAAAGAACACTGCCCCAGACCGAAAAGTCGGTCCATAGTGGTGACGGACGTAGTTCCCCTGGAACGGTTAAGCGGTCTGCCGTGATGAAAGGGTTAAATTGCAAAATGTTTTCAAAACAATTTTTTTAATTGATAAACAACACAATGGCAAAATCAATGTCTGATTGGTCAGGTCCGTATCAGAGTATCCCAATGTTTCACGCCAGACATCAGGAAATCCTTGATCAGCAAGCAAGTCCTTGTACTTATTATACAAGATGCATATGCTCCAACAAATACCAACTGCTTAAAACAAAAACGGATTTTCCAGAACAAATACAGATTTTTAAATTAATGCATTAGCAATTTTTTACATCTACTGCTATCAGCAAGTTACTGTAACATTGGAGAGCATTTCTTTATGTGATGTCAAAATTGCAAGTGTTACACTCTTGCACCCTGTTCCATTCAAGCACTCAGGAACTGGCTGTTTATATATGCCTTTTCCACACATTTCATTCCCTTTTCAATCAGTATCGCCTCCAAATAAAACACAGATAAAGTCTGTTTTTTCTTATGAATCTGTGTTTACAAGAGTAATCCTTTGAAATTTTACCATCTGGAAGATGTGTGTGAAATAATGTGCCATCAACACCAATAACTTTAAGATGAACGTTAATTTATAAAAGAAATTTAGCAAACCAAATTATGATTGAATTTCATCAAGGTTACCTCTGGGTATACATCGCAAGTGTAGGCAGAGTTATGTATGATGAAGCAGCAAGTTGACATTTATTAGCTTTTTGTGCTTGTGTATTTCATGGGTGCCTCAATGTCCAATAGTGAAATCACATACACAATCTAATAACCAAAGTTTTCTAGAATATGAAATGGTTTCACAAACCTAAACAAGATGGCACAAAAATTCTGAATATTCTGCTTTCTTATTCAACACAACTGAATATTATGAAGATGAGATACATTGATAGTGGCAACTGTTTGCAAAATTCGATATAGCAAGCATGGTAGCCTCAATTTTGAATGAACCAATCATATTGTAGAACTGTATTCCTATATTTATGTGATATATTTTTATCAGAATGGAACAGAGTGCCCATTCTAAACTGAAAATTGCAAATATTTTTTTTTTAAAATTAAACATTTTTGCCAAAAGATGGTCACAAGTATTCAGGTCCAAAATAAATGACAAGTGCATTAAAAAACAGGACACTTGGCAATATGATGTCAAGTTGGAAACTGATACTGAGATTGCAGAAGAATATTATCTTTATCACTATCTCAATGCACTTCTACGATAGTTAGCTTTTGTAAATATGCAATAAAAAGGGAAATAAAAACAAACTACTTTCTGGACATTTTCAATGTTCAAAGGACATTGTCACTTATTTTGACTTGTTAAAATAATATCCATATCCATCCTTTATAGTGCCAATAGTACACATGGACTGAATTTTTTGTACCATTGCAAAATCCATGTTTCACCCTTGAAACATATAATGTAGGCTGTTCTATTACCAAAAGAAGTAACATTGCTTTACCATTGTAACTCAATGTTTATTACAGCATCTGTGCCTACAAAGTTGTTTTGGTGTAGCAAAATGAACAGGTTCATCAATTGAATTCAAACAAGCTGTCATTTACAAAAAGTTTCCTTTAATCCTGTGGTCATTATCAGTGAAGTCTGCCACATTTCCTCTTCAATCTGCATAAAGATTGTTAGGACTGATCTAATGCAGTGGTTCCTAAGTACATGAACCCTTTCCTGACTTCACTACATATATTTGGGACCTACACATGTTAAATAGTTTCAGGACAACTCCCCACTGGCTTCCTCGACCCATCAGATAGGACTTTCCTTTCCCCAGTCATTTCCTCCCATTATCTTTATACAACTTTATTTATATATAGTAACATTTAGCTTTAATGTATACTCTCACCCCAGGTCACCATTAGTGCACAGATAGGACACCCATTTTTAAGCATTGTTAGTTATAACAGAAATGGGCATCGTCTATTAATCAATTGCTAGTGCTTTTACTGAATGTAGAACAGGAGGTTACTTTGGAAAATGTTGATGGGGTTTGAGTGGAACCCAATTTATAACTACATTTTTGGTATATTTAAGATAAACAACAAATGGATTAGCCATCATTGAATTAATTGTTAATTGTTTTAGTACTTGATGCAGGCCAGATGTTGACATAAGTGGATTATGGAATCAGTACACAAATAATAAAATCTGGTTCAGTACCCACGAATGTAGTCCCAGTCTATTTTTAAATCACTTTTTCCTAAGTTTGGTGGTGATACTAGAGTTAGATTTTGGCATTCTTGGTAAGGATTTAAAGGCAATTGTTTATTCTTTAAAATGTGAGCTTATGGTGTGGTTGTCTGTGTGTATTTCGGCAACAGTGCACATTGAGTAATAAGGTCATGGTGATATTCGGAAGTGAAATCTGTGTTCGTTGCCTGTTTTTTGTTTACAATTCAGCCTCTCAAAAAAATGCAGGTCAACCCTTGACAAGAACTAAAACGTAATGTCATCTTTGAAGGTATTTTAGATTAACATGATTTGTATTGTCACACAGTGAAAAGTTTAGTATTGAGAAACAAATGTAGAGACAATATAGTGAAATTAATTGTGTTCTAAGGCCTTATGATGTAACAACCAAAGAAGTACAAAGACTGTTCTTCCAGAATTGCAAACATAGTCACCGACTTTGGTAATCATGACATCATAGAATACTTAAAATCAATTATTAACAATATTAACATTTAAACAATACACTTTTTATATGTGAAAATGTTAACATTGTTTAACACTACTGAGATGGATTTCAAATAACCTTTTTTAGCATAATTTAAGATAACTTTTTATATTTTATTGGCAAAATGTCATATTAAATGAATTAAGTTCTAAGATCATAAGGGGGGAAATTGGGGGGGAAGGGGGTACAGGGGGTAAATGTCAGGGGGAAGAGATGTCCTAGACCAATGCTAAATAGCTGTACTTTTAGTCTCTCTTCAACCCTGCTCACCCTGTGGCTCACTTTAAAACTACTTGGAAACAAATTACCATTTCAAACAATTTCTCTTTAAAATGATAAAACATGAGACCAGAGCATTTTTTAAAATGAAAACTTTCAAAATCATTTTCTACGCCTAATGTCTATTGTGATCTTTAAAAATAGTTTTAAAAACAGTCAATTCGAAAAATGTTCAGCTTGCTGAAAATTACTTTTATAAAAAGGTCCATTCAGTAGCAACCACTTATCTTCCGCGCCAAATGTGCACACTGCAATCCTTATTAAACGTACCGCATGCCTCTTATCACATGACGAGCCCCGTCTTGTCACTAAGAAGCGCTTACTCACGCCAGCCACGTGGTTCCAGCATCTAGCTATTGCATTATTTGTTAGACATAATTAAAAGGGAAAAAAAATTGTGTACCTGTAAGATTAAAAGCACAAAAACAAATTATGAAAATGTCAAGAAAATTTACCTATTGATAAAGCCATATCCGCTTTTAACGTTGAACCATTTTACTGTACCGGTTACCTTCGTCGCTGAAAAAAATAAAAACTTTGTTTGTACTAATGTCTGGTTTAAGACGCACATTAACTCGATGTGAAATAATACTATATCAGTCACAAATAATTACGTATAGCATGCTGATTTCATTCGATCGAAAGACAAAGTTCAGAAAAGCATAAAGGTTCAAACATTCCGGCTAGACACGCGAGAAAACAGCCATAATGGATACTACCATGCGGTGACCTAAATATTTGGGTGAGAAGACAAATTCCCCTCTATCACTATAAATAATGTGTATTTGGTCAAGCTAACTTACCTATTATTTTCTTTTCAGCCTTTACCGACCTCTCCGGTTGGTTTTCGGAGTCGGACATGGCCCTTGATGGTAAAATAGGCGAATTAGGTGTTCCTCAAGTCACTGGACTTCCTTGCTGTTCTCCCTTTGTTCTCACTCTCCAAACATGGCGTCGAGCTTGGCTTTTAAGTGGAGAATTTTCCCGCTTTTTGATTGGTTAAAATTAGCCGTAGCTGTGAAACCATAGCCCGAGTTCACATTTCTAAACTGGTTTGTTGAGCACACCGTCAAGTATGAATTATCCATGAACCTAATTTTTGATTACTGCTCACAAAGGCAGGGATCGTCAATGTCGCAAATTGAGAGATTTTTTTTCCAATATTGGCGACAAAATATATATGGCAATTTTTTTTTTACAACATGGCTGTTGAATTTGTACATACGAATATGAATTTGAAGCGGAGAAATACGAAGGGACCACAAAATGAGTCACAAACTTGGATACACAATGCACTTGACTCTATAACAAATTCTTTACAGTGCATTGTTAAATCATCTTGTGATACACTCGATCATGCTACAGGACTATACCTAAAATCGACCGAGCTCTGGTGACGCGAACAGGAACAACTACAATCAATTGAACGACGGCAAATTCTTCCGTTATTTTAAATATACCAATAAAATAGCTTTGCTGAAACTAAAGAGAAAACTGATTACCCTAGAAGTACCGATTGCTCTGTGTGTGTGTGTGTGTGTGTGTGTGTGTGTGTGTGTGTGTGTGTGTGTGTGTGTGTGTGTGTGTGTGTGTGTGCAAAAAAAACAACCTCAATCAGAATTATATACTATCAAAGTGCAACTTTATCTTGAGTAAAACGTAAGTTACACGTTGCATGTTCATCGTCTCATTCTATAAGTTAACAAAATTAACAGCATTTTGGATTTAGTGCAAATTCATCAGACATGACAGTCCAATAACATCTGCATGTAGTGATGGTGGTAATGCTTTAAATGCAACATCTCATCCTGATGAACGGATCAAAAGTCCGAAAATTTCTCGACCGCTGGAAACTTGAGCGTCCGTAGCTGATATATGACAAACTTAACGCAGATGTTCTGTATTCAGGCACAAGTCGTCAATTTGTATAAAAATGGCTGTGATATTTTGAAAGAGTGTCTCCAAACACGAAACCTGGCGGGGTAAGTTATCTGTTAATTTTGTTCATTCATCTTTACTTTTGCCATCATATCCCGTGTTCTGACTCCAGGGACTAAAACTACGCAACAAGAAATAGCAAAACAAACAAATTTTATGTGATTAAAAATAATTGTTTTCTCAAAATACAGTAGTGAACGAATTAACTTCACTTAACGCATGGATAATGAATTCCTATTTCCTTAAAGTCCTTTCAATTCAAATAGTTCCAAGAAATCGGAATACACGTGAAATTCTCAAAGGACACGCCGTTACTCTCTGTGAAGTGCGCTATCCCACCCCCATATGCCTCATTTGATAGTCTGGTCAACTTTGCCGAAACTGCACAATATACAAAGGTTAGACTCAAGCCTCTTCGACATAGTGAAAAGAAACTGATTGTTCTACAGTAAGTAAAAGACCTAGCAATTGATTGACCAATAAACAATGCCCATTTTTGTTATAACTAGCAATGCCGAAAATGGGTGTGGTTGGTTTTGGTGTTTATAATTTTTAACGTAGCTTTAACAATTTTTCAGTCATATCGCTACGATGTCTGCAGTGTGGCAGACATGTAGCATAATGTCCCAGCCAGTCACATTATCCTGACACCAGGCCGACCAGTCCTAACACTAACCTCTTAATGCTGAGCGTCAAGCGAGGCAGCTGTTAGTACCATTTTTGTAAGTCTTTGGTATGACTCGACCGGGGATCAAACACACGATCTACCGCATCCGAGGCGGACGCTCTAACCACTAGGCCACCGGAGAGGTTCTAAAAATGAGTGTGAATTTATGTTAACAGTTCAAATGTGGTCTCAAGCTACCATACATGTGATAACAATTTCCCACATTTTATATTGCACCTAATTTCCTTATTGTCAACTCATGGGGCCGTCCATTGGAGGAGATTAGAAAAAGTTTGACAATTGTTCAAATTAAATTGACGTCAACAATGTTATTTTTACAATAAATTTAATAAATAAAAAAATAGGAAAATAGATACTTAAAGTGTAGATTTTTTCATGAATTCAAAGTGTTATATTCAATTTCAAATCTGCTAAACTATTTTTTTTTAAATATTAAAATTTATTTGTAGAGTAGACGTTTTAATTTCAATCATTCTATTTTGTAGCATAAAAGCCATCCGTATAAAATTTTGTTAGTTTGTAAGAAGGGGTGTTAAAAAATTACATAATTTTGTTAGGAGGTCACTGAAAGTTTGACAGTTGTTGACAAGGGATAGGGAGAAGGGTAAAAAAATTTTCATAAAAATTTTTGACCTAATTAATGGACATCCCAATATATGCACACAACACTGCTTACTAAACAACATATTTATTTCAAATTAGTGTTTGGGAGCACATGCGCTCTGTGATATGTTTCTTCATTCCGCCTTTAAATTTAATGATGGTAATTAATGCTTATATATACGGTAAGTTAACGCCCGGTGTTGACTAGTTTAAGTTTTATTGGTGGGAATGGAGATCCTATTTTGCTTGCAGAGAAAACAGTCGACAGCATTTCCAGTGAGCGTTCTTGGGATTTAGGAAGCGATTCACTAACAGCAAAGCAGATAAAGCTCGGCAAAAATAATTTTCGGAACTCCTGCTTAACGGAGATGTACTTTATGAAGTTAGCCATGGAGGGGGAGGGGCTTTTATTTCCTAAATGCATAAAACCGACGGTCGCATTATGCGTTACTTATCTTACATTGCAAAGTACAATCATAGACTTTTAGTATTAAAAAGTTCTTTATAAAATTATTATTTGAAAAATAATATACCTAATACAAATTTGCTTTGATACCTGATGTTTCTATTTTTGAAACAAAGGAGAGGGGGGTGATCAGGAAAATAGATATTTTACATCTGATAATGCATTTATTTCAGGCGACAACAGCCATACCTATGCCCTAACGGTGATGTGGGATGCAAAGATCCTGGAAGTAGTTCAAAAATAGTCATTTAATGATTTATTTTGTAATATTATGGCTGTATTGCTTGTTGTCAATAAAGTAATAACTATCCCATCTTTTTTCAATTTTGATTACTCATTACATTAACAGACTTTGGAATATATTCATTACTTGTTCTAGCGACATTTTGGGGGGAAATTGGCGATTAAATATTGAGGTAGGCGAATTTCTTGGCGACAACTTTTTGATAGCCAGGACAAACCCTGCAAAGGATAGAACAGATGTGTGTATGTGCAAGATGTTTTAAATTCCCTGCTTATTATGTTAAGTAAATATATAAACTTTTAAAAATAAAATTGAAAATCATACAGCGATCCTGGAACACTAATGGATGGATAAAGCTCAGTTGCGGTGGGGGTGGGTGAATGGGTTGTTTGTGTTTTTACAGCACGTCTGCCTTTATTAAGTCTGTATCGTATAAGAAAATGTCGCACATATAAAATCTATTGATGATGTTACGTATTCAGGACAGGTCGGATAGGCGAGCAAGGTGGTTGTCTAGGGGTCGGGTTTTAAGGGAAGCCAAATTAGACATAAAATGGTTTTCCTGGGTGGGGGCGCTAAAACTCATAGTTCGCTTAACGCTCCAAAAACCCTTGGACCGGCCATGTATTTAATCTTTATCGCGCGAAACGAATCGCCTTAAGTTAAGATCCTTTTGGGAAACCTTTCTGATATTTTAGGCCCAATCTCACACGTCGTCATGGTAGTGTTTCCAATCATCCAGGAAAGCAGGAAAGGTTGTCAATAGATTTTATATAAGTGTCAAATAGATCGATGTTTGGCGTGTGTGTGTGTGTGTGTGTGTGTGTGTGTGTGTGTGTGTGTGTGTGTGTGTGTGTGTGAACAGTAATTTAAATAAATGAAAAACGGTCTTATTAACATAAAGTTAATATTGCTGCATATAAAACATGTTAAGAAATGATAATGTTTATATTCAGTGCTCAAACATGTGATACTCAGACAAAGGCTCAGGCGTAGAGGCTTTAAAATATAATTAGCCTTGCTCATTTTTTAACTATTTATTCAAGAAAATGTACTGATGTATCATTTAGTATAATACAGTTTTTGTGGATTCGATAGAAAACTGTTTCCCTCATTGCAGCAAAATTTTAATCGGTATTTGTTTACCAACTTAAAGTTGATGTGTTATGTACATGTACTAGAATATAAAACGCGCGCACGCACTCACGCACACACGTGTGTATGTGTGTTTGACAAATTCTAACAAATACAACGATTTCAGAAAGAAAAGATTAAATACACAATTGTGTTTTCTGTATGTTAATTAGAGGGAAAATGTGTGCTATTTTTATGGTTTGTACTGCCAATAAATATTTGCTCGATAACTTTAATCGAGTGCATACGATTGCTGGATAATATATTAATTTCAAGTTCATACGATAAAGCGAATAGAACACCGTGTCCAATCTGATTACAATCAGATCCACTATTGATCATAAAAATCTTACAGCGACCGCTTAGTGGTCATGTTCTTGTGACTTTTTAATTAGCCAATACATATGTAGCTTTCAGATATCAAAAAGTGCACAAAATCCTTCGGCACACATTAATGTTCTTTAGCTATATTGTTCGTCTCCCAAACGCGAAGCTATAAGACATTATCTGACTGGCTGATAAAACTAGCAAATATAGTAAAAAGATAGTCACCAGAGAACACGACGCACAAGAGGTAGCTCTCAGATCTTCACTTAAGATAGATGAGATCTGATGTAATCAGAATGACACCGTGTCGTCGAGCTGAGTATTTATAATACTCAAGTGCTTATGTTAGGATATATTTTAAACATTTTTCCTAGATAATCTGCAGTGCGGGATGGTTACTTGAATTACGTTTTCATGTTATGAATATGGACACTGTTTTGTCTGGGTTGAATTCACTAGCCAATGACGGGGCCAGTCATAAAAGTTTTGGATGTCAACATTTAGAATTCGACCATCCTTATGTGAACTGTCAAAGGTTATATATAGTGTTGTATCGTCAGCAAATAGTCTATGTCCCAACCTGTAGGTGGCGAACAGGCGATAGAGGGTTATTACCAAAGGGCCACAGGGAAATTCCAAAGGGTGTATATTTTCTCAATTACCACACCTAAAAGTATAAAAATTAGCAGGGGTGGGGTTCCTTGAAATGTTTTGAAGTTATGGAGAGGTCCTCATACTCCAAAAGGTTGGGACTCACTGTCTTAGTGAAGATTGTATATAATTTACGATATCAGTTATATATACTAAAAGTAATAACTGTTCAATTATTGATTATTGAGGAACTGCTGCAAGAGCAGTTTAAAAATCACAGAATCGGGAAACCAGGTCGACTCTGCTTTTTAATGATTATTACGACTTTTTGGTTTCAAACTATGTAGCAGAAAAGAGCGAAAACCAATAAATTTTGTACAATTCAGCCAGTAAGTTATTTCCATTGAATAAAAAGTGAAAATTTAAAAGAATTTAAAGTATTGCGAATTAATAGCCAAGAAAGCTCGATCACCAGTCCTAATGAATAAAGTTTAATTAAATTCTACTGGTATTCGAAAAATGATCCAGTGTTGAAGATGTTGATATGTCTATCGTCTTAAATATACTGATATAACAATGACCTGAAGTGTATGATGTGCCTATCGTCTTAATTATACTAATATACCAGTGACCTGAAGAGTGATGATGTGCCTATTGTTTTTAAATATACTAATATACCAGTGACCTGAAGTGTGATTATATGCTAATAGTCCTCGAAATAATCAGAATAATATAATCCAAGATGTCATTGGCTGAATTCACTATAATACCACATTTATGCTTTTGTTCAAGAATAATACTGAGCAATTTGTAATTCCAGAGAAGAATAATTTTAATAATTCCACCCAAACCAAAACCTGAACACAATAATACAAATTATTCTACTTCTGGAGTTTTCTCAAACATAATATTCTTTCAAGTAAACAAGATTATAAACCACACTACTTTACGGAGGTTGAAATTACCATTTTCTGGGAATTCTCTGTCACTTAATAGAATTTTCCATTCCAGAACATTCTGGGTTCTTAAGCTATGATGTGTTACTAAAATTATAAAAAGAATGTAATAAAACTGGTTGACCCAGTTTATCATTGGGAAATACCAATGTCCTAGCTACAGACCCAAATAAACATGTTTTTCCTTTTTGATAATGATCCTAATATTTAAACCACTCTTACGAAGAAATAAAAACTATGTATTATTTGTTTACAAAATAAAAATAATATCAGTGTCCCTGGCCAGGAACACAGATAATTTGATTTTATTCAGGTCAAGCCCAAACTACAATTATTCATAATACAAAATCATAAAGAAAAAAAAAAGGCTAGCAAATAAAAAATAATTATACATAATAATTATAATTATTGTTCTAATAACAGTAAAATACCTTGAATATCGATCTTTCTAAATTTGGTTAGTAATCCGGACTGCCAACACTATGAATCTCTTAATTTATATCAAACAAAATTGTATCAAGTTTTCTTTCCAGGTCTAGAGCTAAGCAAATCGCATTACATATATAAATATCTAGAAACTGACTAATTCTATTGCGATCGTTAGTAACGCCTAATTGATTGTGCATGCAACCAAACTAAGGTGTACAATAGAATAGTGCAAATATTTACAGACACACATTTTAAACACTTTAGACCAACTAAAATGAAGTGGTGAAAGGTGATTGTTTCATCCATCTATTGTACCGCGTTTATATATATATATATATATATATATATATATATATATATATATATATATATATATATATATATATCTATATATATATATGTGTGTGTGTGTGTGTGTGTGTGTGTATTACCTGAAAGAAGTTTTAATTTTAGCTGTGAAACGCTGATTGACAAAATATTTAGATTCACGTATTTCATTCCTAATTATATTTCTTTCTCTATTTTTGTCGATATGGTGTGGGTTTTCTCTAAGTTTTTCTCGACCGTAACGTCGTTTTCTTTGTCTTACGAGTCTTCAAATGTCATTACGTATACAGGGCTAGTCTTTAGCACGAATAATAACCATTTCGTTTTGGAACAGTCTTACTTACTGCATCCCAAATCAGATTTGTGAATTTAGGGCTATCATTAATGTAGCTTCTCTAAAACGGGTTGTGGAAGTGAAATTAACAAAGTATTGCCTCTTTGGTCTAAGAACTATATCACTGAATTCTGAGGCAGTGAATTTTATGATAGACTCAGATCTCACAAGTCCTTTAAAAATGAAAAGAAAAAAATACTAAATTGACCTTTTTATGCAGATATCAAGCTATTTCACACAAAGTTATATTCCATGCCCTGATATCAACTATTGTCCCATTGCTCTACCACGAACCTCCTTACTTACTTAAAAGCATCATTGATGTTCATTGGCACATTGGCACACAAAGCAGGCCTTACTTTATAAAGTAATGTTCAAAAAAATATTTTGTTTTCATGCACAGAACCAGGGCAAATTGCTTTGTTATATAACAAAATTACTTATAAATCCGCTTGCCTGGCATAGACAAATCTACTGTTATTCTGACACACCAATCCCCTCCATAACAACCCCCTCCCTATACTTCAAGCGATATTGTTCACGAGACTCTTCCTTTTCTCTTCTTTCCTTCCTTTTCTTTTAACCACTTGAATTTATTTTCTATTATAGCAATGGACAGGGACCTACACATGGATGAAGTATGGGACGTAGACATCGCAGGGCAAAGCCACAAAGCGCTACGAGAAGTGGACAGACCTGCGAGAGAGCCTCAGAAAAACCATGTGTAGGAAGTAGTACATGGACAAACAAAATAAACATACGGGGAGAAGATAGAAGTCCCTTTTTAGAACGCCGCCTCTTCATCTTCCTTCTCTATCCTCTTCAATTTAAACATAAACTTTTGGACCTTGTTATTAGCTATGTAAATTGAGTGGTATTTAAATGTAGGGAGGAGCAGGAAATAAAGAAAGCTTCTCCCTACACGATGCAAAATCTCAGTGTTATATTAACTAATATATAAAATGAGACGCCACACGAAATGCTTACATAAAAACGATAGGTTTATTTTAAGTTTCTTTACATTTTTAGAAACACCGTCTCTCTTTCAATGAAATCAAAATTCAAAATTTAATTTAACTAATACATTTTAATTCAATAAATAAATATACATACCTTATGATGGAAAACTTGGGAAGATTGAATATGATATAAATGCCGTCCTTAAAAGATACATATAGCACTCACAACAATATAGCATACCACATATAGCAAACACAGGACATAGGAGGCCCTTGGCATAGGTCACAAATGGAAACTAGGTGAAGGAATCCGAGAAAATAATTGAAATTTTATTGGAGGAATGCACCTATATTTTAAAATAATTAAAAATTTTGATTCTAATTTCTATTATAAAGATTACTTTACAACACACCTTTGGGGAAACAAAAACACATGAAATACTTCTCAGGTTTTTTTTCTAAGGGGAATGGGGGGCATCTGTCTGGAGCCCCTCCCCCCAAAAAAGAGACTCTACCGTCGTTCACATTTTGCTGAAGAGGGGTTAAAAACTAACAAGACTTCCAATAATTACACAATGTTTACATGGTACGGTTGTAAATGATGAATAATTTAACACACATCTGCTCTTGCAATCTCCAGCTGTGTGTCTTCAGATCGATCCATAGTCAACCCGTTTCACATCGATCTGAATGGATGAGTTTTCAAAGGATTGAGTTTCCTGGACGCTACAAAAACATCCATGTCTCAATCAATGGTGAAAACAGAAATTAAGTCAATCATTAGAGCCTTTAGCTTCAAAAAATATCTTAGACTATCTTCCTTTAATTAGGCAGTGGACGTGTCACAATTATATACAATTCTCACTCCCTATCAATAGAACCGGTTGCTTCAATTTCTTTGAAATAAAAGGATAATGTAAATGAACTTAGTAAAAAAAAACAATGTAAAAGTTCTTACAGTACCAAGCCAGTACAAAGAAACTCGTATTGTGGTCATAGCGTCTAATTTCGGATGTTTCTCGAAACCGACAGCTCTGTCTAGACATTGTGGTATTGCAGAATACATTCAACCTACACCTCTGAAACTTGATTTGACAACGGAAATGCTTCAGTAAGCAAATACAAAAGTTGACGTATTTGGTTTTACTAACAATCGTGCTTAGCAAATTACAGTCGAGATTAGTCTGACCTTATTTAGTCCTGGGAAAAAAAGTAACAGGGCCACGTGTTTGGAACTAATTTGTTACTCGTAAGATACAGGCGTGACTTCAAAGTCCGTATAAATCTAGTTAGAGCTAATACGGAATTGTTGTTTTGAATTATGCCGACCTTTTTTTTTAAAAAAAATCTTATCTTGAATTAACTATGATAGTTGGCGTAGGGATAAATCCAAAAGTGAAAAAGGGATAGTAAATCGCCAGATAGAAAAGGCACTTACTTAGGGTCTCCCTGAATAGTTTCGTATTTTGACACCCCATCCAAAGCCCCGTTTTTAAGGCAGAAAGCATGATCCTAACTATAGTAAGCCCTAGCATTTACAAATTCACACATAAGCCAAATCTGGGTCCATTTACTTTGAGTTAGGCATACAAATGGGTTAGCTTGTTTGGTGACTGCCTGTCACAGTTAGACTAGCATTGGAGATCAAATGCGTGGCTGCAAATGAATAGCCACTTTGCTTACCTATTTACGTCTGTCTGCTACAGAGGTAAATATTTGAAAGTCGATATGGTTGAGGGGTGATAAAAAGTAAGCTAATTTGTTAGAGTACATTGAACTTTAATGAAGCACAAGGCGCACACTGATTCTTTTAGCTGCTTTATCACAGGAAAATATTCAAAATAGCTCTTTTCTGACAAAAATTAATGCAAACAGAAGGGATTGGTGGTAGTGTCGGTTTAGTATTAAAGCGCCAGCAGTATA
This sequence comes from Potamilus streckersoni, assembly GCA_016746295.1. Lineage (NCBI taxonomy): Eukaryota > Metazoa > Mollusca > Bivalvia > Unionida > Unionidae > Potamilus > Potamilus streckersoni. The sequence continues at coordinate 883,586 of JAEAOA010000166.1, read as the reverse complement.
TTAAATTAACCCGAATTCATCAGAAAAATCTTACAAGCATGCTTTCTACAAAAACGTAAAAGATTACAAAATATTAGATTTTATTTATATATATTAACATAAAATTATTCTTATTTTACTGAAATAGGTCATTGTCGGATAAAAGTTTAAAAAAAAAACACCTGTCCAGCGAGACAGTAAAGATGATGATACAAAGTTGGATCAGCTTATTATTTTTCATTTGCAACAAGTGGGCTTTAATTACAGGCAATCAATGAACATAAATTTAGCTAATTTACCAAGTTAAGTAGGCCTATTCACCTCTGTTATCTATTATCCACACGCTGACCGCTTTTGAAGACAGGTTTCACCTACGCCATCTCCAAATAATTGAGCCCTAACAGTGTAGTAGTAATCTCCCAAACAATCCAGTTGAAGAACATCAAAATATTTTTTCTTTAATTTAGAGGTGGTAAGAGGATAACATAACTTCTTGCTACGCCAGCTGTGCTCTTTTACTTTCTTACTTTGATACTTTTTTAATAATGGACATTACATTGGTAGTTTGATAACTTTATAACTTCATTTTATATATTTTTTATTGTAATTATACGTAAATTTCTTTATAAAAGTAGATTAACATACTTTTACAAAATGCAAAGTTACCTGAACTCATTTGAGTTTTATGTAGTCAAATCTTTTCTTTTTGAAAGGGCGTAAAATTTACATATTTTTGGGAGGGTGCTCTCCCAGTTGATCTTTTCAGATAATTTAGGGAGGCCCTCCTGCCCTAAATGTGAAAGTTGTGCTATATTGTAAGATTTTTTGTGATATAGTTTGTGAAAGCTTTTTGTATTTGTAATATATTTTATTCAATCGTTTGCTTTCTTTTTTGTTTGTTTTGTTTTGTTTTTCTTAAACTTCTTAAAGGAAATTTTGTTCCGCTTGTTCCGCAAGCCAGTTTTCGTCAAGGCTTTCGTCTGCTTGGAGAAGGTATTCTCTTTCTGCTTTTCGTTGTTCATTTAATAGTAGCTTTTTCTCCTTTTGGCTCTTCTTTGTTTTTTCTTAATTTCTTTCTCTCTCTCCGTTTCAGTCTTTGTTGTTCTCTCTATTTGTTTTCCAACTCTTGCCAGAGTCAATGCCTGTTTATTTATTTCTTGTATTTTTGCTGCTGTGTTGGGTTGTTTTTTGTTATTTTTTTGTTTCAGCTGTTTGTACTTTTCACTGTTATTGCCTTTGTTCTTCAGGTTGTATTCCTATTGCACTTTTATCTTTTGATTTGGACTGATTGGGTTGAAGGTGTTGTTATTGCTGTGACTGTTTAGGTTGTTGGCGCTGTTGTTTTGCATTTCTTTCACGTTGTTGATGCTGCTGTTGTAAAGTTTTGTCTGCATTTGGATATATTGTTGTTGTTGTTGTGTCTGTTGCATTTCCAGAGGTTTCTTGTTCTTGCACATCTCTGATTTGTCTCACTTCTTTTATCATCTTTGCTACCCGCTGATTATGTTGTTGTTGCTGCTGTTGTTGCTGATTTTCTTGGCTTTCTTGTTTTTTCTGGCATTTATGTGGAGTATGTCCAATTAATCCACATATATTGCATTTTATGTCATAGTTACAACCTTTGTAAAATGTTTTTCTCAAAACTCCACATATACTAAAAGGCTCTTTTCATTTTTTTAGTTTAATTCTTTCTATTTCTAAAATTCTGTCTCCATTGTAGATTGAAGTCATGGTGGTGGTGTTCAGTCTGGATGTTATGACTTTAATTTTAAATTTTTCTTCAAATCGTTCTTCTGTCTCTTGCAGAGGCATTTCCAGAGGGATGTCACTCAGATGTAGCTCTCTGGTTTGCTTCTTTATTTTCTTTAAAATTGGGATAGGCTCTCTAACTATAACTTTGTGGTTCTTGACGAGCATCTCTCCATACGGTATAATTGGGCTTTTATTTCTTGATCTTAATATATATCCTTTGTATCCTTCTCTGTTTATTGAGTAAGTTCTGATTGCATACTCAGGGTTTAAGACTTTCATCGCTACCATAACGTCTGCTGTCTGTGGTATCTCTTCTCTCGGCATTTTCAAAATGTCCAAGGATTGTGTATCTTCTTGATAACAGCATTCAAGAAAAAATTCTACATTTTTCATTATTCTTCTTATCTTGAAGTACTTTTCCAACGTTCTAGTAAACACTTTGTTAGCTTTGCATAGTGCCATTTTTCACGTTCTTTTTGCTCTTGTAAATAATACTCCTCATTCATTTTTGTACAATAAATTGTCCTTGTTATTTCTTCCGTAATTGTAGTTAAATTTTTCGTTTTCTGTTTTTGTTTTTAATTCATGATTCAACAGTCCATTCTATGTTTGCTTTGTCCAGGCGATTTTTAAATATATACCTCGTGTAAGTGGGAGCTCTAGAAAACACGTCCGTTTTCTTCGGCAGCCCACTTGAATAAACATTACACATGCTCAGGCTTTTCAGTTTCGAAGATACGTGGGTCTTGCACGCTGTCGGCAATCATTAGAAACAATACCTAGAGGCGAGAGGTGACGATTTAACATCTTAATTAAGCCTACCTGCGTAAAATTTAAACACTGACCACTACATGTTTGCCCCCCTTTCCAAATAATTCTGCTGGCGCCCTTGTCTGCAATCTCATAATCTCTAAATAATGATTTTGGGGGGATTTAACGCCATTTCTCAGAACAAGAAGTACTGACCCACTGGAAGCTACTGGCAAGCTCTCTCACATACACACATTGGCCTAACCTGGGATTCGAACCCACGTTGATAGAGGGTGAAATGGCAGTGATACGTAAAGGTGAGCACTTTAGACCACTAGGCCATCCGTGCCTCCCTAATTCGTAAATATGAGTGACCTGATTGGAAGACAAATCATCAATATACTAATAATACGAGCACTAATATCACATGTATTTCACACCATTTTAGAACAATTACGTACCATGGTGGATATATCTGGAAATGCGGACATTGCAAACTTTAATAGCAGGCTCTTTTGTGGACAGCAGGTTACTCTTATCAATACAGCGTAGCACCCATATGTGAAACCTATGTTCCAGTATAGGTTCGTTTTTGTTGTTGTGTGTGCGTGTGTGTGTGTTTTGGATTTTTGGGGTGAGGGATGGGGGAGAGCAAGGGAACTCATCCATGATGTATCCAAGTGAAGATGCATATACACGTAAAAAAAGAAAAACTTACCAACGTTATAACCTTTATATGCTCTTATTTTCAAATTTACTTGGAGACCGCTCTGGTGGTCTAAGTGGTGAAAGCGCCCGCCTCGAATGCGGAGATAGCAAATTCGAATCCCGGCCGAGTCATACCATTTATAAAAATGGTACAAGCAATTACCTTACTTTACGCTCAGCGGCTTGATATCAGGATAATGTGACAGTGTGGGATTTAATGTTATATGTATATGGCATGATGTCCCAGTGCTAGATGTCACTATAAACTGCCACACTGCCGACATCACTGTAAATATCGTCGCAATATGACTAATACTTTTTAAAGCTAGGTTAAAATCCAAATCACAAACACACGCATCTACCTGGAGAAAAAAAATCAACTCTTTATGTAACTGTATGCTGAGTTCATGTTTATGTTAATATATATATATATATATATATATATATATATATATATATATATATATATATATATATATATATAGATATATGTATGTATGTATGTATGTATGTATGTATATATATAGATATATATGTATATTTATATATTTTGATAGATATATTTATATTAATATATATATATATATATATATATATATATATATATATATATATATAAACTAACAAAGCGGGATGGGAGAGAATAGAGTTTTGCTTGCAGATCTTAAAAGTCGAGTCCATTTGGCAACTGCATTAAACCAGATCTGCCGTTTCATATGTGCCGTATGTTAGGAGTATTTAGCAAAACACACAACATAGACTCTGTTCAGCCGGTCCATTATGCGCCTCCAAAATCAAGGTATATATTAGACCGGACTTAACACACGAGTATAAAGGATAGTTGATATTATTTATCAGCGTAGCGTCCTGAATTATTAGCGGTGATAGATAAATTATACGATTAAAATAATCAGACCGGGATAGACGTCACCCCTCGAGAGAGAATACGAATCGAGGAGTCAATTGTGTGTAAACTTGGGCCGATAAGGTTATAACTTAGGTATCCGGTACCGTCCCTAGTCCAGGTGTGAAGCTCGCGGGAAGTAATATATAACAATTCCAGATCCGAAGCTATGTTTATATAAGCACACACTCTCAAGCTAGAACGGGTTTCTCCACCACCAACACTACCCTCCTTTCCCTGTATATCTGCCACTGCATGTATTCAAGAACAACAACAAAGAATTACCAATAGCTATCGATTCTCAAATATCTTCAGTAAAAACTAAAATGTACTGTAAAACACATTGTTAATACATGGCAAACTCGTTTTTTTATTTATAAAAAAAAGTATTCAAAAAAAATATAAGAAGCTATATAATCCAGTGCAGGATCGTGGGAGGGTTTCTACACAACAATTAACTGCTACACAACCACAAATCTAACGTCACTTGCCACTTGAAATTTGACTCTTGTTTTGTTGGGGGTGTTGGGGGGAAGGGGTCTTGCGCACGTTTATAGAAAATTATGCACACTTTGAGTAAACAAGCAGACTTTTTGCTTAGGTGCCCTTTCGAAGATGATGGACCACCACCCACCCAAAAAACTTAACAAAATCGAAGGATTATTGTCAGTACATGTATGCCGTCCAAATGAGCTCTCTCTCTCTCTCTCTCTCTCTCTCTCTCTCTCTCTCTCTCTCTCTCTCTCTCTCTCTCTCTCTCTCTCTCTCTCTCAGTAACGAGAACAAAAGATACTTTCGTTGGAAAGTCACGACATGGGCGACGTCGGCGTAGCCATTGGATGTTGTAGTTTTTGTTTAAAATCGCACCATGTCTAGACTTGTACCCTAGCTAAATTGTACTTACCTTATAACGGTCGCTGACCTTGTTGTGTCCTCGAGTAGGGCACTTAACTTGCCACGACGTGTGGTTAAGTTTTTCTCACCTTCTGTGCCGTAAAAGACCAAATTCTCCACCAGTTTTGCTTTTTAACATTCTGCCGTTTGATTTAGTTGTATATATATATATATATATATATATATATATATATATATATATATATATATATATATATATATATATATATATATATATATATATATATATATATAAATATAAAAGCATTCACGACGAAATTATCAAAGGGAAAATAAGGATGGGTGTGGTTGAGATGGTGTGTGTAATATTTGTAGATATTATATTTGCAGTCTTTACCATTCAAGGATTAAAAAAATATTTGCCACAGGTTACGGTTTTAATCCTTAGTGAAATATAACATCGAATTATAGTTTTTAAAATTCTATTTATTGTGTTTGAAACAGCAAATCATTAATGCGGGGGAAGGGGGCAGCTTACCCAGATTTTTGAAGGTATCATTGAGCACTAACCAGAACCTTTGCGTTTCCACGAATTGCAAAGAAAACCGTGGGGACTTATTTTTAGTGAATTGGACTATTTTGTATATAGTCATATCAATAATGAATTTTAAAAAATGAAAGATATTATGTACTAATTTGTCATACAATTTACACTAAATTGTAGGGCATCAGTCATTTGTACCTCTAATGAAATAGTATCACGCCAATGTCCTTGTTTCAATCAATGAACTACACGTATTCTTGACTTGATTTTCCTACTAAAGGCAACATGGTATTTAATTAGTAAGTTACAAGCGATTAAGCAATTGCCCCATAGTTTCACAATTAACACATTTTATTTTATTTCTTGTTATTATAATTTATCGTAAGCATAAGCATGTATGGCCACAGTTTTATAACAATGCTGCTGAATTATTAAAAACAAATTATTTTTGGGTTAACTACAGAAAAATTTAATATCTGACCACCTCAAATAGAACAAGTACAATCATAAGACAATTTTCGCCGACATGATTAGACGTCATCCAGACGGAATACCATATTTTAATTTTCCATGTCAATAGTCGATTCCTATTTACAGACACAAGTTTAGAAGGACAAAATTGAATTAAGGGCAATAATCCGAACTTCGGTTTCTGATCTTTGAACCGAATATAAATTAATTAAGTTGTTGTTGTTGTTGTCAACGCTATTTTTCAGCACACAATAGGCTATTCATGGCGGCCAGTATTAATGGTGGAGGAAGAAACAGGGAAATCACCGGAAAGAACCACCGACCCACGAGAAGCTACTGGCAAGCTTTCTCACATGTCCACATTCGCCAAATCCTAGACTCGAACCCACGCAGACAGGGGTGAAAAATCAATTAAGAGCCTATATGATGTTTCAAGATGCTGAACATAAATGCATATATTTTGACACCGGCATACATTAAACAGCTTTGAATTTGGAACTATCCCATTTTTCGTTTTTTAATAATGAGGTTACATAACGAGTACCAAGGACAATGAAGTTACATAACGAATACAAGTGGCATTAAAGTTACATTAGAGTTTCACTTTAGGATTTAGATAGCCAGCTGACATGGTGTCTGATTATGAGTGATATGCTGTTATCTAAAGTGACCAATACATACCATTGAATACGACGAATGTGGACCATGTATTATGATGCGTTAAACCTAATGCCACGTTAAGAAACGCCTACTACCATATTAGTTGGTACTACATGTGAATGTCCCAGAGTGAACAGCTTCACTTGGCTCCGTCTGGAAAGTCCTTTCTAGTTTGATCAGCCAACAAAGCAAATATGCTTCTTTCCGGATTATCAAGGTAGTCGGCAAGAGCTGTGTGGACAGCGCATTGCCTCAGCTTGGAATCACTGGATTGAAAGGGGTCTGGTCGAAAGAGCAAGGTTTACTCTGTGCAACTTTCCCTCGTTTGAATCTACAAATCATGACATTCCCCTCACCCAACAACCACCATTCAACACCAAATTTATTTTAAGTCCTGTGGCGATGGGCGAGTGGCATAGCAGCAGATGTAAATATTTTTGGAAATTATAGCTGCAGACCTGCACAAATGGCACTGGGTCGCTGTTCACTGAACGGAAGCGACGATGGAATTCGGCATCCCCCTGGATGACCCAGAAGTACATGTTAAGATCAATCTGCTTACCTAATATAGCATGAAGCATAAGCTAGAAAAAATGCCTTAGCATTGCCTTCTTCACTTTAACCCTTGTCGACATACAATGGCTCGTATCGTTGCTTACAATCTACCTGTCATATATTACTACAGAATAATACAACTTGTATTATTATAGTGTACATGTATGACAGGTAAATTGTAAAGAACGATATGAGCCCCGTGGATCGGAATTGAGCGGCTGATTGGGATCACACATATGTGGTGGAATACCTAACAAGAAGATAAATGTGAAGCAACTCACCATCGGTGTCCGTAACGTCATATTCACTAGCTGTGGTTCCAATATGTTAATTATATTTGCACCTTGGCTGATCGATAATATTATAGTGCTTTGGGTTTGAGAATTTGAATGGATGAGGCGGCAAGCCACCTTATGAAATCAAAACCAAGTTGTTCAGATTTGAATACTGTTCCTACGTAATCGAGAGAAGAGGATCACACAACTTGAATGGACTAATAAATAGACAAGTTTCCATTGCTGGTCTGTGTCTGTACAAATACATCCTTTTCCTCAAATACAGCTGTAATGGCTTCTCTCTGGTACATACTCATGTTAAACTTACAAAGCATCTCTAAGTAAATTGCTTCTACTATTTTCTGTCGATGTACAAAGTACTGCTGTTATACGCTGTTGGAAAGCATTACCTACTGATGGAGGCAACAATAGCAGTCGCTAGGACAAAGCACTCAAATATCTGATATATCCACCAAGGTGTAGATAGGGTAAACATATCGGAACCTTAGCTAGCGATAATGCTAGTACGTACGCACAATAATGGAGAGTACATATGCATAGAGACCAGAGCGAAGAATATGTCTAGTCGGTAGAGTTCAGGTTCAGAATAGGTCTAGATCATAGAGTCCAGAGTCAGCATCCAAGCAGCAACCATGAGCGAGACGAGGAAGGAAAACTCACCGAAGTATGAGTCTGCAACATAATGCACGCCATATCGTTCAGAATAGATGATATGGAGCTATCGTAAGGGAACTGAAGAAGCCATACGGTGAGCCTAGAGAAATCGCAGTGTAGGCTTGGAGATATCGCAGGGTGAACTGAAGCAACCGTCGGCTGAGCTGGAGTAATAGTAGTATGTGTGAGCTGAAGTAACAGTATGGTGACATGGCGTTATCCTAGTGTGAGCTGATGTATTCGTACGGTGACCTGGATTAATTGTAGGGTGTGCTGGAGAAGGCGAGCTAAATATATAAAATCAAAATTGAACACGAGTTCCCTGGACAGCCCACATGGGTAACTAATGAGCAAATAATATGGCTATCAGAATGTATGAATGCTAGTTATAGATAATTTTCATTAAACTGTTTATTTGTGTAAAAGTATGTAAACATTCGGCATGTTTATAGACTTGTCTAAAAAAATTCAATATGTACAAAAGTGTTATCTGATGACATGTTTTACATTATATTATGATGAAATCTTTTGAGAAGATGTTAATAGTTCACCTTCATAAATCGTATCAATGCCTATTACAAATGGAATGGCTTTCACCAAATACTGTGACTGTGCGGAATATATCTAGACAGTTTTTATTTAGGTAATAATGATATTTAAGTTGTCTGAATGTGAATTTCTTGGTTAACATTTCCCATTCTGAATAATTTTCAAGACGCCATTTCCACACCACCCACCTCCTCTAGAAAAAGACCAAAGAAACAATGTGTATATGTTGTTACTTCATTTATATTTGTAATCATTTGTACCCCATGGTATGTACAGACATGAAATGTTCAGATATTACATAAGTGGAAACCGAGGATAATATTACCTGTGTACGACTCTGGTTTGCGGTAACGTTTCATGCTGATTTTGACGTTTTTCAAGAAACTTCTATAGAGTGTTTATTGACTTGTTGTTTACAGAGTGTTTAATGTTTAGAGAGTGTTTATTGTTTACAGTGTTTATTCTTTACAGTGTTTATTTTTTTTTACATTTATTGAAGGATTTTATACATCAGGTTAGAGTATTTTGTCTTCTGAAATAAATACATCATTTTCTTTCTTTTCTCATATGGGACCAGATGGAGTGGCTGTAACATATTATGCACCCTGCATTGTTATATTGACTCCATGGTTGCAGATTGGTGGTGGTCAACTAAAACCCTGTGCGTCCATCGCAGTTCTACATCTTCCTACGTATTAAAGACCATGCCATACGTTTTCTAAATGATTTAATGAAGAAACTCAAGTTCATATAGAAATCGAAATCAATTACAGTAATGAAACTTTAATGATCTTCTTTACTTCGATGTCTCTAATAACGTGCTATATTTGATTTACTTAAAACGTACACTTTTAAAATCTTAGCATATGTTATTATTTAGGTACACTTTCAATATGTTATTTTTAGGTACACTTTCAATATGTTATTACTTTGGTACACGTTCAATATGTTATTATTTATGTACACTTTCAATATGCTATTATTTAGGTACACTTTCAATATTTTATTTAGATACACTTTCGATATGTTATTAGTTAGGTACACTTTTATATGTTATTTTTAGGTACACTTTAAATATATTTTTATTCAGGTACACTTTCAATATGTTATTACATAGGTACACTTACAATATGTTATTATTTATGTACACATTCAATATGTTATTATTTAGGTACACATTCAATATGTTATTATTAGGTACACTTTCGATATGCTTTAGGAATTAAGAGTTTTGAGCTTGAGTAAGAATTTGTTTTTTCTTTAAATAAAGTTTCTAGGATACATGTATAATCGCTAAGAAATCTGATGTCAAATCGAACTGTCTGCGTTGTCATAATGGACGATTTATGTGTTCAAAGTTTCTAGGATACAGGTGTCATCACGAAGAATTCTGATGTCAAATTGAACTGTCTGCGTTGTCAAAATCAACGACATATGTGCTCAGAGTTCCGTTATCAGTACTGTTTCGGACCTTGACATATGCGAAACTATGAAAACTTAAATTTACCTACATGACAAGATGCAGTACAAACATGGTAAAGTTGGATAGATCTTATATTGATGTTAATAGGGGAAACTATAGTCATAAAGGACATTCAAGTCATTTTGCCGACTTTTCTCAAACCGCAGTTTGTTCAAATTAATCCAAAAGAAAGTTAGAACGTGTTCTCATTTTAACTGTATTATTGACAGGTTACTGAGTTCATATAAATTCAGAAAGTAGATCGTAGGATGTACTAAATATTTTAAATAATAGCATAACATTACTTACTCGTCTAGTATTTCTCTTGTGTCATTTGCAGAAAAGGAAATTCTAGAAAATAATACAGGGACCATTTAGAAAGGGTGTTAACAATTTCAAAATGTTTCTAACAATATCTCTAAAGCTATGTTCTTCGATCATAATTTATGTAACTTAGTCCTTGCCATCATAAGTTTTGTAATTTAGACCGTGTCGTCAGAATTTGTGTAACTTAGTCCCTGCCATCATAACTTCTGTAACTTAGTTCCTGCCATAATAATTTATGTAACTTAGTCCCTGTTGTCAGAATTAATGTAACTTAGTCCCTGCCATCATAATTTATGTAACTTAGTCCCTGCCATTAGAATGTATGTAACTTAGACCCTGCCATCAGAATGTATGTAACTTGGTCCCTGCCATCAGAATTTATGTAACTTAGTCTCATTTGAACTCCACAAACCGTTAGTATTTTCATGTCTTTGATTTCACATCGAGAAGAATGCAAGAAGAATTGAAACTACTGGGCATGCCTTAAATATCAGGGTTTACATATAAACAAATATGTACTGTATTAGTTTTTTCTGATATATCAAAATCTGACTCCAATATTGAACCTACGATTCTTCTCTTAATTCATTGTTTGATTGTGAGGCTATATTTTAAAAAAATAGGACGTTATGAAACAGCACTTTAAGCCTAATATTAACTGTCTTTTTTAAGTTTATGTCTCTCCTTACGATCTCCCCAAGCTCATCCTGCAGTTACTTCAGATCACTATACGATCTCTCCAGGCTGACTCTACTTTTACTCCGGCTCACTCTATGATCGCTCCATCTCATCCATTTTGAACGATATGGCATAGCAACACCTCCTGGAGTGGCCGATGTAAAGAAGAACGATGTGAAGCTTATGTTGGTTTGTCATCAAATGACCGCTAATTAGCAACTCACAAGCATCCCAAAGGCGTGAATGACATATTGCTGCAAACGAGACTAAAACGGTCTGGCAAAACAACATGCAACTATCTCCAGAGCCGATGAACTCACCAGTGCCGACCAACCCAGTTGAGATCAAAAGCAAATTTTATGAAGACATGCAGTCTCTTACAAAGCAGATAAGTTCATCATCCTTGGTAGCTTCAATGATAGTCCTGGTATATATCACCAGATGAGGCGAGGTGTTACTGGCAAAAATAACTTTGGCAAATACAACAATAACGGATTTTTTCTACTGGAGAAACGCGCTGGATGCGGACTCTTAATCACCAAAAACAATCTTCCGCCTACCACATCTATACATCACAGCAATTCATAACCTAATACCATTAACACCATTAAGGGGACTGTCCGATGCACACTCATAGAGTTGCAAGATTCATGTCTGAGCAATAAGGCATATAAGATTCAATGATATGCAGACAGGAATGATAGGAAAATCTATGATGCTTTTAAGATAATCAACGGGCAAAAACCATCCCATCAGAAACATCTCCAATACTGAGTGTCGACAGTCCCTCACTACTCAATCGCTCCGGTGGCATAGTAATTAAAGATTCTGCCTCGGATACGGGTCATGGGTTCGATCCCCGGCCGAGTAATACTAAAGACTTAAAAAATGGTACTAACAGCTGCCTCGCTTGGCGCTCAGCATTAAGAGGTCAATGTAACTGTTTTTGACGCCATGCTACATGTCTGCAGCATGATGACTCAGTGCTAGACATTACCATAAACTGCCACACTGTAGACATTGTAGCGATATGACTGAAAAAGTTTTAAAGCTACGTTAAAAATATCCAAACCAAACCCACACTACTCCCAGATAGATAAGATACTTCAAAGATGTTCAGAAGACTTCAGCAACATCCTCATTCAAAAGTCATTTTAGCGAGGAGGAGAATGATGGACTGCCCCAAATGGAAATCGACATATTACATGCTGATCCTACAACGCTGACTCAAAGCAATTGATAAGGTAAATAGTAAAGCACCTGAAATGGATGCAATGCTTTCAAACGTCTATAAAGCTGGATACTTGCACACGATACAGAAATCGACTGAACTCTTCCAATCTGTAACTATACATAAGGTCACATGGATACATCAATCATTCACTGGCACAAGTGGCAAGGCAACGTTAAAGTCACGTGACAACCATTGGGACATCCTCTTGCTGTTAATCGCCATTAAAATCTTTGCCTTAATTATGTTTAATTGACTTGTGCATCATATCGATCAATATATCTTGGCAAGGAATCAGAGTGACTTCAGGAAAGGACGAGGGACCACAGCCATTGTGTCTGCAGCTCGTCAACTTCAGGAGAGACGCCATGAACAGAACTCCAACCTTTACACGACATCCATCGACCTGACAAAAGTCTTTGACACAGCTGTGGAAGCCTTTGGAAGATCATGGCAAAATTTGGTTGCCCAGAGAAATTCATCATGATGGTTAAGGGATTCCCTAACGAAATACTCTTATTATGGACGAAGGCGAATCATCTGAACCATTTCAGTCACCAACAGAGTCAAGAAAGGACGTGCGTTTTCACCAAACATCTTCACTGTGATGCTGTCTACCATTTTTACCGATGACTTCAGTAAAAATGATACTGGTGTCGACATCAGACTAGACTATAGACGAAGGTGACATTACCAGAAGTATCTATTCGTGATCGCCTATTTGTTGACGACTATTGCATGAAAACCAATTCTGAGTCTGACATGCAACACATCATGGACAATTTATCTTCCGCTAGTGATGTTTTTATTTCAAAATCAGGATCACTAAGACAGAGGTGATGCTCTAATTTGCATTTGAAAAGCCGTATACAGAGTCTACAATCACAGTAAATGACCAAACGCTCATGACAGTAGACACATTGACATATTTGGGATGTACACTGTCACGTGCGGTCCACATCGTTGACGAAAACAATGCCAGAATTGCTATATTGAAAGTGTAGCCATTGGCAAATAATGAACATATTTGTGCGAGCTCAGAGGAATCTGGCTGCTAAAACGTTGAAGGCTTACAAAGCTATTTTGTTGCTAACCCTGATGTATGCTTGCAAATCCTGGGCAGGGTAAAGAGCAGGAACCATTTTCACATAGTCTGCTTGAGGAAGTTGATGCGAATAAGATGGCAGGACTGTGTCTCAGACACTCACAGGGGTGTCTCAGGATATCACATGGACAGGCATTCCAAACATCTGCAGTAGACTGCAAAAAAAATCACAGTTGAAATGGGCAGTGTCATGCCACCAATGTCAGAAGAATGACTAGACGAAGCTAAAGTAAGTAAAGTGATATCGGGGTGATCAAAAGAAACGCTTCAGAGATTACCTCAAGTCATAATTGAAATAATTCATGTCATGGGAAGATCTTACATAGGGTAGACCCACTTTGCGGAGTCTCATCCATGCTGGAGCTACAGACTCTTAATGGAGAAAAATTGCAGGTGCAGTTCAGAAGCGTGAGCAACTGTAATGTTAAAACTTAAGCATATATGTCATTGATAAAGTAAACAGAATGACTGTCAAGTATCCGATACGACAAGTGGAAGTGAAAACTTTACCATTGACTCCAATCCAAGATCTAAGATCATCTGTTCTAAAGACAGTTACCCAAACGTCATTAACATCGTTAGCAATGCAGCCCTCAATGGAGCCCCCGAACAAAATTCTTTCGAGTTTGAGCATTACAAAAGCGTCCAAGTTTAAAGTCAGTCGCAATAGCAAGAATTATATACCAGACCCTTAACCTGACTTTGATAATCAATTGAGGTAGTACTTGTCTCTGTTCGAAGCTGCTGGACAGCTAGGAACCATCAGTAGTCATGACGTTTTCTACGAAATTATGCAGGATGTTACGCTTTGTGAGCTTTTGATTTCACTCCAGACCAAAGTAGCGACGAGGGATATTTCTACCCTATAAAATCTGGTCAGCTTCGTGTGGAACTTCAATTTGCTACAAGCTCTACCTGAGACAGTGAACATCATCTTGTAGGCCTAATTCGACAATGCGATAGAAATCAACAGTTTTAGAGAAGTCATTCTAGTTTATTATGAACTGTTGAAGACTCTTATCCCTCTTCGAAATGTGGAGAATCTGTGGAAATGGAATGGGAGGATATCATGAAAGCAGAACCCAAATAACCCAAACCCAAAACCAAAAATTAAGAGGTAAATGTCATGACCAGATTGCCAGAACAAGAACAACATTTAGTCTCTTGTTTTGCCAAACACCTGGTTGAAACCTTTACAACGTTGAGCAAGAAAACTTTGATGTTGATGTCAAAACGATGATCCCAGTCAAATTCAACACGACAAAATGCCTAACAATGAGTCAAGAATAAAAACTGAAAGAGTATCTGGATGACGCTTGGGGTCTCTGGAAGAACCAGTGTTTCATCAGTGGTATAAAGACTTGTGTGATAATTCTTCCCCTCCATTGACTGCTTTAGAGATCCATTGCATTGAATCTCTCTTGGCCCAGAGTATTGAGACGAAGCGAAAAAGCGATTACTTCAGAGAAATTTTCAAGCAAAAGGTCATGATTGAATTGATGCCTTATCATTAACTGTAAAACAAGAAAGCTAGCAAAACAAAATGGATACCTGGGAACTTTATTACCTTCTTGGAATCCTATCGTGTGCGTTAAATATAAACTTCCTCATCGCAACTTAAAAACCGTCAAACTTAAGTCATCAACACAGACAACAGTCATCTCGCAGGATTCCACTGGGTAGCCGTCTACTTTCCCCACGATTCATGCGTGGAGTATTTTGATTTGTATGGATTACCACCTTTAGAAGACAACATCATCGACTTTATGGGAAGAACTGCCCAGATGACTCATTTCAATAATGTGAAATTAGAAGATACATATTCCATGGTGTGTGGACAATATGAGATGTATTTTCTTCATCAACGCGGTCTTGGAAGCCCTTAGAACATTTAGTGACTTATTTGGATCGTGACTCTTCTAGAAACGATGAAGAGGTATATCCATGGTTCTATAACCATTATGGATATCTCTTTTCTTTAGCTGGGAATCGTAGTGTACATCAATGGCCAAATGCCCTCCATCAGTGGAAGTCAAGCTTGTCAAACATGTGCTTTTTGAAACATTGTGTTGACTTTATACTATGTGTTGGTTAATTGTTGGTTGAATAAGAATGTTATTAAAAATGAGTGTTGGTGATTTGTTGAAAACATTGTTTTCACTATCTATGCTCTTTCACTTCTCTCTATCACTCACCATTAGATAAGCTAAACCCAAAATCCGTAGAAATGTTTACTATCGCATCGCACTTGAGCCATATAAAGCGAGACAATCTCCAGTCTGACAATCCATTGTTAATGCGTCACTCTGTAACGATGTCTTCAAGACTAGCAAAGCTGAACAAGGGCCAAGTGAATTTACATCTTGTCAGACAAACCTGATACCCAAGCCAGATGAGATTAAAAATGTAAGGATGATAAAAGTGACCCAATACCTGATAGAAGAGTTGTTTAAAGATGAAATCAAGAAGGAGCAATAAGACTGGACCGAAAAGTATAGAACTCAGAATCAGAGAGCGGCAGCAACAGCAGCAGGAGCTGGAGAGAGGTTTTGTGGACTGTCATGTGGACATGAAAGAATTCTACTCCTTCCGAAGAAGTAGACACTATCCTGCAGCCAGACGGGGATGCAATCTTAGACGATAAGAGATTGCCATGATGCCCAACAAAACAGCACTTTTCAGGGCTACCCCAACAATCTAGAAAAAATATACTATTCTATTGCAAAAATGTGTCTGTCTTTGTGTTTGTCTGTAGCTTAAAAAATAGAATGTATCTATAAACATGTCGTTTCCCACGGTTTGTAAGATAGTCTATGTGGGTTTTTTATATGTATGAGTTGTACTAGTGTGTTTGCAGGAAAAAACGTTAACGTGAGTGTTTCCTTTAGATCCATGCGTTCCATGCATTTAGATATGATATAGATATTGTTAGTTTTCTATGAGAGGGTGTTTTCATTCACGTCCGTGCTTTAGAGATATAAATCCAGCGTTCATAAGTCTCGATGCATCCAGCACTTCCTCTCTGATAGAACATTCAAAGTTAAGATAGGTCAAGCAACCTCTACACTCCATTAATTGCACAATGGTACACTTCAAGGTAGTGTAATCAGCCCGTTGCTGTTTAACCTTATGGTAAATAATCTTACTGAGTACCTACACGATCAAATATAACTTTTTTTGCAGTTCGCTGATGACAGTTGCATCTGGAAGGCAAGCAATCCAAAAAGGCCAAGTACATTAAATGTTTGCAAAAAGTACTCGACGCTTTTTCCTGATGGGTCGACAAGTGGTGCTTTAAAATCTCGGCTCCAAAACCAACGCGATGCTCTTCACACCATCACGGCAAAAACCAGCTCCATGTACCAAACTTTACATCCAGGGCCATCTAATTACCTTCACCACAGAGAACTGCTTCTTAGGATTATACTTCGATCACCAACTGACATGGCGACCTCACATCCAGTACCTTGAAGACAAATGCAAGAATGATATTAAACTCCTACACAAACTTTACAACACCGACTGGGGAGCAGACTAACATACCTTGCTCTTAATTTATAAAGCTCCTTCAGATCCAAGCTGGACTATGGCAGTCAAGTATATAACTCGGCCGAAGGAATCTTGCTCGCCAAACTTGATAACATACAACGCAAAGCCCTACATCTATGAACCGACTTGCTCCCCAACTCATCAGGTAGTCACATGAGATCTCCCACTTTCGCTTAGACGAAAATAATTAATCCTAAAATATGCTGTAGGAAACTCCATACACCCTACTACGCATCCAACCAGACAAGCAATTACGAGATGTTAAACCAAATTCTACCACAACAAAGTCCCTAATACACATGCAGGACATTTTTTCCATTAATATCAAACTATGCACCCGGAAATTCCGCTCCAGGCTGAACAACTAATCTACCATGATCACACACCATGGAGAAAAACTACACCGAATGTTCTATTAGATATCCACCAGACAAGAAACACACTAATACATGGAAACTTCTGGCGGCCAAAAACCAACTTCTAGACAGCAATTACCTACATCATATCAAGATCTATAAAGATGGATCGAAACAGACCAAAGACAATAGAACCACTGCCGCCTTAATGATACATGAGCATCAACAGACTATCACGGCACGTTTGCCGGATCGCAGTTCCATCTATACGGCAGAACTTTGGGCTATCCTACAAGCACTTAAGTGGATTCAACAGCACCAAGGCCAACTATATCTTGTCATAACTGACTCACTTAGCGCCGCAGAAACTATTTGACCAATCACTGCGTTAGCAAGCCTAACATGCTGAAAGAAATTTTAACCATCTATGGATGGTTACCATGGATGTAAAAACAGTTGACTTCCTTTGAGTTCCCTCGCATATTAATATTCGGGGTAATGATGCTGCAGATCTAGCTGCCAAGCGTGGCCTATAACTTGAACCAATCGAGGACATCAAACCCAGTGTCACGGAAATATTTTTCCTGATCAGAAATCATACAAACAACAACTGGCAAGCGGCATGGGTCGACTCCACACAGGGCAGACATCTACATACAATATGCCCTACAGTTTCCAGAAACACTGTACCAAAACTACTCACCACATCAGAAGTTAGATTCATCAACAAACTCATCATGGGTAAAACATTTATCCAAACCAGCTTCGGTAAATACGTTAGGAAAACAACACAACACCCCATATACTGTATACATTGCCATAATCCAGAAACACTCGCCCACATCATGAATGACTTCACTCATTACCATTCATCAACGAAACAATCTGCAGTCATACTACCACCGCATTGTATAACCAACCACCTTCCCGGAATACCTCTGCCGAGAACATAATCCCAATTTGGAGCTCACCTACAAGCAATTGATCGCCTACCTACGCAGCCTTGATATGATTAAAGATATATAACTAAACACTGATGCCGACACCATTACATGCACTATGCTTGCTTGTAATAATCCTCTTTAAAATGTTATAATATAATAAATATGCTTTATATTGCGCAATTGCTTCCATTATTCCATGTCTAACATTTTAGCTAAACCACATCACATTAACTCTGCTTGTAACACGACCGACACATTGACCAAAACATATCAACCAAGACAACCATTCCAAAATATCCTCCTGACCACGTAGCTCATTTCAAGTAAGGAACAACCCAAGGCAAGTTAAATTGCTGTCCCACAAATCCCTCCGGACAACGAAAGTCTCTTTCGACGAAACGGGCAACCCATCAAATAAGGGATACCCAGGCGGTCTAAACTGCTGAACAACAAAACCCTCCGAACAACGCACCCATTTTCGATGAAAAGGGTAAACCTTTCACTCACAATTCACGGGTTGTTTCCGGCGGCACTGCCTTACCACCCACAACTCCATCCGGAAAACGTCTCCCGGCTCGATGAGACGGGACCCTTCTATATCCATTGGGCTCTCTTCCTGAACCAACTGAGCCCACTTTCGGCCTAAAACCATTAGCCCTTAAAACTAATGATTGGTTTTCATACTTACTCTTCCATTATAACACAAATAAAGGTCACAAAAGAAACATTTGGGAACATAGCCCCGCCTAATCTGACGTACCTTTCGAACTACAACAGTACACCTAGTACACAAAATTTGAAACTATGAATATTGTCTAGGAAAATTCACAACTCAGTCAATTTTACACATATGTGGCTCACACATGTTTGACATTCCATTTTTTTCCACCACATATCCCCAATAGATAACAGGAATAGCCTATTCAATCCTGACATTGAAACTGCTGCTGGTGTGTATTTGCGGCTGAGCCCTCGACAGGGGTTGATGACAGGGAAATGATAACAGAAACAGCGACCTAAGGATAAAAACAGACTACGAATAGGGATGCATGGCTCCGGGACCAAATAATTATCCTAAAACGATTATAAAAAAATTAAACGCCAACAAAGATAAGCAGGCTTTGAGGTAATACCACATCTCACTTCTACAATGCCATCTGCGAAACGGATGAACCAATCCAGGATTGACACAGCCCCGGGACCAAACGCCTACATTGAAAAGATTATAGCTAACTTATTTAAGAAAAGATTATCACTTTCATTGCCAATCTCAGTGGGTAAGGGCCCTGGGCGATACATACACTACTACACGTCTCCCTGGCTCTAGGCAATCTGGCTGTGGGGAGACTTCGTCGGCTTTCCTTTGTCAGGGGTCCGGCTTGGGCGGTGTTGTCTTCTTTCTTGAGTGAGAGGGATGGTCGGAGGTCTTGAGGTCAATGACACATGCTAAAAGGCTCACCGCTGGAGCCACGTGCCTCCCTGTGGACCCAGGATGAACGCCAATACGTGGAGACTATTGGAGGCCCACATCTTCGGGAGGGGGAGGGCATCCGGTCTCCTTTGGGGACTATGACAGTCGCCAAGCACCGACTGCATATGCTACTTAAATCAATTTCTGGTTCTGGCTATACATGCAATTGAAAAGGATATCGTATATAAACGTGGTGTTTTGTGGCATCATTCCTTTGCGTAGGCGACTTTAATAATTGTCAGTCAGTCAGTCTGGCTACTCCAGCGTTCACTCGTTAACATTAAAGATGAGCATAATCAGCAAATTGTTAGAACTCCAATTGTAACTGGAGTATGCCAGGCGACTCCTGGATAACATGGCCATGGATGCCATTGCAGAAAGTGTCAAACTTGTGTAAGAGGAGGGAAAAAATGAAGACGGAAGATGAAAAGGGAAGCTGTAGAGGCCCTATTTCATACAAAATAAATTTCAGAGACCCTTCTGAATACGAGATCCTAAGAACTAAGAGAGATTACTAGCGGTAGGTGTAGAAATACTCCCCCAAATCGGAAGTTTTTTTTCCCTGGCTTGAGAGTTGACAGGTATGAACTGTCCGGTCTTGCGGAATTTTAGTCAGGCCTTGGGAGTTCTTTCAAGTCACCAGTCCGGGGTCTGTGACTAAAAAAAAATTCTTTGAGCATTGACCAGTACAGTACATAACTATTTTACCAGACATGCATATATTATCAGATTTGTCAAAAAGCTAACTGTAGCCTGCATGTAAAAAAACTGTAATTTAACCATAAGAAGGAAGCTTCCTAATGTCTAAATTAATTACTTATGATTTATGCTTTGCAGATTTATTTGTGGGTTTAAAAAAAAAATAAAACCACTAATCCTTAAGTTACAACCGATGAAAACCATTCTCAATGCCGTTTTACACCTCCATGGCAATGGATATTGTTTCACACAGACGTCGGCCCAGAATTCAGTATTTTTTCTCAGTTTTTCAGTGATGGGTGCATATTTTCAAAATATTAGTCCTTAGCTGGTGTGTTGGGGGTAGGTAATGAATATATCATTTACATATAATACGACTGAATATCATCCTTTCCAAATGAATTTATTGCATTGTGGTAAATTTTTAATTTTCACTTTGGGCACCGTCATTTAAACCTTATCATACTTTTGCACAGCACACAATGTATAAGTGTGTTAAAATTACATTGCTTGTCTTTAAATCCTTAACACACAATTCAACAGATATAAGTTATGAACAGCTCCAGGAAACAGAATCAACTTTATAATGTGCAACCGAAATCAGATTTCCCGTGTATCGCTCGCCTTGTTTCTGTTTCAGGACTGGCTATTATTGCGTCGTGGTACCACATGATCAGTCATCTCATAAAAACTCAGGAAAACTCGGGCAATTTACGGAATCGTGGTATTTTCTGTTCAATATAAATACTTCCCACGTACTATATGTAATTTATAAGCATTACAGTCGAATTAAAATTTGTTGAGAATAACATACATAAAAAGAAAGAAAAAATTGTTTCTGGTCTCCTTTAATGCTGAGCAACGAGTGAGGCAGCTGTTAATACCATTTTTTTTAAGTCTTTGATATGGTTCGAACTATTATCACTTTATAACGGTTTTGCTGCACACATCACATATACCTCGGTAAATGTTTGTTTCTTCAATAATGTACGTTTAATTGTTGTTCAGCCAGGTATAACTATCGTATGATGTCATTTATCCGTTAGGCATTGCCCCGTTCGCAATATTCTTTTCGGACAAAATATACCGCTCTCAATAAATATTGTTGTTTTCATGTCTTCTAAGCGCTATCATTTGGTTTTTTACGTTTAAATGATTGCTGTAAAACACCGTTGCTATGATATTTGCCGTAGTGACTCTAGATATGTCAATAAATATTACATGAAGAGATTTACTTTTCTTCCATTTCCTAATCCAGACAAAGATCTTCACACGTGTATTCGATGGATTGGAGAAAACTGAAGGGAAAACATTAACGTTGAAAAGTCACAAAGGACATTTTTACAGAACATATATAGATATTGAAATGGACAGACTAGTTTGTGCTTCTATGCATTGCTAACACTTCAACGATAATAATAATAATAATAATAATAATAATAATAATAATAATAATAATAATAATAATAATAATAATAATAATAATCATAGAAGAAGAAGAAGAAGAAGAAGAAGAAGAAGAAGAAGAAGAAGAAGAAGAAGAAGAAGAAGAAGAAGAAGAAGAAGAAGACAAACTGACCATTTAAAATTTAATTTTCACGCCAAACACCTCGGAAAAAACCGTGTGATCCTAACTGACGGAAAAATACCACATATTACAGAACAAACTATTACATCATTGCATTGCTCTTTGATAGAAAAATGTTAGTTACATAAGGGCTTGGAGTGATAAAGAGATCAGGGTCACATATCTTTGTTCTCACGGCCGATTGAAAGATAATATTTTGCGTCTATGAGCTAATGAATTAGGGTTGGGGTGATAACCAGCACTGATGCTCTTATTTTCAATAAAGGAACAAGTTTTTTCTTTTTTTTTTTAAACAAATTGATTCCCCTCTTACACTTAGAACGAAATTGTAGTGATGTTTTGGTGGTCTGTTTACTTATTTATTTTATACATTTTTTGTTTTCTTTTGGGAAAGACATTTTATATGCACGATGTACGTTCTACTTAACGGTTCTATTGGAAGTATCGAATGCATGCAGTATATACACACTGAATTATGCATACCTTTTGATCAAATAGCTTTGATTTCCACTGGTGCTGAGATCTCTGCACTGTAAGCATCGTTTCAGCTGCACCACTGAATGATTTTCTATCAAAGCATAAGATAATTTTCCACAAGGAACACCATCTTCTGTTAGTGAAATGTAATGGTACTGAGCCGCTATATTGTAATGTTTGTCAGAAGATGGGACTACATTCTACATTCTATTTTTTAGGTTTGTGGTAGTGACTCGTGACGTCACATGAGGTCCATGGCTAAACAATAATATTCTTCGTTGTTCTTTTCTTTGAACCTGGTTCTTTAACAATCAACACAAAAAAGCACATTGATGAATTGGTATGTAGAAGACAATTCTTGATTTTTTTTATCTACCTGACTTGCACCTGTTTGTACCCTGACAGAACAAGATTTGTATTCAATTCTATCATAATTCCTAAAATTACACCGCACATAATAGAGTACATTTTTTTATTTAAATTTACTGGTTTCGATACAAGTTTCTTTTAGAAAGTGTTTGTTAGAATATTTGTTTCCTGCAAAAGTGTAATCACTAAAAGGTTTTTCCTGCTTAGTCATATGTTGTACAATTTGCTAATTTATTATTAAACCAATGATCTTTTTTATTTTTCACATTATAATCCAAATATTTTTAGTTGCAGCATATAACTTTAAATAAGTTGTGTTTTATGGATATAATTAGTGATTTAAAAATCCATCTGAACGTCACCTCTGGCAATCTCCAATTTTCAAGGCATTTGACTGCAGGAAAGTTTTTAAAAAAAAACATACAAAGAAAGGAGAAGGATAAAAGAAATATTATTCAACTTCGATGATCTTGGTAACACACGGTAACTCTTTACGAACTAATTTACCGTTTAAGGTGGTGATAATGCTCGCCTTTTTTTGTTTCAAGACTGGCTATTATTACGTCGTGGGACCATATGATCAATCGTCTCATAAAAACTCAGGAAAACTCGGCATTTTACGGAATCGTGGTATTTTCTGTTCAATATAAATACTTCCCACGTACTATATGTCATTTATAAACATTACAGTCGAATTAAAATTTGTAGAGAATAACATACATTTAAAAAAATGTTTTTAGTCTCCTTTAATGCTGAGCGACTAGCGAGGCAGCTGTTAATACCATGTTTTAATATCTCATATACACTACTATTACAAAAATGTATACATATTCTGTATAATATTATCTGTTAAGTTTTATTGTTTAATAAATGAATATTGATAATTTGACCGGAAGACTTAAATCGAGAATGTCGTTCTGCAGATGCATACATTTGTAGCCTAAAAATATATAAATATTTTAATTAGAATAAGCAGGTTATGCCTGCTTGTGTTTTCTCTCATATAAGCGTACGTTGCAAAGTATGATTATTTTCTTTGAAAGAATATCAGTTTCGTCTAATTTCAGTTTCTCCCTTTCTCTAAAACCTATTACTAAACCGTAACTTACATATTATCTACTTGTTGTTTTAAGAAAAAGAAATTGTTCAAACTATTGTTAAGTTGAGCCGAATTGTCTTGGGCCAAATTTACTATAATCCGGCATTAATGATGCAACTTTCCCATCCCCTCACCCTATTCTATCTCACAGCTTGATTTTTTTTTTCTTCTGGTAAACAGGGTTTTTCGGAAAAAGAAAGAATCTTTTTTCCCATCATCACTCTTTTGATTACATCTATATGCAACACAGTGCATCATATTTTCATATTTAATTATTCCCATTATGACTTTTCTTGACAGACAAAGTGAAACAGTCGTAAAAATGCCATTCAATGGAAAATGTAGCACATAATAACTTATTTGGAATCTTTTATATGGGCAAGTACTCAGTGTAACAACATGAAAGTCATTGATTTAGATTTAACAGTGACAATTTTAACTATGTCATCATCCTTCATGTATTGTTGGTCAGTTTTGACATGGATATAATTCATATATTGTTGGTTAGTTTTGACATGGATATAATTCATTTATTGTTGGTCAGTTTTGACATGGATATAATTCATTTACTGTTGGTACAGTTTTGACATGGATATAACTTATTTATTGTTGGTCAGTTTTGACATGGATATAATTCATTTATTGTTAGTCAGTTTTAACATGGATATAATTCATTTATTGTTGGTCAGTTTTGACATGGATATAATTCATTTATTGTTGGTCAGTTTTGACATGGATATAATTCATTTATTGTTGGTCAGTTTTGACATGGATATAATTAATTTATTGTTGGTCAGTTAATTAATTCACAATTAATTAATAATTAATTCACAATGAGATTGTTAATGGACAATAGAAAGGGAAAGATGGAGAGAACTGGTTGTAAAGTCAATTGTGGTGCCCCAATGACCTCTTGGATTAAAGGATTGATGATGATGATGATGATGATGATGATGATAATGATGATGATGATGATGATAATTAATGAGGGAACATTCTGCATTGGGATAGAAACTATTAGTATTTTCAATGATGCTATTTGAATTTCTGTCTGCTCATCAAAGTTAATATGGTTTCTCAGTGTCCTATGCATTCACTTATGTGCCAAGTCCAAATGCACAGACCCAGATGTACCCTTGCATAATGCACTGGAAGATTTGGGTCAATGTAGTTTTTTAGGAGTAGCTGGTGGAACAAACAACATGGACAGAGATCTACCAGCACAATTGGTAAGATTTGGGTTGATGTAGTTTGCAGTCGGACTTGACTTATAAACAAGTATATGTAAGGTAAAACAGTTGTTTGTTTGCTATTATTGTTTGATGACCTGTCTGTACATTCAGAAAGTAACTATCACATTTTAAAGTGGTATTTTAAATTGGTCCTATTGATTATGTAATGCAATTATTTGAATAAATGTTTAGAAAAATATGAACCTGGATTTCCATATTAAAACCCATGATTTCGTGTCTAACTGTGGGTATAATGGTTAACTATTACAATTGTTTTTTAACTTTATGTAGGTTTCAAAAATCAAAATCTCTTCTTAATTTCTGAGTACTGAAGACATCTCTGATAATCTTACTAATCTCCAATGTTCTACTTGGTAAGCACAAGTTCCTACAAGGAACTCTTTATCTACTGGCCAAAAGGAATTCAAGATAAACTTATTTCTTCTTTTAACTCTCTGATATTCTTCAGTGATAACATAACTGTCAAATTAGCTGTTATGGTAGACATATTGGATATCAGATTGGCACCATATTCATTAGGAGCCATGGAGACACCATCCAAGTCTTTTGGTGAAAACCCTATGTCAACACAATTATGTATTCAAGGAGAGCAGTTACAGCAAATTTGAAGACACCCATCATAGCATCCATATTGAATTTTAAATTGGCACCATTTTTATTTAGGACAAACTAAGTATTGTAAGAAGTCAAATGGTGAACACCCATGGTGATACAATACCCCATGTTGATACAACACCACATGCTGATACAATACCCATGTTCATACAACACCCCATCTTGATACAACACCCATGCTGATACAATACCTATGTTGATACAACACCCATGCTGATACAACACCCATGATGATAAAACACCCCATATTGATACAACACCCATGCTGATACAACACCCCATGCTGATACAACACACCTGCTGATACAACACCCCATGCTGATACAACACACCTGCTGATACAACACCCCATGTTGATACAAAATCCCATGCTGATACAACACCCATGCTGATACAACATCCCATGTTGATACAAAATCCCATGCTGATACAACACCCATTTTCATACAACACCCCATGTTGATACAACATCCATTTGGAAGAAGAAGCATCATTATTTTCAAGATTGCCACCATTAAGGCCATGTTGAGGGTTAGCTTACATTATTTTCATTTAGGACCAAGAAGACACCATAAGCAATCTAATGATGCAAACCCCTTTGTTAAAATGGCTTTCTATTTTAGAGCAATAACAAGATTTTCAAGATGGCATGGGGACCATATTGGACATCAGATCAACATCATTCTAATTTAGGACCAACAAAACAGTATAAAAGGTCTTCTAGCAAAAATCCCATGTTGATATGACTTTCTTTTTTGGGTGAGTAATAACAAGATTTTCAAGATGGCTGCCACACTAGTCATATTGGATATCAAATTCATGCCATTTCTATTTAGAGCCAGCATGACATTATAACAAGGCTTTTTTCTGAAGCATGTCAATATGATGAACCATCTAGGAGAAATAGTGATATTTAAATATTCAAGATGGCTATTGTGGTGGCCATATTGGAGGTCAGATTAACATCATTATATTTATGACAGAATAAACATCTTTCAGTGAAAACATCATGCCAATATAACTATTTAATCAGGAAAAGTAGTGAAAACAAGATTTTCAATATAACCAACATGGCAGCAATACTGGATGTCTGAGGGGCACCATTTTCATTTAGAACCAAGCAGATATCATATAAAGTCTTTTAGTAAAATTTCCATGTTGATATGACCATACATTCAGGTGCAATAACACAATTTTCAAGATAGGTACTTTGTTGGCCAATATGTAATGCATCAGTGGCACCATTTTCATTGAGGACCAACCTGACATATGAAAACCACATGTCAATCAAAAAACTTTTTGTTCAGGAGGAGTAGCCATAAGAAGATTTAAAGAATGCTGCAGTGGTGACCATAATGGTGTATTCACAACTTCAGTGTCAATCCTACAGTTCATACCTTGAAAGTTGTTATGTATATCTATATATTATGTGTAACATGAATGTGTCTATAATATTGTGTCTTATCAGTAGTTTTTATTCATGAATATAAATTGTAATGATCATCTATAGTCAGGATATTATATAGCTAATTTTTGTATAAAATTCTTTTTTAAAATAATAAGTATACATTGCATAGGACCTATAGTTGTTTATAACCATTAATAGTAATATTAATAATAATACCTGTTTATGAGTTTGAAGTAGTTTCCCCTTGGACAGACTGGTCAGGTTAGCTGAATTAAGTTACTTCCCATCAGATGGGTTAGATCAGATGAATAGGTATTTTGAAACAGACTGAAGAGTAAGATCAGTCACATGGTATGACATTTAGTCATAATAAACTCTTGAAGGTTATATAAGGAGAGAATTGAGCAATCAGATTCATTCCTATTTTGGATTCATTTCCTATTTCAGATTCTTGTTTCATTTATTAAAATCAGTCTGAAGACCTGGTTAATGTTGAGTTTAGATAATCTGATATGAGACATTTGTTAGGATTATTCATTGGAATTACAATGTGCTTACTGGAATAGAACATTATTCTATTTCAAATTAGCTAAAGGAATTCTCAGCAATGCTTTTCAATGCTGTATAATATGTACATTCTTGGACCTGAAATTCATTTGGAACATTCCATTCTTTTCAACCTTAATAGAATATTTTAGGATTATTCTGGATTCATGTCATAATGCTGTACATTCCTCTTATATTTTCATTTTATAACTTTGATAACTTAGTTTATTACCATAAAGTTGTAACAATGTATACATATAATGCCATTGTGACAACTTTAGTTAATACCATGAAGTTGTAACAATGTATACATATAATGCCATTGTGACAACTTTAGTTAATACCATGAAGTTGTATCAATGTATACATATAATGCCATTGTGACAACTTTAGTTATTACCATAAAGTTGTAACAATGTATACATATAATGCCATTGTGACAACTTTAGTTAATACCATGAAGTTGTAACAATGTATACATATAATGCCATTGTGACAACTTTAGTTAATACCATGAAGTTGTATCAATGTATACATATAATGCCATTGTGACAACTTTAGTTAATACCATGAAGTTGTAACAATGTATACATATAATGCCATTGTGACAACTTTAGTTAATACCATGAAGTTGTATCAATGTATACATATAATGCCATTGTGACAACTTTAGTTAATACCATGAAGTTGTATCAATGTATACATATAATGCCATTGTGACAACTTTAGTTAATACCATAAAGTTGTAACAATGTATACATATAATGCCATTGTGACAACTTTAGTTAATACCATAAAGTTGTAACAATGTATACATATAAAGCAATTTGAACTACCTTAGTTATTAACATAAAGTTGTAGCTATGCATACATATAATGCCATTTGGACCACCTTTATTATTTATGTAACATGGCTTGGCTGAGAAGTTGCAAATGGATTAAACTAATTTTTCATTCACAACATTTCAGTCAATTATACTGGCAATCAAACTGTAGAAGTAACTGTAGTGGTCCAAAACAGATTGGGATCTCATTTTTTGTTGAGAATTGGGTTTCTTTACTTGTTGAGAAATGTCCGAAAAACAAAATGCACAGTTTTCATGTAAATTACTGTGATAATATACATCTATGACACATTCTTGTGTCAGAGAAAAAGCCAATGATGTCCTGATTGCAAATTGGATTGGCACTTTTGTTATTTATTACCAACTTAATATCATAAGAATTCTTTAAGTGAAAACAACATGTATATATTATCCTACATTCAGAAGAAGTAGTAATTAAAAGAAATTTCAAGACGGTCTCAGTTGTGGCCATACTGGATGTCTGAGTGACATTATTTTTATTTACGATGAACTAACAATGGATAGACAATTAACAGACCATTCCATAAGTTTCTGTAGTCTATTACCAGTACAGCAACAGACCATTCCATAAGTTCCTGTTGTCTATTACCTGTGCAGCAACAGACCATTCCATAAGTTCCTGTGTTCTATTACCAGTACATCAACAGACCATTCCATAAGTTCCTGTGGTCTATTACCCATACAGCAACAGACCATTCCATAAGTTCCTGTGGTCTATTACCCGTACAGCAACAGACCATTCCATAAGTTCCTGTGGTCTATTACCCCTACAGTAACAGACCATTCCATAAGTTCCTGTGGTCTATTACCAGTACAGCAACAGACCATTCCATAAGTTCCTGTGGTCTATTACCCCTACAGTAACAGACCATTCCATAAGTTCCTGTGGTCTATTACCCCATACAGCAACAGACCATTCCATAAGTTCCTGTGGTCTATTACCAGTACAGCAACAGACCATTCCATAAGTTCCTGTGGTCTATTACCCGTACAGCATTAGACCATTCCATAAGTTCCTGTGGTCTATTACCAGTACAGCAACAGACCATTCCATAAGTTCCTGTGGTCTATTACCAGTACAGCAACAGACCATTCCATAA
Source organism: Potamilus streckersoni (assembly GCA_016746295.1). Lineage (NCBI taxonomy): Eukaryota > Metazoa > Mollusca > Bivalvia > Unionida > Unionidae > Potamilus > Potamilus streckersoni. Next base: position 853,766 of record JAEAOA010000166.1, on the reverse strand, counting down.
GTTCCTGTGGTCTATTACCCCTACAGCAACAGACCATTCCATAAGTGCCTGTGGTCTATTACCAGTACAGCAACAGACCATTCCATAAGTTCCTGTGGTCTATTACCCCTACAGTAACAGACCATTCCATAAGTTCCTGTGGTCTATTACCCGTACAGCAACAGACCATTCCATAAGTTCCTGTAGTCTATTTCCTGTACAGCAACAGACCATTCCATAAGTTCCTGTGGTCTATTACCAGTACAGCAACAGACCATTCCATAAGTTCCTGTGGTCTATTACCCCTACAGCAACAGACCATTCCATAAGTGCCTGTGGTCTATTACCAGTACAGCAACAGACCATTCCATAAGTTCCTGTGGTCTATTACCAGTACAGCAACAGACCATTCCATAAGTTCCTGTGGTCTATTACCCCTACAGTAACAGACCATTCCATAAGTTCCTGTGGTCTATTACCTGTACAGCAACAGACCATTCCATAAGTTCCTGTAGTCTATTACCTGTACAGCAACAGACCATTCCATAAGTTCCTGTAGTCTATTTCCTGTACAGCAACAGACCATTCCATAAGTGCCTGTGGTCTATTACCAGTACATCAACAGACCATTCCATAAGTTCCTGTGGTCTAATACCAGTACAGCAATAGACCATTCCATAAGTTCCTGTGGTCTATTACCAGTACAGCAACAGACCATTCCATAAGTTCCTGTAGTCTATTTCCTGTACAGCAACAGACCATTCCATAAGTTCCTGTGGTCTATTACCAGTACAGCAACAGACCATTCCATAAGTTCCTGTGGTCTATTACCCCTACAGCAACAGACCATTCCATAAGTGCCTGTGGTCTATTACCAGTACAGCAACAGACCATTCCATAAGTTCCTGTGGTCTATTACCAGTACAGCAACAGACCATTCCATAAGTTCCTGTGGTCTATTACCCCTACAGTAACAGACCATTCCATAAGTTCCTGTGGTCTATTACCTGTACAGCAACAGACCATTCCATAAGTTCCTGTAGTCTATTACCTGTACAGCAACAGACCATTCCATAAGTTCCTGTAGTCTATTTCCTGTACAGCAACAGACCATTCCATAAGTGCCTGTGGTCTATTACCAGTACATCAACAGACCATTCCATAAGTTCCTGTGGTCTAATACCAGTACAGCAATAGACCATTCCATAAGTTCCTGTGGTCTATTACCAGTACAGCAACAGACCATTCCATAAGTTCCTGTAGTCTATTTCCTGTACAGCAACAGACCATTCTATAAGTTCCTGTAGTCTATTACCAGTACAGCAACAGACCATTTCATAAATTTCTGTGGTCTATTACCAGTACAGCAACAGACCATTCCATAAGTTCCTGTGGTCTATTACCCCTACAGCAACAGACCATTCCATAAGTTCCTGTAGTCTATTACCCATACAGCAACAGACCATTCCATAAGTTCCTGTGGTCTATTACCAGTACAGCAACAGACCATTCCATAAGTTCCTGTGGTCTATTACCAGTACAGCAATAGACCATTCCATAAGTTCCTGTGGTCTATTATCCGTACAGCAACAGACCATTCCATAAGTTCCTGTAGTTTATTACCAGTACAGCAACAGACCATTCCATAAGTTTCTGTAGTCTATTACCCGTACATCTAAAAAAGATTTTTTTTTTGTGCTTGAGTTACTTGTTCACAGGATACATGTAGGTACACTGCAAATTTGTTTGTCATAACCTTTGACCTTGAACCTAATACCACGGAGAGATGATACAACAAAATGCTATGTTTGTATAATCTTTAATTAATATTTCTTTTTAAAAATAAAAAAGGTCCTAAAATATTATTATTCAAAGTTTTCTACTGATATATCTACATACTAGGTTCAGTGACAAAAAATATGTATTTGCTTGTGTTTATCATGCTCACAAAAGAGTACATTTAAAAATCTGTCTCAGTGACATTGGCCTTAATTTCAATTACCTAATGCTGGCTATCAATTTCTTTATTGGAATGAAACTAGATATAAACTGTAGTTAAAAGTCACTGTTTATAAGCTTAATGAAGTACAACAAATGCAAGTACAAATGGTTGATTTGAAGGCCAATTCAAATCTGGTGTTCAAAACTACTTAACAACTGTGCAGGAAAAGCTGAATATCAGATCTGCACCCTTAAATTTTGAGTCTATTAGATATTTTAAGAACTATTTAGCAAAACCCCATATAAATGCCACCATCATGGAAATATTGTAAAGATATTCTATTTAATTTTTATGTTGGCTTTTAGGTGAGTACCATTTTCATTCAGATTTCACTGTTCTAGTGTTATTTGTACAACCTATGTTGATACAACCAACATTTACAAGAATTAGCCTTACAATGATTTTCAGTATGACTCTCAAGGATGTCATTTTGGAACTTATAACAGCATCACTTTAATACAGGAATTACTATATCTTGTTAGGAAGAAATAGTTTTAAAATAAATATCCATATGGTCAGTCATTTCGGAAAAGTAGCTGTCAGAAGATTTGTCAAATTTTGGGAGGTCACATTGGCATTGTTTTCATCGAGGACCAACTACATATAGTGACAAATGTTTTAGTGAGAAACAAATGTCCATGATGACCAACCCTTGAACAGGACTAGTGATAACAAGATTTTCAAGCTTACCAAAATAGCCATGGTATTGGACATCTGACCTGACCCATTTTTATTTAAGACAAACTACTTGAGATGCATATGTAATAGAGGTTTTCCTTCCAAGATGAAGTATCTCGCATTGTTCATCATAACCTCCCTTGCATGGAAAATTATTGTTGAAGTTTATTTTCATTTTTTTCACATCAAGCTTCCATTGCAGTATATTTATGTAAATACTGCCTGCAATCCCATAACTGTGAGCCAGCTCAAGCAGGGAAAGACAATGTAGCCCACATTGATGCTCTTCAGCCACACTGCTCAGTCTCCCAAATGTGAAGATATAAGATTTCATCAGTTGGGCTGATAAAATTAATAATTATGGTAATAACATAGGTCACCTGAACATGACCCTTACGATCTTCATGTTGGTCAGTGGAGATCTTATTTTAATCAGATTGGGTCAACTACATATAAAAATATAAGTCTTTTTAAATAGCACCCACCCCACCCTACACCAGCCATGGTACTATGATTATCCATTCAGTAACTACAAGATTTTCAAGGTGGTCACAATGGCCATCAAACTGGAACTCTGATCATCATCATTTTTACTTGAGGCCAACTAGACATCATAATAAGTGTCTCTTTTGAAACCACTTGTCAATACAACCATCTGTTAAGAAAGAGCTATAAACAATATTTCAAACAGTGGCCATACTGGATATCAAATCAGCTATACCTTGTTAGAACTGCATTAGGCAATCCATGTATTACTATGTTGCAAAAAAAGTATTCATGACAATATTTCCAAGATAGCTTCAATGCCAGCCATATTGTATGTCAGGTTGGCATCAACTTCATTTTGAACCAACCAGACATGAATTTTTAAAATAAAAATCCCATGTAGCTGTGGGCATCTGTTCAGAAGGAGATTCGGTGGTCATGTTTGAGGTCAGATTTACACTAAATAACAAGTAGCCATCACAAGTCCTTTAGTTAAAACCTCATTTAGATACAACCATCATTGTGTTTGCAATGGTAATAACAAGATTTGCCACATGGCAACCATTTTTTTTAAGACTAAACATCATAAGAAGTATTTTAGTGAAAACCCCATCCATTCAGGAGACTAAAGTAGCTATAACAACCTTTTCAAGGAAGCCACAATAAGTAGTCACAATTGGCATCAAAAAATAGATGTCTGATCAGTGACACTTGCTTGAGACCATCAAGATATTACAAAGTCTTCTTATAAAAACAAATTACTGATACAAAACTGTCCACTCTGAATGAGCAGTGACAGGATATTCATTGTGGCCATGTCAAATTTGCACCCTTTTCATGTAGGACTAGCTACACATTATAAGAAGTTCTTTTATTTGGCATATATTGTCAGGATTCCCCAACAATAACCAATGACTTTAGTAAATGGGGAGTCATTTTATTTTCTTTGAAATATCCTGATTTTAATTGAACTTCTATTACATTCAAATGTACTAATAATATATAATTATAAAGAAAGAAAAAGAAAAGGAGTCCTACACACCTATGTTGACAAACTCACACAATCGTGGCATTTCTATACTACAAAATTATCACAAATTATATTAACAATACAAATTTATGTGCAACGTAGGATTACAGCATAAGCTTCTGAAATTTTAAAAATTGCTACATTTTTCTCAGAGAGCTGTTCTATTGTACAACTAAGCTACATACTTTTTTCTAACCATCATTAGGATAAAACACAATTGTAATATGTATAAATAGGATTTTTCTGACACATGAGATCTGTGAATAACATACTCTGCATGCAAGAGAGGACAATTAATAAGCCATATAAATGTAAGTTCCAATAACAAAATCTTTAATATAAATTATAATATCTGGAATATAAATTCTGATACATACAAGAGATGGTTTGCAGATGTTCTGTAACTAGACAGGTTTCAAGACAAAACCTCACTATTTTCTATTCCTTTCCTACAAAAAGTAAATCTAAGAAGTGAATTTGCTTTTTTTTTATAAAAACTTGATATGTGACTGTAATGCTAATCATAAATCTACAATGAAACCAAGTAATTTTCATATCCTTTGCACAATGTTTTGTCAAAATGAATTTTTTTCTTCAGTTTTGTTATCATTAATTGTGAACATTGTCTTAAACAAATAACACATTTTCAATGAGGTTTCTGTATCTTAGATTTTATCAAATCTTTATAAATAGTCTTTTATTTCTTTCTAATTGCAATGAGTGAAGTTTCACCCATTTAATTCTTCCTTTCTAAAGGTCAATGAAACAGCAAAGTACTCAATGAGATCGTTGCTTTACTTCATTTAACCTTTGTAATGATTCTTGTGCATCAAACAGATGTTGGACAAGTACAAATCCAGTTGATCACCATTTTGAACAAAACTGAAAACTAGCAATGTTAAAAGAACAAAAAATATCCAGTGCCCAATAATCTTCATCTAGTAGAAGATTTTTGTGAAGCATTATTTTTCCATAAAGCCAAAGCATAAACAGCATCTTGCTAAAAGTGTATTATTGATAAATTAATCAATTTCCATCAATTTGATTTTCTGGAATTTAAATTTCCATGTGTCTTAGAATTTTACCAAGATTTGTATAGAATCCATATATGCTGCCAGATGCCATCTGCTCAAAATGTCACTTTACGAACTCCCCCAACCCAATTAATATAGAAAAAAAAATTATTCATTTTTAAGCATCTCTCTAGGGGATTATACTAATAAGGCTCTGATCACTGTTGCAGTTTTACCACCTCAACTCGACCTGGAATAAATCTACTAACCATGTTTTGTGGCTACCCTTAAGTAGTTTAAGAGAAACAGTGATCAGAAACGTGGTAGCAGACACCAGACAATAAAGCTATTGTAGACAAAAATAATACAACTGAAAAAGGTCCTCCATATTCAAACCAAAAATTTATGATCTTTTAGTTTCAAGGAAAATCGCTTGTATTATATATATATAATGTAATTACCTATATAATGTATTACTGTAATTGCTTGTATTACGTAATAATGTATTACTGTAAGAGTAATACTCATCTACTTTATCTGTAACATATTTACTATCATTTTCCCAATTAATATATTTGTTCTAAAAGGTCAAACACACTTTCTGATGTTAATTTGTGTAACAGTATATAAAGAAATTCAATGCAAACATTAAATAATTTCACACAAAACTCACACTACTTGACCACTCTGGTAGCCTATTAGTTAAAGCGTCCACCTCGGATGCAGGAGGTCACGGATTAGAACCCTGGCTGAGTCATACCAAAGACTTTTTAAAAAATGGTACTAACAGCTGCCTCTCTTGGAACTGAGCATTAAGAGGTTGGTATTAGGACTGGATGTCGTGGTGTCAATATAATGTGACTGGGTGGGACATCATGCCACTTGTCTGTGGCATGATACCACAGTGATAGACATCACTACAAACAGTCACACTGCAGACATCATAGTGATATAACTGAAAAATTGTTTAAGCTACATTAAAATCTCTCTCTCTCTCTCTCTCACACACACACACACACACACACACACACACACACACACACACACACACACACACAAAATCAAATTTTCTTCATTCCTTCATCAGACTTTCTATGCATATGATAATTACAATAAAATTATATACATGTCCCATCTTTCATCAATACCTGTAATGATTCCTGAGCTGATCTTAATATTCCAAAATTCCACTACTTCTCAAATCAAGCACAGACAGGTGATCCCTGGATAGCATCATCTGAACTGATAAACTATGCAAAATAATTCTGAGAAAGCTCTTCTAAGTTTGAAAAGTTTTGTAATGTCCAGCATTGTGACAATTCCAGTTCAGGGTTAATCCAAAACATCTTAATTGATTACATACAATACCACACACACTATATATATATATATATATATATATATATATATATATATATATATATATATATATATATATATATATATATATATATATATACATACATACATACATACATACATACATAAATACATCCATAAATACATCCATACATACATATGTGTGTGTGTGCAGTCCAACTGCACAGACCAGATCTACTGTTGCAAAATGCACCAGTAGATCTTGGTCTATGCAGTTTGCTACGATTAATCAGCAATCAACACAAACCATTATTTACTGCCACATAATGAGATGGTAGACCAGGGTCTGTGTTGTTTGCAGTTGGACTTGACTTGCTAGTGATACATACTTACTAGTGATACATACTTACTAGTGATACATACTTACTAGTGATACATACTTACTAGTGATACATACTTGCTAGTGATACATACCATCTTAATAACACTTTAAAGCATTAAATTTTTAACTACATTGGCATGTTAATTGAATGAAAGAAAATAATTGTATTATCCTGTATTAGAATACTGATAATAGTTACAATTAATCTATAACTTTTTGACACTTGTCTGATTAAGGATTGGAATAATGTAAACAGGCTAATTTTTTATCATGAATTTCACTCTATACATTCTTTATTAACTCCACACATCACAGCTTGCATTTAGATAGCTCAGTCAATGGCCCTTCCCACTTCTCTCCTGTAAAAAAAGGAAACAGTTAATATTGTTACAAGTCTATGCTCTTAAAAAAAGTAATATAATAGGTGAATGCAACAGTCTTTTTAAATTTCAATAATTATATCTCTAGAATACAAAATAAAAATGAATAAAATAACCTCTTTGTATTGTGAATCAAATCCAAAAAAAAATCCTACAATTACAGACACAAGTCCTAATAATAAAAGTGCTGAATAAACTTTAGTGGAAATCCAAAGCAGGTGCAATGCTGAAGATGTTGATGTCTATGTGGTTGTCTGTATCGTGTTGTTATACAAGTCTTTTGTTGAAACTCAGTAGTATAATTCCAGGTTTGAATTCACTATAAAGACCAGTGGATATCTCTGTCCAAGAATAATATTATTTTATGAGCACTCTGTATTTCAAGAGAACAGTAATCACAGAATTAAATAATTTGAAGAAATAAATTCCAGCCCAAATGAATTTCTGGAAGCTACAATAATATAAAAACTGATTTTGCTAGATCTTAAAGCATGAATGGTTTTTCCAGTAGCAAGATTATACACTCTTCCACTTGATCTGAGGTCACAATTAACACTTTCTAAAACAAAACCATTATCTAATGAAAAATAACCTTCTAGAAAGTTCTTTATGTTTACAAACTAAAATGACATCTATAAAGTCTGTTAATATAATTATAATATATAACTTGAACTATGTCAGGTACACCAGGTAAATTGTTGGGGAATATCAATAACCTAAACATAGACCCAAATAAACGTTTCCTTCTATTAATAATGATCTTAATGTTAAACCCATACGCAGAGAAATATTTTAGTTAGGTGGTGCTTTTTACAGTTTCGTAATTAGCATAGGGTTAGCATTTTACAGAAAAAGAATTTCCTTGGGTTTCCTCACTAATTATATACTGGCTATTTAAAAAAGACTGTATATCGTAGGTATTGTTCAAAGAACCTTTAATTCCATTTTTTTGGTGTATAATTGATGGGTGTAATATGGGTTATAGAGTATACAGATTGGCCTTACTCCAGATGTGCACCTTTTAAAAAAGGGCTAGCTCAACTAGCTCAACTTGTTCATTCAAAAGCCTTTTTTGGAAATGTGACAGCTTTGCTAAGGTTTTATCCTTTGAATTACCTCATACTGTATTACAGTAGTCTAAATAGGGTTGTTTGTAACTCTTATAAAATAGTTTTCTGTGCCTTTGTCATTTTCCATCATAAGTTTGAAATTCACCAACTCCATCAAATTGATCTTTTAAGTGCTTGATCTGTTTTGACTTGGATATAATTAACATTTTATTGCAAATATATTCTACGATATACCCTACTATTATCTTTATTGACAAGTTCGAATAACAAATAATGCATATGATTGCTTTTCCTTCTAACATCCGCTGTATGGACAACAGTTTAAATATCATATCAACAAAATTTCATTTCCCTAAAGAGAGCTTCATTTCCCTACTAGCAGCCTCGCTGATTTGACCTCTTCTGTCGATTCTTACTCTCAATCTGGTTTCAACTGAAATAACCAATGGGCTAAGCATTTTAATTACAGTGTAAATAACACTGCATAGCCATGTGGTTGTTGTGATAATGTACATCACAATTAAAACAAGAATGAATTGTTGACTTAGCAGTGTTTATTGCCTTTGTCATTTTCCATCATAAGTTTGAAATTCACCAACATCATCAAATTGATCTTTTAAGTGCTTGATCTGTTTTGACTTGGATATAATTAACATTTTATTGCAAATATATTCTACGATTATTATTTGTTATTTGTCATTCAAACTTGTCAATAAAGATACAAAATGCAATAAGAAGACAAAAAGGTGGTAAATGTCCAGGATCAGATTTTTTATATGTGGAACATTTTAAATATTCAGATACTAGACTTCATGGGCTATTAATGGTTTTATTTAATTGTATGTTTGTGCATAACTTTGTACCAGATGATTTCACAAAAGTTACAATTATACCACTACTAAAAAGCAAAATTGGTAATCTAGCGGACAAAAATAACTACAGACCTATAGCTCTTACGACTATTATCTCATATCTATTCGAATGCATCATACTACAAAGATGCGAAGTCTTAATCTCTGATAATCAGTTTGGATTTAAAAAGCAGCATTTTACAGATTTATGTCTTTATGCTCTTAAGGAAACCATTAGCTATTATGTGGAACATGGCAGCCCAGTATTTGCATGTTTTTTAGACGCTAGTAAGGCATTTGATAGAGTCAATCATTGGACACTCTTTAAAAAGTTGCTGGAAATTAAAATTCCTGTATACATTGTTCATACTTTAGTCAACTGGTATGGCAAACAGTTGTATTACGTGCGATGGGGAAGTGTAATATCCAGCGCTTTCCATGTAACCAATGGAGTGAGGCAGGGAGGTATTCTATACCCCATGTTATTTAATATTTACATTGACTACTTAAATCGTATATTGGGCCATTGCAACGTAGGGTTATGTCTGCCACCAAATGGGGTGTTTCTTAACAATTTTAGCTTTGCTGATGATATGTCACTGATAAGTCCGTCTGTCGCAGGTTTAAGAAAATTATTGAAGATATGTGAACAATATGCATTAGAGAATGATATCATCTATAATACACAAAAATCTGTATGCATGGTCTTTCAGCCAACTTCTTTTAAATTATCATCACCTCCCTCTGTACATCTTAACGGCAACACTCTTACGTATGTCGACAGTTATATGTATTTGGGCCATATTTTGAAATCCAATCAGTCAGATAATGAAGATATGATGAGACATTATCAATATTTGTGTACTCGAACAAACATGTTTCTACGCAAATTTAAGCCTTGTTCATTGAGTATCAAAATTAGATTATTCAAATCTTATTGCTGCACTATGTATTGTGCTCCACTGTGGACAAACTTTAGTGAAAATGTGAAAAGAAAACTAGTAATTGGTTATAATAATAGTCTTCGCTTTCTAATAGGTCTTCCTAGATGGAACAGTGCCTCCAACATGTTTGTTAATTATAATATATTAAGTTTTGAGGAAGTAAGGAGAAAGTATGTATATTCAATGATAACAAGACTTTCTAATAGTGAGAACTGTATATTGAAATCACTTTGAAATATGACATTAATTTAAATTCTCACATTGTTAGTAGATGGAACCAATTACTATTTAAATGTGTCACTTAAATTTCATTTTTTAACAATGCATGGCGCAAATAATTGTTGTACATGTATCTGAATACTTGTACATATGATATCTATATATGTTTTAGTGTATATGTATGTATGTGTATGTGTGTGTGTATGTATATATATATATATATATATATATATATATATATATATATATATATATATATATATATATATATATATATATATGTTCTTTTATGTTTACAATGTTTTACTCTATATCAGTATTTTAATTTAGATGTATGGACTATGCAGTCTGAAATAAAGAATTCTTATCTTATCTTATTGATAATAGAATATAGCAGGGCAACACATGTGGATAATCACACCTCAGATAACTGAAAGTACAGTCATTTTTCTCTTTACAAAAGTTACAAATAAAGACCACCCTAAATAAATATGGTCTTGTACAGAGACAAAATTTTGTTTCTCTCTCTAACACACAAACACACACATGTGCTCATGTGAAACATGACTTCATGTTTATTTTTTATTAAACTGCAATTTGATAATTAGATTTTTGCTGCAAACATACAATTTGCACCTAATTTTTTTGACAATGTGGACTCATAGCATTGCGTACAATTTACCAATAAGTAATACTCATAACTAATATGTGTTTGAACCATCTTGATCATTTTGCCAACATTACACAAGGTAACAGCTACATATGCTTTAAATGTATACAAGCTTGCATAAGGAGACATAATCCTCTCTCTCATTTGCTAATAACAACAAAACCTCTCTCTATGTTGTTCACTAATAACAACACATATCTTTTTGAGTACTGTTATTTTTATTGTAATTAGAGTCTTGAGTTCAGAGCAGAATGAGACAGAAAATACATGTTTACTGTGTATGTTTCTACCGTTAAGTTGTCAAGTAGTGCTTGTTCTATAGAACTTGTTCAGGTACAATCCCTTTATTTTTCATACACAGTCAATACCACCAAACAATAATTATTTATTTTGCATATAATTTTTTGTACACTGAAATTAATAATTATCATTTTGTGTACAAAAAATTACATAAGATATGGTACCATACTTATTTAGGGTTTGAATATTGAAAATAGTTATATCCATAAAGACTCTATTTACTAGCTTAGATCCCAAGAATGAACATTTTGCATGATATCTAATTTTCTTTTGCAAGTATTATGACCTCTCCATTTCCAACAAATAAGATAACTTTTTTCATGTGCATGCACTCTTCCTGTACAGCAATTCTATTTGATCTGTGCTCAAGCTATATGTTACTTTAAATGCTGTCAGTCTTGTCAGCAAGTTCAAAAGAGGTCACTGGGTTAGAAAGTGACCTGAGTAACACCTGGCATTTCCTTTCATTTTATGGTAGCATATTCATAATACCCATGGTCAGCCTTATTTCCCTATTGGTAGCCTCACAGCTGTAGCATATTTAATTAGCATGTATATACTCCTACAAAGCCATGTTATTCATGAGCACTGGAAGTTAGTCTTAAAACTAGAAGGAATTGCTTACTTAGTGCTATTAATTGAATACAGTACTGCACTTGTGCACATGAGTATGATCACAGTCTTCAGGTAAGTGAACAATATAAGATTACTGTACTATTGTAAATACATCTCTCTTATAACAGGTCATAATTTTTATTTCATCATGAGGAGTAGTAATTAAATTGTGATGAAATATATATATGTCTCTGTCATGGTTAATCATCTTCTAACTTTTCAATTCTAATGCAACCATATCAAATTTAAACAATGTATATTACAAACAATATGTATATTACTAATGCATGCTGCTTTAGTGCAATTACATCTAAGTTAATTTTAATATTGACAATCATGTAATTGCTTCAAATCATATACTTTGTCATACACAATCTCTTCCCCAAAATAAAATGTTTTTAAACATTTTTTTGTTTTTGGAGAATATTTTCGATATGAAAAATTATGTCATAAAGCAATTTGGATCACAAAATCCATATATAAGTCAATTCATAGTATAAGAAGAAGCTAAGATTCTCTTGTAAAAAGGTATCATCTTATAGGCCGCCAAATAAAGTAATAAAGTTATTACTATATAGTCTTTATAGGCCACAAAATAAAGTAATAAAGTTATTACTATATAGTCTTTATAGGCCACAAAATAAAGTAATAAAGTTATTAATATATAGTCTTTATAGGCCACAAAATAAAGTAATAAAGTTATTACTATATAGTCTTTATAGGCCACAAAATAAAGTAATAAAGTTATTACTATATAGTCTATCTTAACTCAACATGGCTTTTATCAGTACTAGGTCTTATTTGTTTCTGTAATTAACTCTCAAAAGTGATAGGGCCAGGGTCTATTGACCTTGTTTGTCAACACTGCTCTCTGAACCATCCTTATCAAATGCAGTCATCCTCACAGGCCTTCCCACATGCCTGTACAGTTATTAATAAAGTTATTACTGTCTTACAAAGCTGCACTTGAGACTTTGCTGCCCAGATACATAAAGCAGTTGACAGCATGGAGTTTCTGACCCTTCACTATGATGCTCTCAGTTTCCAACATGGCTTCCCAAGGACAGGCTGGTACATGTCTTCAGTCTTTTTAGTTTTTGTTGTGAGGTTGCATGCCTCAGCAAACCTGTCTATGCTAATATGCATGTCTTCTTCTGAGCTGGCATTGAGGGTGCAATTGTCATCATTCACCTTCATGACTGCTTCCATTTGCCTGGAATTGTACAACTTTTTGTTAGTCTGGTATCTGATATCAGACATGGATACCCTCATCACTGCTTTGAAATGCATCTGTGGGCATGGCAGTCAACAAACTAAAGAGTTTAGGTGCCAGAACACAACTTTGTTTGACATGAATTGTGACTGGGAAGGCATCTGAATCTTCATTGCTGTCCAGTAAGTTAGCAATCAATAAGTTAGCAATCATGCCATCATGAACCGGCAAACAACTGGGATGAACTTATTTTGGGCAACTGAATTTTGCCATACTGTGTCAAATGCCTTGGTCAGGTCAACAAAGGTTGTGAAGAGGTCGCTGTGTTGCTCCTGCCATTTCACCTGGAGTTGTCAGAAAATATCGTGTCAACTGTCCCACAGCCTGAATGGAAACCACAATGACCATCTGTGAGTAGACCCTGCTCAAGATGGTAAAATATCATGTCAACTGTCCCACAGCCGAATTGGAAACCACAATGACCATCTGCAAGTAGACCCTGCTCAAGATGGCAAAATATCATGTCAACTGTTCCACAGCCTGAATGGAAACCACAATGACCATCTATGAATAGACCCTGCTCAAGATGGTAAATGAGGTGACTGAGCAGTGATTGACAGGAGGGAGATTATTCTGTCATAGCGCTGATGGTTGTCATAGAGCTGATGGTTGTTCTTTAGCATGTAGAGGTGGACTATGTAGGTGCATTTAAATTCCTCATTCCTTTAATATTGCTTGGAAGAGGTTTATGAATCTGTACAGCAGTACAAGTCCCCCAGCTTTGTACACCTTGGCAGGTATGAAATCTAATCCTAGTACTTTTCACAATGTGAATGACTAATCACTTTCTTGCACACTGGGTGGAGTGGCCTGTTCAGCATTATTTTCCACTTGAGGCTTCATCACTGATGAATGACGGACAGTTGAGGGCATCACTGAAGCATGTGGCTTAAGGTTCCAAGATCTCAGCCTTTAAAATAAGCAGTTTTCTTTCCCATCTGCACTGAGGAGGAGAGAGGACTTAGAGGATTATGGGACATAGATTTTCAGAGCATCATAGAAATGATTAGAGTTATTTGTGTCTGCATAAGCTTGAATCTCATCTGCTTCACCGCAGTGCAAGGAGCCCTGCATCTTGTTTTGTCTGAACTGTCCTGTGCATATTTGTGAAGGATGCCCAATTGGGGGCTGATAAAGGCTCATTAAGAAGGGCTCTGTGTAGGTGGTGTTTGCAAGCAGTGTCTTTATCTCCTGATCATTCTCATCAAATAAGTACTGGTTCTTGTGTGCCATCTTTCCCAGATGTAAAACTGCTGTGAAATGGACAATGTATCTAAAGACTCCTCTTGCACAGTGGACTGGCCAATCTGTAGGTATTCCAGTTTGCTATCTAGGGTCCTTGAGAAGTCTTTAGGAATGAACTATTTATCAGCTTTGAGACATTTAGTCTCTTTTAAGCATTTTTCCCTTGGGGATGTTTCTTGGGTTGGATGTGAAGATTGCACTTTGACAGATGTATTTGGATACAATGAGCCTGTGGTCCATCCAGCAATCAGTACAACATATGGCTTTTGTCACTCATACATCCTTTCTATCCTTCATCCAGGTGATGATACAGTCAATGAGATTCCAATTCTTTGAATGTAGATGATTCTATAACATCTTGTTATGGGTAGGTAGGCAGAACAAAAAGTTGGTGATAACAAGATCATGTGTGGCCCAAATCTAGAGCAGCAGGAGCCTATTGCTGTTGCCAACATCATGCATTCTGAAACTCCTTCCTATATCTGATACTTAGTCATTGTTGGAGCACAGGTACTGAGCAATGTGGCATTCTTTTAGTCTGCCAGTAGAGGTTGTAAAGTCATTAGATAATTATCAAGGCCCTCAGTGGAGGTTGTAAAGTCATTCAACAATCATTAATGCCTCAGTGGAGGTTGTAAAGTCATTTGACAATCATAAAGGCCCACTGTGGAGGTTGTAAAGTAATTAGACAATCATTAAGGCCTCAGTGGAGGTTGTTAAATTATTAGATAATCATTAATGCCCCCAGTAGAAGTTTTAAAATCATTTGACAAACATTAAGGCCCTCAGTGGAGGCTGTAAAGTCATTAGACAATCATTAAGACCCTCAGTTGAGGTTGTAAAGCCATTAGACAATCATTAAGGCTCTCAGTGGAGGTTGTAAAGTCATGTGACAATCATTAAGACCCTCAGTGGAGGTTGTAAAGTCATTAGACAATCATTAAGGCTCCCAGTGGAGGATGTAAAGTCATGTGACAATCATTAAGGCCCTTAGCAAGGCCAGATAAGCTTATATACTAGTCAGGATAAGACTTCACTGCAAATCTGATACCAGTCTCATGGCATTCTTCACTGCCATGGCCACTGCTGAGGAACTATTGCCTCTACCCTTTTCTCACACTACAAGGTAAGTGGAGCAATTCTACAAAGGGCTTCTCAGGCACTCAAAGGTCAGAAAATCTCAATCCTATCCCAATGAACAATGAACAATAGGAAAGACTTGGATGCCAGAATACTCTCTGTAAAATCATTGGTAAACATATCAGTTTATGAGAAGATTTAAATAACAATGAGCACTGAGATGAATACTAAATACTGCCAATCTAAGCTAATCAGGCAGAAAAGCTCTGAAAAACACAATTAAATCCTGATGGTCATTAAGTTTCCCAAATTATCTGGAATAGTATAGTGAATATAGTAAATATTCATAAAATAGCATGCAGTAATACCATTAATTTTCATCAAGCCAGAAATTACTAGCAAAAATACGAAGAAAAAGTATTGATTGCTTCGTCATACTCCACAATAAATTGTGTATGTATAAAGGATGTAAAAATGTACAAAATTATCGAATTCAACTTATACTCCACACCAACTTATAGTACAGATAATATATACTCCACACTAACTTATAGTACAGATAATATATACTCCACACCAACTTATAGTACAGATAATATATATTCCACACTAACTTATAGTACAGATAATATATACTCCACACCAATTTATAGTACAGATAATTTAGTACTCTATAAAATAATCAATGTGCTTATCATAAATGTCTAGGCTGAGATAAAGCTTCAAAGAAGACCTCGTTAAAATTAGATTGAAAAATACTGATGCCAGAGCTTTTGCAAAAGTTTGCACAGAGAGTTGCCAACTATTTCTATGGTCCAAGGAATCAATAAGTGAAGACTTCTAATTGAATCTCTGTTACAGTGTTAAAACAGCACATTAAATGCCTGTCTCATGACTCTTTCCTTACAAACGACCTTTACCTCTCAGCACAGGATATGAATATTCTATAAAGTATTGTCCTGGGTAAAGTCTCATTAAAATAAAGTGACAGCCATGTTAAGAAAACAGCGAACTGACTTATGTTGTAATCCAAGGGAATATGAATGTGCGTCCGAACAGGAAACACTATCAAGAAATAAACTTGTCATAAAATTATGCCCAAACATGGACAGACATTGCTGTCCCTTGTTATGGCGTTGACCTTGAAGTAGTGTGAGTGGCATATGAAACTGTGTAGTCATACTATATAAATGGTTTTAATTTCATCAAGCAGTGTGAGTGTCTTATGAAAATGTAGTCATGATATATAAATAATTTAAATTTCATTAAGTAGTGTGGGTGGCATATGAAATCATGTAGCCATAATATATAAATGATTTAAATTTCAGTGATTCAAAAGTTATGCTCTAGACATGGAAACAAATTGCATTTTTCCATAACCTTGACCTTGAGGCAGGCATGAACAGCTAAAGTTTCATTAAAATATTTCCTGCAGTTTGTTAACCCTTTGTAGAAAGACAAAGTTACATAATTACATGTTGCCATGTACCTGCCGCCATTGAAACTGGTATGACTATCGTACCTGCTGATGTTATTGTAGGCATAACAACATCTTTAAGCACATGACATGGTATACATGGCAGTTAGTTTAACAGGTGGAGGAAGAACCTGCAACATTATTGGGAATTAACACTGACCCACATGAAACTACTGGCAAGCTTTCTCACACACCCACATAGGCTGAGCCAGAAATTTGTTGTTGTTGTTGTTGTTGAGCTTAACGCCATTTTTCAGCACACGATAGGCTATTTATGGCGGCCAGTATTAATGGTGGAGGAAGAAACCGGAAATCACCGGAAAGAACCACTGACCCACCAGAAGCTACTGGCAAGCTTTCTCACATATCCACATTCGCCGAATCCTAGACTCGAACCCACGCAGACAGAGGTGAGATGGCAGTGATCCATAATGGACAGCGATTTAGACCACTGGGCCACTCGGGGCCCCAATCCAGAAATTTGTACCCACATGGACAGATGTGAGATGATATTGATCAGGCAAGCACTTTAGACCATTAGCCACCTTAAGCCCAGCTGTGTTACATGACACAACAAAAGCAACTATTTATGACATATACTTGGGTAAAACTTCATAAAAATCTCTCCAGCCATTACCAAATATTAAACCAGACAAATAAATGTTATCTGATGGATTAACAAAGCCATAACATAAAACAATTGACTTTTGACAGGCATATACAAATATATTAGAATGCAGCATATCAGACATACCTAAAAGAGTTGCCAGAATGGGAAATCTGTCAGAGCCAAATACCATCTCTGGTTGGTTGTTTACATGGGCAATTATTGTTGGTGATCCAAAGGCCTGAAACAAAGGAAAGTTTGAAAGAAAACAATCTTCAGAGAGACTTTGCAGTGTACACTGATTGCTGATAATGTGAAAATTTAGGCATTGAGGATAATAACACAAAGATTTTTAGTACACTGCCATTTATCTAAATCAAAGCTTGCAAAAATTGGTAATATATTTGAGCATACTTTTCTCTATAACCATATTTGCTTTTTAAATCCAAAATGATGAGCTTTAAAACAAAATTAATATGGACAACTGCCAGAATTCTTGCAAATATTATAAAGTTTCAAAATGCTCATCGTTTATCAGATTTTTATGCCTGCTGTTTAATACCCACATATCAACTAATTATATCAATTATATCAACGCCAATCAAATATACATCAGATCAAAAGATTAAACATTATTGCTATTAAACATCTATATTCAGCTTACTGATATCACTATTTTCACTACCAAACACTGCAGTTCCCTTATATCACTATTTCCGCTACCAAACACTGCAGTTTCCTGATATCACTATTTCTGCTACCAAACACTGCAGCTTGTAGATATTACTATTGCCACTACCAATATCACAATTGCAGCTCTTTGTTACTGTGAATTTGTCACTGTATTCAATACTGGAAGTCCTTATACATGTACATATATTTGTTACTGTGAATTTGTCACTGTAGTTAATTATGGAAGTCCTTATACATGTACATATATTTGTTACTGTGAATTTGTTACTGTAGTTAATTATGGAAGTCCCTATACATGTACATATATTTGTTACTGTGAATTTGTTACTGTAGTTAATTATGGAAGTCCCTATACATGTACATATATTTGTTACTGTGAATTTGTCACTGTAGTTAATTAATTATACATGTACATATATTTGTTACTATGAATTTGTCACTGTAGTTAATTATGAAAGTCCTTATACATGTACATATATGTGTGGTTATCATATAAGTTCAATCCAATTTCAAACTGCATAGACCTTGATTTGGCACAGTATAAAGCACTGGCAGATACAGGCCTACCCCTACGAAAACAAATTCATGACTTCATGAACAATCATGAATGTTCATGAATGTTGATGAACATACTTGAAATTTTCATGATCAGTTCATCATTTGTGTTCATGAACAAATAGTCATGAATGTTCATCACCTAAGTTCATGAAGAATTCAAGAAATTTGATGAATCATGTACTTTAGTTCATGAACACAATGAACTTTTATGAACTATTATGATATCTTTAAAGTTTCTGAAACGTCATGAATTTGCTTCATGAACAATTCAAGTACTCTGATGCACCATTAAGATATTTCTTAAAAATGTATATGAAATTTCGATATCATTATATTCATAAAATGTTTATGAAAATTATTCATACAAACTTCTCACAATTTTAGTGAAATATAAATAAAGGTGAATATTTTTTTTTAATTATATGATACTGTATAAATGTTCAGAGATCTTTTATTCAATACTTGTGTACTTAACTTGAGTAGTTCTAGATTAATATGGAAAAATATTTTTCTGGCCATCATAAACAAAATTGACTTGCTATAAAAGCTTTCAATGACTTTGTTCTAACGTTTTTGTCCAGTACTGTCATAAACTGCATATTTTATTGATTTTGTAACTGGTTGCCAAGTTGCAGCAAAATCAGAAATATATAAGCAACGATTATCCTGATTGGATAACTGTGAAAAAAGACGTGATATGATTGGGTAAAATATGCGCGTGATTTCAGCGGCTGAGCACAAATGAAAGAGCATGCAAAGGGTTTTGCAACAAGCAACAATCTCGAACAAAAATCGCGTACTCCCATGGAATTAACAGATGAGGATATTTTTTATACCATTTCTTTTAAGTACGTAGAAGTGCAGAGAAAGAATTATGAAGGAATTGACTTGGTGAGAGCAAAATCATGCGGAAAAGTGTACACAGCGGGATTATCGAAATTACGGTGAGTGTATCTTTTTCTTCGTCATTCTTTATTTTTAATGGGAATTATATGTATAATTTATTGGTGTTTATGTCATCATATAGTTTTAACCAAACTAATATATCTGGTTTTTGTCAGAACCAATTTATACTTTCTCTTCGAATTTTTGAAAATCACAAAACATTATACCCCTACCCTCTTTTTCAATCTCGATACCTCATGTGGTACTGTATCAGCGATATGAATTTATATGTTTGGTATCGTTTTATGTTTCATGACATCACTATTTATATGTTCTGATGTAATTTGGTCAATTAAAACAAAAACAAAAAACTAGTTAATGTGTCAATCTGTACATAATACATGTGCTACTAACGCGTAACGCGATCAAACCTGAAGCAGCTATATGCAACATCCGGCGTCAGAGTAGATACATTTTTATAAAAACATTTGACTCCTGTGAGTTATAATACATATGGCAAGTGAGCTTAAGTTAAAATACAACTAGTGAACAAATTTGTCCATTAATGTAAATGTGCAGTATGTTGTGTATTAAGTGTAAGGGATTAAATAATTTTGAGTTGGATCAGTAAAGTTTGGTACAGAAATAATGAAATAATGTGCTAAAAGCTGAAGACAATGTTGATCATAGGTTGTCTGTAATCAACTTTATCTTTCTTTCAGATCAGACAGTAGAAAAGGAAAATTATTAGAGGATGAAGTTTATAAGATAAGGAGGAAAATTAGACAACTGGAGGATCTTACAGCCAATATGGAATAGACATTAAAAAGTGACTGCTGCAGCAATGTTAAAGATCCATACAGCAATCAAATGAACAGCTTAAGTTGCAGATGGAGACATTCAGTAGTGACAATAGGTGGAATTTCATTAAATTAAAATTAGGCCCTGTCTGTCTTTACAAAAAAGAGTTATCTGACAGGTCAGTTTGGTGGTGGGGATCCATGTCGTCAGGAGAAACATCGGTGGAATTAGCTCCATGACAATCACAGATAAATATGCTTCAGCAGTTGATTGAACACAACTGTCCCATTAACTCTTGAACAATTTTCAAAGAAAAATTACAAAACATACAGAAAGTGTTGCTAAGAATAAAAAGGAATATCGCTTAATGTCAGTTTACATGTTCTTTGAAGCATATTAGAAATTTATCTGAAATTAAATACTGTTTTTTTAAGATAATATGATGCATTTTATACTCTTTTAAACCCCCCACATCTAAGGTTATTTTATGATTCAGGATGAAATAGGTATTTGTGAGTTTGTCACATAATCAAATGTTTTTAGGAACTGTTCATGAAGTCATGAATAATGAGGAACATTGTTCATCATAGTTCATGAACATGTTCATCAACTGTGATGAATGATGATGAACCAGTTAGTGATCTTTAATGAACTGTTCATGAATTCAGTTCATGAATAGTTCATGAACATTCAAGAACAGTTTGTAAAGTTGTGGTTCATGAACGTTCATGAATTTATTTAATTTCATGATCGACAGAATTAACCATTTTCAGTTCATGCACATTCATGAATGGTTTATGAACCTTTTGATGAACTTTCAGGGATGGTTCATGAACAAAGTTTATGAAGCGTTCAAGAACTGTTCATGCCAGTTCATGAATTATTCATGATCATTTCGTAGGGGTACACAGTTTGATAGAGGTATCAGTTATACAAGAACAAAGACTCCAATCTGCCAGAACCTTATGAGATAGCACATCTTGGTCCATGTTGGTTTCAGTCAGACCAGACTTATAAGTATGTATGTACATTATTTACTTTCCTGATCATATCATTCTTGGACAGTTCAAACACAATGCAAAAATAAAAACATGAAAAACAGTTTGTTGTAAGCTATTCTGCATTGGTTGATTTTGTATAGAAACATTTTTCTAACATGTTGCAAGAGGGCAAAGATACTAAAAAGCACCTGACATGTAACTGCCATTTGGATTTTGTGTCACAAAACACCCACCATAACAACTTCTGGATGGCATATTTATGAATATGTAAATTAAAATGGCATCCTGGCAGCAATACCATGGGAAATAAAATAATTACAAATAATGTAATTGCATGACTGTTGCTAGTATGAGAGATTTCATACTACAGATGTCATTCACAAATGTAAGTATAACCTGAACATAATACCCCATGTCTCAATGCTTCATCTGTGTACTTCTTTAATCTATCTTTCACTTCTGGATCTGTAATTTTCTGAAGACATTTTTGAACTTCTGCCTCATTCATTCCTGCTTTCAGTCCAACCTGTTATTGCAAAACAAAGTCTGCACTCATTATCACATATAAATCAAAGTACAAACAACCATGATCCTGATCTGACCTCACATAATATGCCATGTTGTTTCGTTTACTGATTCCAATTAACAAACTGCATTGACACATATCTGCCAGTGCATTATTCACTGACATATCTGCTGACTATGTGCAGTTTGCAACTGAACTAAGACTTCTAAGCGAGTACATTCAGCAAGTACATTGCAGAAACCACTGGTATCATCGCCTTCTATTGCGTATACCAGTAATATTTTCTCTGACATAGGTAATATGTTTCCTTGCATTCCTGATAATTAATGGTGTTACAAAAGTAAGGTAAAGCATGGCAAACTGACCTAGCTAAGAGACTCAATAGCTACTTCTCATAAAACACACACTCTTTTTAAGTATGGCAAACTGATCTAGCTAAGAGACTCATTAGCTACAACTTCTCATAAAACACACACTCTTTTTAAGTATGGAAAACTGAGCTAGCTAAGAGACTCATTAACTACAACTTCTCATAAAACACACACTCATTTTAAGTATGGCAAACTGAGCTAGCTAAGAGACTCATTAGCTACAACTTCTCATAAAACACACACACTCTTTTTAAGTATGGCAAACTGACCTAGCTAAGAGGCTCATTAGCTTTAACTTCTCATAAAACACACACTCTTTTTAAGCATGGCAAACTGACCTAGCTAAGAGATTCATTAGCTACAACTTCTCATAAAACACACACTCTTTCTAAGCATGGCAAACTGATCTAGCTAAGAGACTCATTAGCTATAACTTCTTATAAAACACACACACTCTTGAATACAAGTGTTCACAAGGCTGCATAAAAACACAATTGTTACTCGCAATATTTAATATTATAATTGTTAACAAACTCAAAGGAACTATACAAGTGTTATCAAGAGCATCCATGCAGCCGATGAGATATAATAATCTATTCAAAGGAAAACATCTGCAATAGATTAAACTCAATTGATCTGCCAGTTTTCATTATATAATATTTCAGTTACTAACTGATCGACCATGGCAAAGCTTATAAATTCAAATGAACTCACCTGTCTCAAACTCTCCATCTCTGTTATATCTTCATCCTAAGAAAAAAAAATAAAACTACTTAAGACAACATCACTGCCAAATGGCATTTCTACATTATCTCATCATATCACTGTTAGATGGCATTTCTACATTATCTCATTACATCAATGTCAAATGGCATTTCTACATCTCATCACATCACTGTTAAAAGGCATTTCTACATCTTTATCTCATTACATCAATGTCAAATGGCATTTCTATATCATCTCATCACATCACTGTCAAATGGCATTTCTACATCTCATCACATCACTGTTAAATGGTATTACTACTTTATCTCATTACATCAATGTCAAATGGCATTTCTATATCATCTCACCACATCACTGTCAAATGGCATTTCTACATCTCATCACATCACTGTCAAATGACATTTCTACATCTCATCACATCACTGTTAGATGGCATTTATATATCTCATCACATCACTGTTAGATGGCATTTCTACATCTCATCACATCAATGTCAAATGGCATTTCTACATCTCATCACATTACTGTTAAATGGTATTACTACATTATCTCAACACATCACTGTAAAATGGTATTACTACTTTATCTCATCACATCACTGTTAGATGGCATTTCTATATCATCTCATCACATCAATGTCAAATGGCATTTCTACATCTCATCACATCACTGTTAGATGGAATTTCTACATTATCTCATCACATTACTGTTAGATGGCATTTCTACATCTCATCACATCAATGTCAGATGTCATTTCTATATTATCTCATTACATCACTGTCAAATGGCATTTCTATATCATCTCATCAAATCACTGTCCAATGGCATTTCTATATCTCATCACATCACTGTCAAATGGCATTTCTATATCTCATCACATCACTGTCAAATGGCATTTCTACATCTCATCACATCACTGTCAAATGGCATTTCTATATCATCTCATCACATCACTGTCAAATGACATTTCTAAATCATCTCATCACATCACTGTCAAATGGCATTTCTATATCATCTCATCACATCACTGTCAAGTGACATTTCTATATCATCTCATCACATCACTGTCAAATGGCATTTTTGACATCTCATCACATCAATGTCAGATGTCATTTCTATATTATCTCATTACATCAATGTCAAATGGCATTTCTATATCATCTCATCACATCACTGTCAAATGACATTTCTATATCATCTCATCACATCACTATCAAATGGCATTTCTACATCTCATCACATCACTATCAAATGACATTTCTATATCTCATCACATCACGGTCAAATGACATTTCTATATCATCTCATCACATCACTATCAAATGGCATTTCTATATCTCTTCACATCACTGTCAAATGACATTTCTACATCATCTCATCACATCACTGTCAAATGGCATTTCTTTATCATCTCATCACATCACTATCAAATGGCATTTCTACATCTCATCACATCACTATCAAATGGCATTTCTACATCTCATCACATCACTATCAAATGGCATTTCTACATCTCATCACATCACTGTCAAATGGCATTTCTATATCATCTCATCACATCACTGTCAAATGGCATTTCTATATCATCTCATCACATCACTGTCAAATGGCATTTCTATCTCATCTCATCACATCAATGTCAAATGACATTTCTACATCATCTCATAACATCGTCCACATCCTTGTCTCTTGATACTAAATAAGAATAGAAATATCACTGAAACAAGAGCTTGACGTTTTTGATGATATTACAGTAGAAACTACCATTAAATACCATCATGTCTTCACACAAATTTATGCTCTCTCAAGACGTAGGGTCTATGAATACTGGTCTTAGTACTATGTAATCAATAAATCTGTACATTGAGAGCTTGACTCTCAAGATGGGTGGTGTCTGAGTGTAGTATTCTTTAGAATGTCTGGTAATAGTCATTCCAATCATTAAATTGCATCCTGGACTTTCAGATCTATATTTATGGTATTTTTACATCTGATCAGATGCCATGCTGACATGTCAATTACACTGACAATGCTCTCAAGGCTATCATACATGTGACAGAAGCAGGAATTCACAAGTACATCAGATGACCTGGCAAATTTAATTTCTACTAATGGCATTTTCAAATTTTGCCAAATAAGTAATATACTCATCATGCTGAAATGAAACAAGTAACCAGCAATTACCAATGATTCTTTATACTTAAAAACCCTGCAACTTACTTGTTTCCCATTGTTAACACACCCTTTGTTAAAGTATTGATAAGCATTTGTTATATTATTTAAACTTTCCATTTCATTAAAGGCTTCAAGAATATGTCTTTCACAAATGTGTACTCTGGCTTACATTTTTCAGTGTACATTTTTGTGCTTCATGCATAACCTTTTTTGTTCTCTACTATCCCCCCCCAAAAAAATTTAAAAAAACAACTGATATTTGTGAATATTCTCCCATGCTATATGCTGTCTGGCTTACAAATTGTCAGCATGTTGAGCTATGTGATAAACATGGATGTCTGGCTTACAAATTGTCAGCATGTTGAGTTATGTGATAAACATGGATGTCTGGCTTACAAATTGTCAGCATGTTGAGTTATGTGATAAACATGGATGTCTGGCTTACAAATTGTCAGCATGTTGAGCTATGTGATAAACATGGATGTCTGGCTTACAAAAGGTCAGCATGTTGAGCTATGTGATAAACATGGATGTCTGGCTTACAAATTGTCAGCATGTTGAGCTATGTGATAAACATGGATGTCTGGCTTACAAATTGTCAGCATGTTGAGCTATGTGATAAACACGGATGTCTGGCTTACAAATTGTCAGCATGTTGAGCTATGTGATAAACATGGATGTCTGGCTTACAAATTGTCAGCATGTTGAGCTATGTGATAAACATGGATGTCTGGCTTACAAATTGTCAGCATGTTGACCTATGTGATAAACATGGATGTCTGGCTTACAAAATGTCAGCATGTTGAGCTATGTGATAAACATGGATGTCTGGCTTACAAAAGGTCAGCATGTTGAGCTATGTGATAAACATGGATGTCTGGCTTACAAAAGGTCAGCATGTTGAGCTATGTGATAAACATGGATGTCTGGCTTACAAAATGTCAGCATGTTGAGCTATGTGATAAACATGGATGTCTGGCTTACAAAAGGTCAGCATGTTGAGCTATCTGATAAACATGGATGTCTGGCTTACAAATTGTCAGCATGTTGAGCTATGTGATAAACATGGATGTCTGGCTTGCAAAATGTCAGCATGTTGAACTATGTGATAAACATGGATGTCTGGCTTACAAATTGTCAGCATGTTGAGCTATGTGATAAACATGGATGTCTGGCTTACAAATTGTCAGCATGTTGAGCTATGTGATAAACATGGATGTCTGGCTTACAAATTGTCAGCATGTTGAGCTATGTGATAAACATGGATGTCTGGCTTACAAATTGTCAGCATGTTGAGTTATGTGATAAACATGGATGTCTGGCTTACAAATTGTCAGCATGTTGAGTTATGTGATAAACATGGATGTCTGGCTTACAAATTGTCAGCATGTTGAGCTATGTGATAAACATGGATGTCTGGCTTACAAATTGTCAGCATGTTGAGTTATGTGATAAACATGGATGTCTGGCTTACAAATTGTCAGCATGTTGAGCTATGTGATAAACATGGATGTCTGGCTTACAAAATGTCAGCATGTTGAGCTATGAGATAAACATGGATGTCTGGCTTACAAATTGTAAGCATGTTGAGCTATGTGATAAACACGGATGTCTGGCTTACAAAAGGTCAGCATGTTGAGCTATGTGATAAACATGGATGTCTGGCTTACAAAAGGTCAGCATGTTGAGCTATGTGATAAACATGGATGTCTGGCTTACAAAAGGTCAGCATGTTGAGCTATGTGATAAACATGGATGTCTGGCTTACAAATTGTCAGCATGTTGAGCTATGTGATAAACATGGATGTCTGGCTTACAAATTGTCAGCATGTTGAGCTATGTGATAAACACGGATGTCTGGCTTACAAATTGTCAGCATGTTGAGCTATGTGATAAACATGGATGTCTGGCTTACAAATTGTCAGCATGTTGAGCAATGTGATAAACATGGATGTATGGCTTACAAATTGTCAGCATGTTGAGCTATGTGATAAACATGGATGTCTGGCTTACAAAATGTCAGCATGTTGAGCTATGTGATAAACATGGATTTCTGGCTTACAAAAGGTCAGCATGTTGAGCTATGTGATAAACATGGATGTCTGGCTTACAAAAGGTCAGCATGTTGAGCTATGTGATAAACATGGATGTCTGGCTTACAAAAGGTCAGCATGTTGAGCTATCTGATAAACATGGATGTCTGGCTTACAAATTGTCAGCATGTTGAGCTATGTGATAAACATGGATGTCTGGCTTACAAATTGTCAGCATGTTGAGCTATGTGATAAACATGGATGTCTGGCTTACAAAATGTCAGCATGTTGAGCTATGTGATAAACATGGATGTCTGGCTTACAAAATGTCAGCATGTTGAGCTATGTGATAAACATGGATGTCTGGCTTACAAAAGGTCAGCATGTTGAGCTATGTGATAAACATGGATGTCTGGCTTACAAAATGTCAGCATGTTGAGCTATGTGATAAACATGGATGTCTGGCTTACAAAAGGTCAGCATGTTGAGCTATGTGATAAACATGGATGTCTGGCTTACAAATTGTCAGCATGTTGAGCTATGTGATAAACATGGATGTCTGGCTTACAAATTGTCAGCATGTTGAGCTATGTGATAAACATGGATGTCTGGCTTACAAAATGTCAGCATGTTGAGCTATGTGATAAACATGGATGTCTGGCTTACAAAATGTCAGCATGTTGAGCTATGTGATAAACATGGATGTCTGGCTTACAAAAGGTCAGCATGTTGAGCTATGTGATAAACATGGATGTCTGGGTTACAAAATGTCAGCATGTTGAGCTATGTGATAAACATGGATGTCTGGGTTACAAATTGTCAGCATGTTGAGCTATGTGATAAACATGGATGTCTGGCTTACAAATTGTCAGCATGTTGAGCTATGTGATAGACTTGGATGTCTGGGTTACAAATTGTCAGGATGTTGAGCTATGTGATAAACATGGATGTCTGGCTTACAAATTGTCAGCATGTTGAGTTATGTGATAAACATGGATGTCTGGCTTACAAATTGTCAGCATGTTGAGCTATGTGATAAACATGGATGTCTGGGTTACAAATTGTCAGCATGTTGAGCTATGTGATAAACATGGATGTCTGGCTTACAAATTGTCAGCATGTTGAGCTATGTGATAAACATGGATGTCTGGGTTACAAATTGTCAGCATGTTGAGCTATGTGATAAACATGGATGTCTGGCTTACAAATTGTCAGCATGTTGAGCTATGTGATAAACATGGATGTCTGGCTTACAAATTGTCAGCATGTTGCCCTATGTGATAAACATGGATGTCTGGCTTACAAAAGGTCAGCATGTTGAGTTATGTGATAAACATGGATGTCTGGCTTACAAATTGTCAGCATGTTGACCTATGTGATAAACATGGATGTCTGGCTTACAAAAGGTCAGCATGTTGAGTTATGTGATAAACATGGATGTCTGGCTTACAAATTGTCAGTATGTTGAGCTATGTGATAAACATGGATGTCTGGCTTACAAATTGTCAGCATGTTGAGCTATGTGATAAACATGGATGTCTGGCTTACAAAATGTCAGCATGTTGAGCTATGTGATAAACACGGATGTCTGGCTTACAAATTGTCAGCATGTTGAGTTATGTGATAAACATGGATGTCTGGCTTACAAATTGTCAGCATGTTGAGTTATGTGATAAACATGGATGTCTGGCTTACAAATTGTCAGCATGTTGAGTTATGTGATAATCATGGATGTCTGGCTTACAAATTGTCAGCATGTTGAGTTATGTGATAAACATGGATGTCTGGCTTACAAATTGTCAGCATGTTGAGTTATGTGATAAACATGGATGTCTGGCTTACAAAATGTCAGCATGTTGAGCTATGTGATAAACATGGATGTCTGGCTTACAAAATGTCAGCATGTTGAGTTATGTGATAAACATGGATGTCTGGCTTACAAAATGTCAGCATGTTGAGCTATGTGATAAACATGGATGTCTGGCTTGCAAAATGTCAGCATGTTGAACTATGTGATAAACATGGATGTCTGGCTTGCAAAATGTCAGCATGTTGAGCTATGTGATAAACATAGATGTCTGGCTTGCAAAATGTCAGCATGTTGAACTATGTGATAAACATGGATGTCTGGCTTGCAAAATGTCAGCATGTTGAGCTATGTGATAAACATGGATGTCTGGCTTGCAAAATGTCAGCATGTTGAGCTATGAGATAAACATGGATGTCTGGCTTGCAAAATGTCAGCATGTTGAGCTATGTGATAAACATGGATGTCTGGTTTGCAAAATGTCAGCAGGGGGCCCGAGTAGGCAAGTGGTCTAAAGGGCTCTCCATTACGGATCACTGCCATCTCACCTCTGTCTTCGTGGGTTCGAGTCTAGGACTCAGCAAATGTGGATATGTGAGAAAGTTTGCAAGTAGCTTCTCATGGGTTGGTGGTTTTTAACGGTGCATTCCCGGTTTCTTCCTCCACCATTAATACTAGCCGCCATGAATAGCCTATCGTGTGCTGAAAAATGGCGTTAAGCCCAACAACAACAACAACAACAACAACAAAATGTCAGCATGTTGAGCTATGAGATAAACATGGATGTCTGGCTTGCAAAATGTCAGCATGTTGAGCTATGTGATAAACATTGATGTCTGGCTTGCAAAATGTCAGCATGTTGAGCTATGAGATAAACATGGATGTCTGGCTTGCAAAATGTCAGCATGTTCAGCTATGTGATAAACATTGATGTCTGGCTTACAAAATTTCAGCATGTTGACCTATGTGATAAACATGAATGTCTTGCTTACAAAATGTTAGCATGTTGAGTTATGTGATAAACATGGATGTCTGGCTTGCAAAATGTCAGCATGTTGAGCTATGTGATAAACATGGATGTCTGGCTTGCAAAATCTCAGCATGTTGAGCTATGTGATAAACATGGATGTCTGGCTTACAAAATGTCAGCATGTTGAGCTATGTGATAAACATGGATGTCTGGCTTGCAAAATGTCAGCATGTTGAGCTATGTGATAAACATGGATGTCTGGCTTGCAAAATGTCAGCATGTTGAGCTATGTGATAAACATGGATGTCTGGCTTGCAAAATGTCAGCATGTTGAGCTATGTGATAAACATGGATGTCTGGCTTACAAAATGTCAGCATGTTGAGCTATGTGATAAACATGGATGTCTGGCTTGCAAAATGTCAGCATGTTGAGCTAAGTGATAAACATGGATGTCTGGCTTACAAAATGTCAGCATGTTGAGCTATGTGATAAACATTGACGTCTGGCTTACAAAATGTCAGCATGTTGAGCTATGTGATAGACTTGGATGTCTGGCTTACAAAATGTCAGCATGTTGAGCTAAGTGATAAAAATGGATGTCTGGCTTACAAAATGTCAGCATGTTGAACTATGTGATAAACATTGACGTCTGGCTTACAAAATGTCAGCATTTTGAACTATGTGATAGACTTGGATGTCTGGCTTACAAAATGTCAGCATGTTGAGCTATGTGATAAACATGGATGTCTAGCTTACAAAATGTCAGCATGTTGAGCTATGTGATAAACATTGACATCTGGCTTACAAAATGTCAGCATGTTGAGCTAGTGATAGACTTGGATGTCTGGCTTACAAAATGTCAGCATGTTGAGCTAGGTGATAAACATGTATATCTGGCTTACAAAATGTCAGCATGTTGAGCTATGTGATAAACATTGATCAGTGTTATGCTGGACTAGTGACATACCTTGTACCATGTTAGCCTGTGAAGCTATGTGATAAAAAAGCACTGATCAGTAATCATATTTCCCAGAATTAATACAATAACTAATAATGATTCTGTGCAATAATAATGTACCTTTTTGTCAAGTATTAAATGTAGGTGCTGAATGAATCTAATCCTTGTCTCATGTCTCATGGATGAAATTATCAGACTTTATTTTTAAAATTCATTTCATTTGTCTGACCCAAGTAACCAGGAACAGGTGTTACTATCAAGAGAAGCATACTATACTGAGATATATCAGATTGTTGGCTTTTGTACTCTAGTTCTCATTTCTTGATTCTATCACTACAACAAGAACCAAAAAATTTCCAGCCATGTACTTCAGACTGTTTACTGAACAAATTTTAATTTGGATGGTTAAAAATTAAAGTTAGGTCTGATATTCTGCTATTGAAGTAGTTGATGGCAAAATGCATTCAGAAAGGTACTTACATATTGTATTATCCGTCCATGTGTTGGAAACATGTTTTTTTTTCAGTTTTAATTCCTTTCTGCTTATTCTCATTTATTATGATAAAATATTATGAAGATCTAACGAAATGTGTCTGATAATAATCCTGAGATGTTATGGAGAAAGGGGGAAAAAAAAACATGGATGAAGTAAGAAAGGAACAATACAGTATTAAAAGTTGCAACGAGAATATATGAATGTCTAAAGAAATTAGGAAGGAAGAATGGTTAAATAAACAGGGATGAAAGGGAGAAAGGAAGAAAAGTGGAAGAAAGGATGAAATAGAATGAAAGAACAGCTTAACAAGGGATGAAAGAGAAAGAGTATAAAAAAGAGGAAGGAAGAAAGATGACCTTAGATGAGATGAACTATCTCTTTTATATTTGATGACTTGAGATGAGATGAATTTTTCTTTTACCTTTGATGACTTGACATGAGGTGAATTGTCTCTTTTCCATCTGATGACTTTAGATGAATTGTCTCTTTTACATTTGTTGATTTGACATGAGATGAATTGTCTTTTCCATCAGATGACTTGAGATGAGATGAATTGTCTCATTTACATTTGATGACTGACTTGAGATGAGATGAATTGTCTCTTTTACATTTGATGACTTGAGATGAGATGAATTATCTCGTTTACATTTGATGACTTGAGATGAATTGTCTCTTTTACATTTGTTGATTTGACATGAGATGAATTGTATCTTTTCCCTCTGATGATTTGACATGAGATAAATTGTCTCTTTTAACTTTGATGACTTGAGATGAGATGAATTGTCTCTTTTACTTTTTATTTTATTTTCTTACACCATATAAATGGAAATGCAAACAAAATTTAGTGGAAAAATCACATGCCATTTGAACACCATTATTTACCTGACACTATATAATCTAATGCAACATATTAATAACAACTGGACTACTCTATGTAAACCTACACCTATAACCTTTGGGCTCCAAAACCTTACATGGACCTATTCTGTGGGATCATAACCCCTGGGCTAAAAAACATGGCATGGACCTATTCTGTGGGATCATAACCCCTGGGCTAAAAAACATGGCATGGACCTATTCTGTGGGATCATAACCCCTAGGCTAAAAAACATGGCATGGACCTATTCTGTGGGATAATTGTAGCTAAAAATGCAGGACAATTGACCTAAAAGATTCCAGATTACCAAATGGACATTCTTGCAATCTGTACTTAACCTTTTTGCCCTAGATCCTTTAGGATCATACCAATCAGCCCTACTCAATGAATGAGACTATGTAAGATTATGCTATGATCTCAAATAGTCTCTCAAAATAAAACAGACCTACTATTGAGATAACTTCTCCAAAATTCTTATCAATCAACCTTGATCTTCCAGGTGCAAGATCTATACTTATACAATCCTTACTCTTACTTTGGTAATACCTTATGTCACACCATTGCATACCAGCATCTCAGTCATTAAAATCCGTTGTTTTCATGTGACGTTACAAAACGTGTGTACTTCCATATCCGCCATTTTGAGTCTCAAACCAGTGCTTAACAACATTGTTCTTCACATATAATTATCAAGGCAAGTCCATGCGTATGGATATAATAATACATTACAGTCTGTTCTGCATGTCAACCGCATGAGACCAGATGCTTGACTTTCCCCATTTTTCTTTAAGTAAAACATTAACATTTGAACCATCTTTGTTATTCTTTCATAAACAAATAGATCAATCAGTAAACAGACGCATAACCAAATCGATACACAAACGTGTAGAAACATGTAATGATTTCTCAATTTACATGGGCTGAAACCAATCATTTAGCTATAGTTCAAGTTAAAAAAAAACAATAGTTAATATATAATTTCATATTTCTTAAAGCATTTCAAGAATAATCGGTTTTGATGTTCTGTACAAAATCA
The DNA here is from genome assembly GCA_016746295.1 of Potamilus streckersoni. NCBI lineage: Eukaryota > Metazoa > Mollusca > Bivalvia > Unionida > Unionidae > Potamilus > Potamilus streckersoni. The sequence continues at coordinate 820,231 of JAEAOA010000166.1, read as the reverse complement.
TGTTCCGTTAGTCAAATGTTTCATTTTAATACACTGAAGATGAAACTTCTTTGAACGGTTGTCGCTTCCGTTCAATATCATCCTATGTCCATCATAACCACCACAAATACAATTATTTTACAGTACTGACTAAAATTGTTTTTTCAGCTGTTTTTGGCACAAGCACATTTTCGAGAAATGTATTTATTCAATAAGGTTCTGGCACAATACACACAATACAAACTTTTATTTCCATACCTGTTATTGTATCTGGAAGATAATTATTCGGAAATACTCTTTCATGGTGACAAGTTCAGGGACATCATACAAAATATTTTTTTTTAAAAAATCGATATTGTCTGCTTATATTAAAAAAAGCCTGCAGTTATATTTGATAGCAATATGCTTGATAACGGTTCAACTTCACTTTTCTGTCTTTCAATATAAACCATGGAACGTACAGTTGTATTTTTATTTTCGTGCTATAGAGGCACATAATTTCAGGTTAAATCTATGCATCATTTCGATTACAGTTGTATTTTTATTTTCGTGCTATAGAGGCACATAATTTCAGGTTAAATCTATGCATCATTTCGATTAACTAAACATCCTTTAGTGACAATTAAATCAAATTTTATCTTGAATGTGCGTGATAACCCACATTGATAAAGGTTTGTTAGAGACTCAAAATGGCGGCGTAAGGTACGCGCACATTGCATTGTTGGTATTTGCATACACAATCATGATGTCTGTAAAAACAACCCATACTATATCTTGCACAATCTGACAAAGGCTGGGGGCTCCACATTACTTTGATGCAGTCCATTATACAACTGTCAGAAGGCAAGTAGTTAGCAGTCAGTCAATTTAAGTAAAAACACTAATAATTCTTTCAGAAATATTCAAATCCCAGATATTTATGTTTTCAACACTGAGCTAACTATTTCCAATCTCAATTATTAAATACATTTATAAGCTAAGTTGAAGTGTTTTCATATAATTCATAATCTATTTTTAGAAACTGGGATTTTTTTAAATATGACTACACACGGTTAAATTTGATTCCAAAATAATTTATTGCAAATTATAGGTTTTAATAATGGGTATGTACTTGTAATATTGCTGTTTATTGGTTAGACATGATTTGCTTTATTAACACTAAAATAAGTGATGTAAGAAAATAACATGACCTTATATAGCACACTGAATTCTCTAACTTCACCCTGTCCAATACATTTCAGACCATAATTTTGTGTAAATTGATAAATATTCAATAAAAGAAGGTTTATCTTATGTTTCTTAAAAATTTAATAATATTCTTGATGTATATGTGCTCAAGGAATTATGACTATGGCAAATCTAATTAAGAGGCACTGCCTTGATATCCACTGTTATTACCTATCTGCTGGTCAACTGATTCACTTGTGGCTCCAGCCTTATATTACAAAAATATAACATAAGCACAGCAGTGAAAATTTTCACTAAAATATTTTAAAGAATGCTTCCACCAAGTATGCTCATTAGATACATATTAGTATTTACATACTGATTTTTAAATACATATTAGTATTTACATACTGATTTTTAAGTTTTTTAAGTACAGATGCTATGTTTAGAACATAGTGGCTAGTGCTTTGAAAGTATATTTTCATCACAAAATGTTGAGAAATAATAGCTGGCAATGATAACAAATGCTAACCTGTGGTGGAAATGAATAACTTATTTTGAGACTCTTCCAGCAATGCAAGAATATGATTTTCTCATGAAGATATTACCTTACAGTTTATGGGTTTATTTAATTGGAAACCAGTCTATGATGTCTTAAACGTCATATGGGAGGCATGGATAACAGGGTTAGATTTTTGTATGGGAAGCAAAGGGTTAAATCATCTGTCAAGAATCAATCAAAATACTGCTAATAACTCTGCAGTTTCACAATAAACTTAATCAATGAAATGAGCTTCCAATAAAAAATAAAAAAAACTTTCTGTGGAAAACCATTGTAGCAGAATCTGAATTAGGTATAGGATTGTATTAAATGGCTCTGAAATCTATTATATACAGCAGTGTCATTAAAAAATTTTAATTCATTCAAATTCATTTCTATTGTCAAAGTACAGCAGTTAGTCTAAAGAATCAATCAATAGTTCATCATTTTCATTTATTTTTATAACATCTAACTTTACTGGTTAATTTAGTAAAGATGGCATTTTTCATATATACTCAAGTTACATATTTATTTATTTGTGGCAGGGATTACATCTATAAAAAATAAAAAGATAGCATGCTATGGTGATGAAAGTATTTCAGGCAAAATTTGTAATTTGTTTCCAATTTATGAATTTAACATTAAAATGGTATCCTTGAAATCTTGAGAACCCCTACTTTGAATACCAAGGTATTTCACCTTCATTTCAATGGATCAGTTACAAAATAAGTTTAAACTTTTGTCAGACTTTAAAACTTTTTTTTTGAGTAAGATGTTTGGAACAAAGAAGAATTAAATAATTTTGGTTTCTAACCATAAATATTGTAAAATCATTTCATCATTTCACTTGATCCATTGGTGAGAAAAATATTTAGATAACCATTGTACGTCAGAAATCTGGACATTCCTGTAACTTCTCCTCATAGCAGATATTCAGATATACATAAAAGTTCCAAATTTCACAGATAACAGGCAATAAATGTTCACTGTATTATAAAAGGGAGAGAATTCACTTGGCAGCAACACTCTACTATAAAGAATCTAAAGCCATGGAAATAAAATCTCTTGATGTCATTGGCAATTCAAACAACTTCTCAATGCAGGGTCTATTTTGATGAGATACTATTTCATTTTGGAACAATCTTTAACTTGGCAGCAAATTAACTTGTATGTACTACAAAGGTGACTGCTTGACGGTAGTCACTATGCAGCAACTTGGCCTAATCTTAAATTTCATATACATATAAATATATTTGCTATTCAGCATCTCACCTATCATGTACTCAGCAAATGCTATTTGGCATTTTGTCTCAGTAAATGCTATTTGGCATTTTGTCTCAGTAAATGCTATTTGGCATTTTGTCTATCAACCACTCAGTGATATTTGGCATTTTGTCTCTGTAAATGCTATTTGGCATTTTGTCTATCAACCACTTGGTCAGTGCTATTTAGCATTTAGTCTATCAACCTCTCAGTCAGTGCTTTTTGGCATTTTGTCTATTAACCACTCAGTCAGTGCTATTTGGCATTTTGTATATTAATCAGTGCTATTTGGCATTTTGTCTATCACCCACTCAGTCAGTGCTATTTGGCATCTTGTCTATTAACCACTCGGTCAGTGCTATTTGGCATTCACCTATCAACACAATAAATGCTATTCAACATAAACTCAACTGTCATTGAATAGTATTCATCCCTTTATTTATTAAATACTCTGGTTTGGATTCATTATGTATAACGAAACACAAGGGTGATTTATGTATATAGTACAATATTTCGAAACAGTGAGTTTGGTTCATCCTATGCTGCACATGCGAGTGCTGTGAATGGGAAGAACCAAATACTTCCAGCTCACAGATGATGTAGGGTTGCATCATCTGTGTATAAATGCCTCACCATAAGACTAATATCTTTACATTATGGAATGTCTTGTCAGTGAGCAGCATACTTAAGGACTTGCCTATCTTCAGCTATAGAGGTATGCGAGTTATTTATTAATTTCCTAATTATATTATAAGTTATAACTATTGTACAACTATGTTTATTTTTTTATATTTTCTATGAAGCTTCATTTTACATAGTACAATGCAAATATTTTCTATTCATGGTTGTGATTTAATAAGAGATTTATAGTGGCAAAAGAAAGTTGCATTTTTAAATACTGTTAAGTACCATGGGATTCTTAACAGACATGAATAGGTTCACTTCTAAAATTGTTTATTGCTTTGTAATGTTGTGCAGATAATATAACTTGTATAGCTTACCATATATAACATCATTAAGTGTTATCGTATATGCCTGTGTCATGCATAGTACACAGTGTTAGATGTATTTTCAGCCAATTGGAGTTGAAGTGGTAAAAGCTGTAGAGCTAACCATAGAAGCTGACCATAGCAGCTCTAAAATTGAACTGTAGCAGCCGTAGAGCTGAGTAAAAGTGTTACTGGTAGAGTAGCAGATGACTGGGCATTGTGGACAGAATTGGTGGGCAATAATTGCTTGATTAACCAAAGAACTGAATGGTGGTTGGTGACTACATGAAATACTGAGTCTACTTGATTGACCAGTGTGACTGGTAGCCAAGTGTGCTAGTGACAGAGTGTGTTTGTGTTACTCCATGTATGCAATCCTTTAGCCGTGGAATAATTTTGGGGTTTGTTATACCCAGTGTTTTTAGGACTGTAAAGATATTGTTTAGGATATCTGTTCCTTTATGTTTTCATCATTTTATTATTTGAGTAAAGTATATAATTTTTCACTATTTGATTGAATACATTTTACTATATGAGTAAAATACATCATTTTTACTACTTGAGTATAACACAGCATTCTTTTCATTGTGAGAATTTACTGTAAATCATTAACCTTTGTCCTTTTACTGTGCAAGATCATTTATTTGTATTCACACTTATATTGCATTATTAGGTTCATGCGGATTGTGTTTATTTCATCCAATATTTGGATCTTATGCACACACGAATTAATCATAATTCTTTTCTCATTCAAGTTATTCATTGTATTTGTATCACCATCAAAAGTGGTCTGTTATAAATCCGAAAGCCAACTTGGTTATCTTGTTGCATCAAAAAATCATAAAGGCACATTTCACCTACATATATCATATGCTCAAAAATGTCATGAGCATTTAACCGCTCCGGTGGCCAAGTGGTTAGGGCGTCCGCCTCGGATGCGGGAGGTCATGGGTTCGATCCCCGGTTGAGTCATACCAAAGACTTACAAAAATGGTACTAACAGCTGCCTCGCTTGACGTTCAGCATTAAGAGGTTAGTGTTAGGACTGGTCAGCCTGGTGTCAGGATAATGTGACTGGGTGGGACATCATGCTATATGTCTGTGGCATGATGCCCCAGTGCTAGACATCACTATAAAATGCCACATTGCAGACATCATAGCAGTATGACTGAAAAAATTTTAAAAGCTACGTTAAAAATTATAAACACCACACCGCCATGAGCATTTCTGCCAAACCAACTGTAATGTAAGAATTGTGCATTAACTTTGCAATGAATCTCAGAAATATAACAAAATATTTGCATTGCAGTCTGGAAATTTTGAATTTATAATGTATATTCAGGTGATATTTAAAAATCAATTGCTTCATGAAAGTGCAGGTGTGACTCTTAAAAGTTCAAGTTTAGAATTTATTTGTAGTAACCAAAGTCACTTAATTAAAAAAAATTGAATTATTTCTCATTGTTAGAGGCAATAAATATATTCTTTCAACATACAATATGAATTTATTGTCTTGTCTGAATAAAATGAAACTAAAACTGCTATTGAGCAGTATGTGAGCTAGCTGAAATTCTGAAAAACTTCTATTTTAAATGAAGATATGCCAGTTTAAAAACAATTTCATTAGCTTTTCAGCAACGTAAACAAAATTTCTTTAAATCTCAAAATCAAGTCAGAAAATATGACAAAAATTTCTTATAAAATACATTAAAGTGAGAATGGAGTGATTTGAATTCCAAATTATTACTAACCAAAATTCATTTTTGATGTAAAATTTCTGCCTAAAACTGCACAAATTCTACACCCGAAGACTCCTTACTGAAAAATTCCTATTTTTGGCTGCCACCATGCAAAGAGATACAGTTCATTCCTTAATAACCTTTCCCACTTGATATGGCTACAGGCAGCCATTTCAGAACACCAAGAAGAGACAAAATAGCAGTTAATCCTGTACTGACAAAAATACAGTTTTCCATTGTATGAGAAATACATCATGTTCACAAAAGATATACACAAATATCTGAATTTCACATAATACAATCTATCTCATCATAATATACAATATTTTCAGAATGAAATATTGAATCAAATGAAAGAAGAAAATTTATCTGTTAGATTATTTTGTCTGAAAAAAAGTATGCATGCTCAAACTTCTCATGTTACATGAGTTATGTCACACATTATTGACCAATCAAAAAGTGAGTAGATTGCAATTAATGACAACAGCATAGTGAACATTATTTGTTTACAGCGGGGTTTTAGTCAACCTTTTTTCAGTAATATCATCATTAATTGTGTCTGTTTGTGTGTGTGTGTGTGTGTGTGTGTGTGTGTGTGTGTGTGTGTGTGTGTGTGTGTGTTAGATTAAATTACTATCAGAAAATGTATTGTCTCTACTGATATTCCACATCTATAAGCCAACAAAGTGTACTGTCTATTGGCCACTAAATGGGACACTAAGCATACTCATTTTTTTATTGATCACTATGAACAGTTAATGCACATCCAGCACTTGATATGGTAGAAACTACGTAGCACTTATCCAAATTTAAAAACAATACAAATCCTAAATGAAGAAGAGAAATGTGATCTCATCACAACATAAAACAGTATTTAATGATTAAATAAATTCCATTTTCTTAACATATGAATCAGCAAAAAGATCAAAGGTATGCAGTAGATAGCAATTATTTTATTTCCTGGATCAAACCATCTATAAAATATCATCCAGGGTAAAAATAAATAATATCTAACATCACATACAGGTAGAGGGTTGAGTCACTGTCTAGGACTGAAAACTTAGGGGGGTGGGGAATTCTCTCTTCTAATTAAGAAAAAAAGGGAAGAATTTTCAGAATATGAAAGTTTTCAAGAAGAAATGAATGTAGGTCTTAAAGAAACAATGCATAATTGTCACTAATCTGGTTGATTTTTTGTACCACTTTTGAGAAGTTTGTGTGAATACTGCAAACACAGGTCTACAAACGAACAATGCATCCTACAAAAGACCCTGTGTTCTCACCTATAACAGGACATATATCCTAGAGTACACACTGTGACCTATAAATGACCCTGTGTCCCAAAACAGGACCTATATCCTAGAGTACATACTGTAATCTATAAATGACCCTGTGTCCCACAACAGGACCTATATCATAGATTACACACTGTGACCTATAACAGACCCTGTGTCCCACAACAGAACATATATCCTAAAGTACACACTGTGACCTATAATAGACCATGTCCCACAACAAGACCTATATCCTAGAGTACACACTGTGACATATAATAGATAGACCTTGTGTCCCACAACAAGAAATATATCCTAGAGTACACACTGTGACCTATAATAGACCATGTGTCCCACAACAGGCCCTATATCCTAGAGTACACATTGTATCCTAAAAAAGACCCTGTGTCCCACAACAGGACCTATATCCTAGTCTTAGTAGACACTGTGTCCTACAATAGACCCTGTGTCCCACAACAGGACCTATATCCTAGTCTGAGTAGACACTGTGTTCTAAAATAGACCCTGTGTCCCACAACAGGACCTATATCCTAGTCTGAGTAGACACTGTGTCCTCAAATAGACCCTATGTCTCAAAACAGGCCCTATATCCTAGTCGGAGTAGACACTGTGTCCTAAAATAGACATTGTGTCCCACAACAGGACCTATATCCTAGTCTGAGTAGACACTGTGTCCTAATGTAGACCCTGTGTCCCACAAGAGGACCTATATACTTGTCTGAGTAGGCAGTGTCCTAAAAAAGACCCCAATGATTTAGGAAAAAAGTAAACAAACATCTGGCTCTTATGGAATCTTATGGACAATTTTAACAAGAACTAGCTCCTACCTAAATGAAATTCTGACTAGCTCGTCATTTATAAGAATCCATACAGATAAATTGCTTTGAATATATGCATGTAGATTTATCATCTTGAGACAATTACAAAGACTTTATCTAAAAATGAAAACAATTTTTACTCTGTTCCAAGCTCTCATCCAGAACTCTCTAGAAACTGACTCTGTCTTTTCTTGGTTCATAATGTCAACTGCTGTAAGAAACCGCTGTGCAGTTAGTGTTCCTTTGATAAACATCACCTCTGCAGGATTCTGGATAAAAAAAAATGAAAAATGTATTTCTGAGTACCATTAGTCATAAATAATAAGGAAGGTAAAAAAATATAAATCTAGCCTGCAACATATCATTCAAATGGACAAATACAGAACAAACTATGAAATTGTTTCTCTTCAAATCTGCTGAATTATATATGGCATTGACCAATAAATGATCCATAAAGTAACTTTCAATGTTGGTGATTTCTCAGCATTCTCAAAATTAATTCTCTTGCCAGATCAAAGACTTAAATACAGTGATTGTTTGAAAATATAATTAAATACATAATTCACTTTTAACCTTACCTTTACCATTCTATAAAATCAGAGTGGAAGTACAATGGTTATAACTAAATATTACCCAATTTGGAAAATCTAAATATATTTTTGACTAATCAGTACTAAACAAATATGACAGCCCAACACCCAGGGCTAATCTAAATTTAGATAGATCAGGCCCATATAGTAGTCTCCTTGAGTTGCCCATCAAGCTTAAAAAAAAATAAATATCAAATTTGTCCAATAAAATCTTGATTGCCAAGGTATTAAAAGAAACTGTTATTCATCTCCCTAGTGGGGTTCCATTATTATCAATAATCAGCCCCCTTGTAGGATTCCTTTGTACGTTCCTCACAATTATAGAGACTTGTACTGCAAACTATAAACTTTGTTTACAAAGCTAAGCATAGAATACCTAAACAGTGAAGAAAACTATTAAAGTTCTCCATAATTCATTTGTTATGTATAAGTAGCAATCACTTGTCCTTCATGAATAAGGATATGTTCCTTGCTCACAATTAAAGGGTAATACATCTGTGAGTTGTATATATTAAGCAGTACCAATGCAGTTCCTTAACAATCAGTCTAACCTAGGCAACTTCTAATCTAATCCAAATTAATACTTATCACATTAAAGAAACAAAGATATCTGCATTACATTTGTTAGACCATTAGTTCAAAGAGTTGGTAGCTAATGATTCAACTGATATAAAAAGTGGGTGTTTCTGCAATTAACTGAATGTACCATGACACAAACTGATAACTAACTTGAAGTTATTGCTTTTACTAATTGAAATAAAGAATGACAACTGGCTCTCTGACTTCACTTGTTCTAAAATTCAATAAAGCAAAATGTTGCAATTTATGCAGCATTCAAAAAACTATACAAAGTCCCTCAAACATTCTTTCCTACAGATTATGATGAAATAGACAGACACTTTATCAACCTGATCAAAAAATCTGAAAACATACATGAACTGAGAGCACAAGAGCAGAAGTATATGCTACAAATGTTATGAATTCTACATGTGTATACATTGAAATTGTTGGAAATTATATTAGTCTTGAACTCCATACAGTACAATGTGCAAATGACAAACTTAAGAAAACTGTTCAAAGTGGGACAGACTTCAAAATCTTATGAAAAATCAACTCTAATGACCTAGTCAATAAGGAGGACATTGAAACACTCTAATGAATAATTCATTTTGATATGAAGTAGAGACTTGCATCAAGACCTGATGAAAACATCATAAAGAACAATCTATTTGTTATGGAGCACTGACTTCCATCAAGACCTGATGAAAACACCATCAAGAATAAACTGTTTGTTATGGAGTACTGACTTCCATCAAGACCTGATGAAAACACTATCAAGAATAAACTATTTGTTATGGAGTACTGACTTCCATCAAGACCAGATAAAACACCATCAAGAATGATGTATTTGTTATGAAGTTCTGACTTCCATCAAGACCTGATGAAAACACCATCAAGAATGATCTATTTGTTATGAAGTACTGACTTCCATCAAAACCAGATAAAACACCATCAAGAATGATTTATTTGTTATGAAGTACTGACTTCCATCAAGACCTGATGAAAACACCATCAAGAATGATCTATTTGTTATGGAGTATTGACTTCCATCAAGACCTGATGAAAACACCATCAAGAATGATCTATTTGTTATGGAGTACTGACTTCCATCAAGACCAGATGAAAACACAATCAAGAATAAACTATTTGTTATGGAGTACTGACTTCCATCAAGACCTGATGAAAACACCATCAAGAATAAACTATTTGTTATGGAGTACTGACTTCCATCAAGACCTGATGAAAACATCATCAAGAATGATCATCAAGAATGATCTATTTGTTATGGAGTACTGACTTCCATCAAGACCTGATGAAAACACCATCAAGAATGATCTATTTGTTATGGAGTACTGATTTCCATCAAGACCTGATGAAAACACCATCAAGAATGATCTATTTGTTATTGAGTACTGACTTCCATCAAGACCAGATGAAAACACAATCAAGAATAAACTGTTTGTTATTGAGTACTGACTTCCATCAAGACCAGATGAAAACACAATCAAGAATAAACTATTTGTTATGGAGTACTGACTTCCATCAAGACCCATCAAGAATTATTTGTTTAGATACTGAGTACTATTTTATATCAGGACCTGATGAAAATACTACTTTGAGTGCAATCAAAACCAAACAAAATTGTAGAAAATAAGGTCACACACTATTTATCTTCTTATGTACACTACTTTGAGAGGCAAATAACACTGAAAATGAGTAAATTTAAAGCAAACTGCAATTTAGGGCAACTGGAATTTGAGCCAGTGCCATTTGACACTTCCTGTGATCAGTGTCTTTAAAGTGTTCTTTGAACACTGGCACTACTCTGTAAACACAAGAAATGAAACAAATAAGGATTGCAACATATAGAACATAAATGTACTTGTCACATATGCATGATGATAAGTCAAGTTAAACTGCAAACAACAATGATCATGATTTGCTGTAGCATAATGCAGATCAGGGTCTATGCTGTTTGTTCTGCTGATTACTCTTAACAATCTGCACAGACCCAGATCTGCCAGTGCATTATGTGGTGGAAGATATGGGTTTGTTCAGTTTGCAGCTGGATTTGTCATCTAACAAGTATATATGGCAGTCACAGAATAGGAAATCCCCAAATTTCCATGATGTTATTCTAAATGGTTTTTTATTTGGAAAATACAATGTAGCCACGACCCAAGACTTGTGGAGTAATGATCAATTGAAACATTTTCTGCACATGTGCAAATGTCCAGCAGTAATAATGCAAACATTCTGATTGGTTGGACCCTTTTATTGCCACAAGTTAATCTTAAGTCTCAAAGATATAAAAAAGAAAAATATTCAAACTGGAAATAGGTCATGTGTGATTTGGATTTTTAACATAGCTTTCAAAAAGTTTCAGTCATATTGCTATGATATCCACAGTGCAGTCGTTTATAATGATGTCTAAATATTTCAAATATACAATGACATGTATATAAAAAGAAATCTTGTAACACCTCATTAATGGTTGCAAGAATACATCACCCTCAAAGTGCCAGGCCTTTAAACCCAAGAGTTTCAACTTGAATGCACATGTACTAGTGATGGAAATCGGTCAGAAATACATAATCGATAATCGGTCCCACTTTTGATAAAAATTGGTTACTAAGAGCAAATTGTAATTTTTGTTTATTGTTACTCTAGAGTTCAAAATGTTAATAAATGTACAGGAGTAATCTCTTTTAAAGACATGCATACTTCAACCTGATAAATATATTACATTTTTTACTATTGTGTTATCTTTGTTCGACAATTTTGTTATATGAAAGCAACTTTTTTATGGCTGATCAGTCTTATATAACTAAAATACTGTAGCAAAACCCCCAAATTCTGTCATTCATATGTGACGTATCTATAATTTAAAGTACAGATGGATGTAGCTTTCTTGTTTGTCATTATTTACAAATTATTTAAGTTACAGAAGATCATGGTTTTCTTTTATGTCATTTTTTACAAATATTGTGATGGATTTTACATTACTGAAACAAATCATTAAAATGTGTTAAAATTTATGAACTCAACAATCTCACAGCTTAATCATGTAAACACAAGTCAAATGTTCATTTTGGATGGACAAAAATAGACAGCATGACAGGCAATATCCCCTTCAGCAATCTTTATAAATTAAAGGTAGAAAGGGCAAAATACTGAGCCTAATTAAAATACAGACAATTATAAAACAATTTTTATTTTTTAGCAATCAGTTCAGCCCTGTGGATCATACAATACAAAACCATATATCCATAACAGGGTTAAAATGAATAAATAAGGATGAAAAAAAAAACATTAAAAAGTAAAGATATTTATTTGAGCACCTCTCTCTGCATAAGCAGATTATAGCAATGATGGCCTAAAATCCTTTAAAAAAAAACATTATGGAACAGATAAGAAATCTAGCATGGTACTTAGTAAACTACTGATTCAAAAAAGTAAGTTTATGTTAGTGCAAAATCCTATTTTGGAATCGATGTATCCTGAAGATAATATCTGTGAGCTCTGGAAAATTGTACATAACAGCCATAAAGATCAGTTTCCCTAAATATCCAGGCTGACAAAGCTAGTTATGTGTATGCCCCTTCAGAAGGAAACAGAAAAATATTCATACACAGAAATTGAACAGAGTATGATCATAAATAATTAATAGATTAATGATCATACAACTAGAGGTGACATCATTTAAAGATGTTGTTTACAGTAAAGCTCAAAGAAAGTGAAAAAGCGAGAGATACATATTGAAATGTTAGGAAAACATAACTAAAGATGTTTCTTTCTCCCTTTTTCTTTTTTAACTGCCCTTTATTTCTTTGACAAAGGGCAGGGTCTTCCTTAAAATAAATTCTTGGCAGACTCTCTCCTTAAACTGTACATGGGAAACAAATTTGGAAATTATCTCTTTTTACGCAGTTATTTAACCAGTGAAAGGTGCCAAAGAAATACATAAAATTACCATATAATCAGCAATGGAGCACATTTCACACCACTCAATCTTATCACCTTGTGTAAGTTACAAAAAAAGAACAGGACTGTCTGTTTTCTGTCTGTTTTCCTTCCTCACTAACACATACAAGTACATGTGGCCACAGCAGTCTTTTGCATCTGCAGGTAGTACCATGTGATAGATTTTGTTGGTATTCATCCTCATTCCCATGCCTGGACTTGTTCTAGATAAGATTTCTTTGAATGAGGAAATTGTTTTATTTCTTCTCTTTTGAAGATAACATCATAATGTTTTCCAAGTTTTAGTGAAGCATAAAATTGTGAAATGATGTGTGAAAGAAAGGGCCTGGTGGCTAAAGTAAGTTAAATGAAGCCATCATTTAATGGCTCCATAATGTTGTATAAAACTCATTGACCTACAGGTAGCCTGTTTGAAGATATTTTTGTTATCTTGTCATCAATATGAATTGCATATAAATATGATACTTATATGTATTTCTGTAATCTGCATACTGGAAATACAACCAAGAATGTGAACATACATTAAAGGGCACCACCGACCCTCCAAAGATGGAAATACCAGCAAGTATATCAATCTGTATCGTATCACAGGCTGTGTATCGTAAATCATATAAATACGTGGTACAGGTGTATGTATCATTTTGCCCCTAGTATTAATCCATGTCACCAATTTTTAAGGTAAGTTTTAATTTTTAATATATAATTCGAGACATTTTTTTGACAGGTGTATTGGGAAATAAAAAGCACATGTTTCTAATGATTAATCTCCATGAGGATTTCATTCAAAGCATGATAGATGTACCAAAAATGCAGACCCACCAGCAAAGATTTTTTTATGTGTTAAATACAGGAGACCAATATATATTTACTGCTTGACAAAGAATTAAATGGATAATGATAAGTGTTCTCAGTCTCAAAAGTCAACTTGTCAAATATTTCAAGGAGACTAAAAAATATTTATTAAATAAATGGATAAAAGTGTTCACAAATCCTCCAATTGTGACTATAAAAAGAAGGAAAAATAATGAAGTTTCTAGCTCAAATGAACCTGTCTAAAAGGGAAATAACTCTGATGCTATGTAAAATTCATTGTGCATCAATGATTATCCCTGGATCAAATATTGTTATTGTTTCATTTTTCAGTTAAATGTCTTTTACTTAAACATCTCTCTTCAAAAAGCTAGCTATTTCCAAACCCTTTTTTACCTATCCATTTCTCTGTCTGTATCTATTTACATATGATTTTGTTCTTCAAGCTATATCTGCAATCTAATCCATTTCCCATCAACATATCGATCAACAAGTACCATTTACATATATATTTTGATAACTTTCATTATCAGTATATGGTTTTAAGCTTCCAACAAAGATGAAAAGAAAACAAATATTAAAATAAATATAACTTATTTGCCATAAGACATCCAAAATTTTATTTTATCTTATTTTCATACTCATGTTGGTATATTATGTTTGGGCAAAATCAAATTTCTCAGGGGCAGGTTCAATTATCCAGACAGCATGCCTGGGGCAAGTGGATTTATATAAAATTTTAAATTCTTCTTGTGATAATTTTTCCTTCTTAAACAGTGCCAAATTTGACCTTGAGTACTGGTCCTTTGCACAAACTGGTTAAGAAATACCTCCTGTCTTAAGAGACCACAATTTTGTTGTCAGAAGACAGCATCTCTCATGGCAGTTTTTAAAGTACAAAAAAAAATGTATTATCAAGAACAAAACTGGAAGAGCTCTATACCTTTGGTAAATTAAGTGGAACCTGGAAATATTGTGCACATCTCTTGACATCCTTGTCCAAATAACGAGCTTTGTTTGGCACTGTGGCTGGTGGCTTGTTATCTACAGAGAGAAATTAGATAAAAATATTTAGGAATAAATACATCAATCTCTCTATTTTTCCAATCATTTATTCACCACCTGTTCCTTCTGCTGAATGCAAAGGAAAATAAAGTGACATATCAAACAGTTTTCCACAAACAGGGTTTATTTTTGTTTCCAACATCCAAGAAGTGATCAGTGACTGATGTAAGAAAAATCATTTTAATGAAAATATGAACTTTATGATCCTACCGCTCTGTACCAGTCCACATTAGTGCATAAATGCTTGTGTTCCTCCAACATCAACAGACAAGCAATCTGCCCCAATGATATAATTATGTTTGTTTTACAACTGTGCATAATTGTTTATGAAATCTCTCCTAGAGTTGAACTACGAAAGGCTGGATGATGAAATTGGGGGGGGGACAACTTATAAAGACATGGATTAGTATTTGTTATCTTTATTTTAAAATTTTTATTTTGTTCCATCAATATATGCATAAAATAATCTGATGAAACTTGCAAGAAAGTTATCTCATCAATATTTAACCACATTTTTGCATTTTATAATGTTAAGATTCAAACAAGAAAAAAAGACAACAAGCTTTGTAAAATTTAACAAATAATTTATTTCCCTAGAAAACCAAGGTAAAAATGAGAAGAACATATGGTTTTATGAATCAAATCCAAAAATAATCCATGAATTAAAAAACATAAGCCCTATTATTAAAAAGTTTTAAATGAATCTGAGTTCTACTGCCAATGAAATTCCAAGATGGAAGGCGATGAAGTATGCAACAGTCAGCATTGTACTGATGTGTCAACAGTTTCTTTGTTGAATCATGGGAAATAGTGTTCCAATTTTGAATTCCAAATAAATTTCAGTGAATGCCTTTGCCCAAGAATTATGTATCAACACATATATTTCTCCAGGAAAAATAATTAATTATTAATTCAATAAAATAAAATTTCAATTCAAATTGGTCTCTGCAAATCACCTTAAGTGTCAAAGTTATAAAGCTCAGACTGGCTAATTCTTATGAAGAAAACATTTATACACTAAGTTAAGATGCAAAACAAATTCCCTTATGAGGGTCACCTGGTCATCCTTCCAGAAGGAATAGAAGTTTGTTACATGATCATTATCACATACTCTAGGAATGACCTTGAATCCACTGAATGAATCTTACTCTTAGAATGAAAAACAAATTTTAAGAAAATGTTGTTTACTAGAAACCTTACTAGTTCTGAATTGAGGACAACATCTAGATACAATGTTTGAATATTATAACAGTCATGTCAAACAGAACTGAATTAAATGTTATATGTATAAAATTAAATGTTAAATGTTACATTGCTTTATGCATTCTATGCAAGACAATTTAAAATATAGTAATTAAAGTCATCAATACAATAACAATAACATGTAATGAAATAAAAAATTATAACATAACAAACACATAATTAAATTACACACACATAACGCATACATACTGCTATATAGCTACATGTATAACCCTTTAAAGTCAGTCAGATCCACCAAATATTTGTAATGCAATATTTCATACTGAAAAAATCTGTATCCATTCTCAGTCTGACTATTAATGAAGGTTGATTTTATACCCGATCCCTTCATCACTCCTCCAAGGAAGAATGGTTTCAACTTGAGATCCATATTCCATTTTGTTTTGTATCTTGTAAGAACCTGCAAAATTAACAAGGGATTTTAGGGATAATGCATGTTTAATATGCCCTTTAGGGTGTTCATTTTGCTTCAATACATAATGAAAAATTAAATAAGATAAAAATTATGCAGAGCAATATGTAAAAGGACTACCAATGAAATAAATGAACCAGAAAAACTAATGAAAACCCTTAATCTATACACCCTGCATATGCATTCACAGGAAAATAAGAAATGTCAAACTTGCAATCGGTGATACAATGTATATGACAGCTATCTGTGTATATTTTGAGTTCAGGCATGATAAGTGCTAGTTATTTCCATGTCAGCAATATTACTGTATATTTAACAAACCACCTTCACGCAATGGGCAAATTACCTCTTACTTTCATCTTTCCATTTTATGAACATACATAATCATCGAACTTGAAAAAGTTTCATTACCTTAAATAATTATTTTTTTAAGGGTTTTTTTTAATGCACAATTCAGTACAAGTTGGTGAGGGATGTATACTGTGATTGTGAAAAAATGACAAAATATTTTGGTAATATCGGGTAGTAATGTCCCATTTCTTTCAGCTAAATATCCTTCAAAATCTATTAATGAGTGTGTCAAAGAATAATTTATAATGAAAAAAATTCCATGCCTTTTTGTCCACAGACTTTAATGCAGTGTACAGCAATATGGAGTCTGTGTGTAGTGTATAGCAATATGGAGTCTATATGTAGTGTACAGCAATGTGGAGTCTAAATGTGTACAGCAATATGGAGTTTGTGTGTAGTGTACAACATCATCGAGTCTGTATGTAGTGTACAGCAATATGGAGTCTGCATTTAGAATACAGCAATATGGAGTCTGCATTTAGTATACAGCAATATGAAGCCTGTAGTGAAAATGAATTATGACTACATGTATGTTGTTGTTGTTGTTGTTCTGGGGCTTAACACCATTTTTCAGCACACAATAGGCTATACATGGCGGCTAGTATTAATGGTGGAGGAAGAAACCTGGAAATCCAAAGAAAGAACCACCAACCCACAAGAAGCTACTGGCAAGCTTTCTCAGAATCTTAGACTGGAACCCATGCAGACAGAGGTGAGAAGGTAGTGATCTGTAACGGAGATCGATTAAGACCACTCGGCCACTTGGGACTGACTACATGTATAATACATTTAATAATAAGGAGAAATGGATTTTATAGAGATACTGAGCATGAGATGTTATTGTGCACATACTGTTTGCAAACCAATTTGAAGTTTTGTCAGTCCTGAAGAACCTCAACAGTTCCATGAGCAGCATTATTTGATTAAGACAATGACATAATTCCAGGTAATAATAATAACATGATTTTTGGACACAGACATTATAATCATTCCCAAAATGAACAATCTCGCATAATTTCATATTCTTTACTCATATTTCTATACATGCTGTATATCTATTCCTACTGTAATTGGTAATCAGCTTTCTGTACTTGAATAATTAATTAGTGTGGAGTTTATATCTCCAACCAACTTCTTGGTATCCTAGTAATGGGTTCAAAATAAAATGTACAAATGTAAGACTTTGGTCTAATGTTCCCCTTTATGCTGACACCAGCCATCTTATGCTGCCTCCTTGTTTCTAGAACACCAATGTCTTTGCAGATAACTATATTGCAGAATGATAAAGACTAATATCTCCAGTGTTTAAATGTCATACACAAAGCAACACAAATAAATAGTTGTCACCAATACAGAAAAATGAAACTGAATCACCACTAATATGTACATAACTAACTTAACAAATAAGTGTCACCTCTTCCCTGTAAGTTGACTATTTGACACATGGTAAAATCTACTGTAAAAAAACAAATAACAAACATGGAGAGATAATTGTATATATGTCAAATTCACCCTCACTCTCCTGTGCTATACTTACTTTCATATACATGATTTGTGACAATTATAAAATTCAACAGAACTTTACAAAGTACCTTATCCTAATGTATGCCTCTGCTCATGTATCTTACCTCATCAGTTTTTAATTTATTAAAGTTTGTCATCTCCATATATGAACTAGACTCTTGCTTTGAGGGAAGTGCCTTCTCACCCACTTGCAGAAACATACCCCAAAGTTACAACAGTTTTCCCACACATTCTACAACTACAATATTTCTCATACAAGTAAATTAAATACACATCCCATTAATGCATACATATAAAGTCTATTTAGTTAGGATAATTAGCTAGTGGCAAGTACATGTGCTTTTCATTATCTCAAAACAGGTAACCAGAACAAAGGTTTGATAATATCTAAAGATATAAACTTTGGCCCGATGTTTCCCTGTTATCTTTATTCTTCTTTATACTTTAGAGACACCCAATATTTAATGTAACCCACACTTTTGACACTAAAACGTTTGTTTTACTCAGTCTGACACTCATGGGGATTTTATACTCTTAATCTTGCACCCCTAGAAGATAAACTGCTTTGGCAGATAAATATTTAAAGAACTAAATTCAGTGAAAGAAAAAAAGAATATGTAAACAAACAAGTCATTCAATAGAATGCATTTCAAGAGTGCTATCATGTCTATGGGACTACAACTGTACTTTCATTATAGAAAGCCTTTGGGTTTCAGGTATGTGCATAATACAACTGACCCTTATGGGACCAGAAAGATTTGAGAAAAAAAAACATTATGAACAGCATCCATTACATGGCATCATGATGTTTACCATATGCATTCTATGCAAGGCCCAATGTATAGGACACACAGCACAAATTATATGGAAGAACTGCATACCATTCTAGAGATGGGTGAAGAAATAATAAAGTATATACAGGTTTGGTCGTCCATAATTGGTTAATAACGAAAAGTAAAATTATAGCAAAAATATCTTTTGAAAGCTTATCCTATGTGTAATTTAAAAAAATATAGACAAATTTCTATTGATGCAATTTTAGTATTTTTAAAGTCTTGACTTAGGATTACTCAATAATGAAAGTAGCACTCAATTTGCTTGGTGCAGAATCAAAAACATGTGCTTCATGCACATGTAGGTAAAAAAATGCAGCAGCTCATATGGTGTTCTCCACACAGAAGCTTGTACCAAGGATAGTTGTGCATGGAGAAATATAGGTCTGATCATCAGTACCCAGAAATTTTAGGTTATTGAATCTTAAATATGATGGTGTTTCCATATGTTTACTATGGGAGTTGAATTAGTACCGTGACTCTTATATGCGACTTATACCATAATAGGAGCCTGTTGTTTCCATGGTTACCACGTGCATACAGGGTATCGTTTTGGTGGTTTTTACAAATGACAATCATAATGGAGGTTTTTTTTCATGGTTTGCATATGATTTTGGAAAAAAATTGTATACAAAACACAGATGGGAAGGGTTGTATACACTGGACAGAGGCAGTAGATAGCTCAGGCTATGGAAAAAAGAGACTTGAATAGCCTGCTGGCAAAAATTCATATATTAGTGCCCAGAGATTGGCTTATATGGTTAAATACTATTTAACATATGCAACAATTCCCAAAAAGGGGGTGGGGGAGAAATTTTAACCGTAAGCCACTTATGTCACAATCACCTTTGTATCAATACTGATCATTTAACTTTAGAGACACATTCAGTAGATAAAAGCAGAGAGCATTGTAAAATGCAAGGACTGTGCACAAAACTGCACATGCCACATTGCCTCAACCTGTAGAAATGTACTAAAATGGCGGTGGTTAATGGTAAGAATGTTCATATTTTGCTTGTTTTTTATTTTAGCCATAGCACACATTAATTTGCCTTTGTTATAATTCTTTTCTTCTTGATATTTCTCAGAGTTTGTAAAGAAATGCCCTTTTCTCACATTTTTTTCTCTTATATACTTTACTTGCTTTATACATTTTATCTCTGAGATATATATATATATTGCTTGCTTTTTTGTGCCACAGAACTGCAAGCTGAAATTGGACAACCAATAGATTGACACAGCTTAACCCGTGATTCTCCATCTCCTTGGTTGCAGTTATGGACAGCACCTATGAACCATGCCATGGAAGTTTCTCTTGAAGATTATATTCTTTGGTAAGTTGCATTTTGTCTTTCGATTCGCTGATTCCACTTTCTGAGTGTTCTTGTTTAATTTTGTTTTTAACACTGTAGATTTACCCAGCTAATACTCAATATGCATGTGTAATGTTATATCCTCTCTCTCAATGGATATTTTCACATCAACATATGAAAAAAAAGCTTCATATCAGAAATCTGGTCTCAGATTTGAAACAAAAGTATTTTTATAGGCAACATTGCTCTGCACTAACAAAAAAGTGATAGAATAGAATCATTTAGTTGTAAATTAGAGCTTGCTGCTTGGTATGCCAAATCAAGGTATGTTACCTCCCCTTTGACTGTAATTCAGTGATTGCTAGGTTTGCGCTGTTTCTTTTCTTTCAATAATTTAAGTATTTTATTCAGCTTTATATTGAAAACTAAGTAATTTAACACTGCTTGATGTGGAAAGTAGCCATAATAATGATGTTGAGGCTTTTTCTTAACTTATTATGAGTTTTGGGTAAATGTTGGCATAACGTTATGTATTAGACAACTTTCATATGCAATTCAATTCTGTTACTTAAATTTACCAAGTAGTTTATGCAGCAATAAATTATATCAGTTCTGAATATTGCATAGAAATATGGACTTAACCTAGCATTGCAAACTTTTCCACATATTTATTCGCCTCCAACTTAACTTCTTGACTTGAACCGCAGCAGTTTGCACATGGGCTTACTGTCTCCAACAAAAATGTCAGCATTATAGGAATTTTGCATAGCTTTGTCAAATCTGTTTGTTGTTGTCCTTATGTAACAGACATCAAGTGGCTTTGTCTTTTGGGTTGATGCATATTTTTGTCCCTTTGTTGTGAGAAACATAATCAGACTTGAAGAAATGACTGTCTATTCTTTGCTTCCTTACTCTTTCCCATAGTTTCATAGTAAAAAGTAGCACTCAGTTATTTAATTCTTCAGTATAATAAAACTTATGGAACTTTTCTTTGCCTTTTATACCTTTTTGTTAAGATTTGAGGGTGATAAACCAGATGTGTTGATAGGTTAATTAGTTTGGGAATGTCAGAATCTCTTGGTGCTTCATGGGTTGTGTATTTGTTTTAGTCACAGAAGGGCAATGACCTCTTATCATTTTGACCTGTCATGTGGCACACCTATTGGTTTTCTCTCAATGTGAGGAATACTGATGCATTGCATCTTATATCTGTGACAGTCAGAAAGAAAAGAAATGCAATTTTGAAATTTAAAACATTTAAAACTTCTCTAATAGCAAGTAAGAGATGAAAATACAATGTATTATGTAATTTGATACCCCTTGATGTCATACTTGTTGATGTCAGCATGTTTGTGTTTCTTTTGTGTAGCATTCATGCCAAAGAAAGATAACATGAAGATACAAAGGTAAAAAACAATTATTTTAATAACAAGAATAATCCACAAATAAGTGTGATACAACACAGCAACATGTAAAGCAGATGCAATTTAGCTACTTACAGTGGTATCACATAAAACGCCATTTCACTAATATTTTTGCAAAAGTATGGCCAATTCTTTGTTTCAAATATGTTACAATATCAATGAGTAAAATATGCATCTTTCTAAAAAATTTAGATCTGGTTATAGGACACACGGTCCTAATTATATGGAAGAACTGCATACCATTCTAGAAATGGGTGAAGAAATAATAAAGTATATACAGGTTTGGTTGTCCATAATTGGTTAATAATGAAAAGCAAAATTATAGTAAAAATATCTTTTGAAAGCTTATCCTATGTGTAATTTTAAAAAAATATAGACAAATTTCTATTGATGCAATTTTAGTATTTTTGAAGACTTGACTTAGGATTACTCAATAATGAAAGTAGCACTTGATTCGCTTGGTGCAGAATCAATAACATGTGCTTCATGCACATGTAGGTAAAAATAATGCAGTGGCTCATATGGTATTCTCCACACAGAAGCTTACACCAAGGATAGTTGTGCATGGAGAAATATGTCTGATCATCAGTACCCAGAAATTTTAAGTTATTGAATTTTAAATATGATGGTGTTTTCATATGTTTACTATGGAAGTCGAATTAGTACCGTGACTCCTATACAAAACATGTTGCATCTTAATTAGTCTTCATGCTATATGCATTCTATTTAAGGCCCAATGTATATATAACATGTTGCATTTTAATTAGTCTTCATGCTAAATGCATTCTATGCAAGACCCAATGTATATATAACATGTTGCATTTTAATTAGTCTTCATGCTATATGCATTCTATGCAAGACCCAATGTATACAAAACATGTTGCATCTTAATTAGTCTTCATGTTATATGATAATTACAGTAAAACAGATTGTACTTGAACAATTTTAAGTTTATAATACACAATTTATCAATTATTATGTACTATAAGTGATATTTGGCTATGTCACACCACTCATCATGTAAAGCCAATCTGCATTACCATTTGCTGTAAAAAGCCAAGATTTGTAACAAGGATTAAGTTTACTTAACACTGTGACTGTATCTATAAGAACCAACATGTCATACTTACATGAGAAAGAAAAGCTATAAATTAAATAAGAAAAAAGGAAATGTCTATTTGTATGTTTGCCATATGGAAAGACTATTTGCATAGTGTTATGCATATTTAAACTAATTATTTGTTTGTTAGTTTTAAATATTTTTTTTATTTTAATTACATGCTATGGTAACTTTCTTTACTGGATTTGAAATTGTTGAGAAATTTAATTCTATTTGACCTGACAGTTTATTTTGATAAAAAAAACAGTAATAGAAACACTGCATCTAGTTTCTGACCTTGATTCAGAATCTGTGTCAGTTTTGGGCAAACAACTTTTTTTTTAAATTTTCTTTTATTCTTTCTCAGAGTAGGATTCATTAAGTGGAATCCAGGCAGGACATACCTGGAGTATGTGACAAATAGCATGTATTTATTGTTACAAACTTTCGGTTTTCTGAGAAGGACAAACTTTTGAGTATACTCTCACCTCTGTCTGCGTATGTTCGAGTCTAGGATTCGGCGAATGTGGATATGTGAGAAAGCTTGCCAGTAGCTTCTCGTGGGTCGGTGGTTCTTTCCTGTGATTTCCCGGTTTCTTCCTCCACCATTAATACTGGCCGCCATGAATAGCCTATCGTGTGCTGAAAAATGGCGTTAAGCACAACAACAACAACAACAACAACAACAAACTTTTGACCCCTATCCAGGTATCCATTTTGCATTTTAGTTCGTTTTATAACTGATGACATGATATTCGTTCAGGCTCTAAATGACTGGCACTTAAAGGTACTTTGTTGTGACCAGTTTTAGTTGAAATTCCATTTTTATTTCCTCTTGAAATATAAGTGCTCATACATATATTTTGGAAAAAATTCATTAAAATTTATTTGGAATTCCAACTGGAATATTACTTTTTGTGACTCAACAAAGAAACTGTTGACACAGCATTACATCACTGACCACAGCAGATGTCATAGCCTTCCATTTTGAATTTCATCAGGACTTGAACTCAGATTCATTTAGGTCTTTTTAAAAACAGGACTTCTAATTTTTAAATCTTGGATTAATTTTGGATTTGATTCATAAATCCGTAAGTTCTTTTTCTAATTTTAGCTCGTTTTTCTAGTTAAATAAATTATTTGTTAAATTTTACAAAAGCTTGTTGTCTTCAATCTTTTCTGTTATGTTTTGTAAGAGCCTTGACATGTAACAATAGCCTCTGTGTGCACACAATAGAAGACAGCTGGTCCAAAATATATTGAATTATGTAAACATAGCTAAACATTAATACCATTACAGGTTGGTGGCTGCTTTATGAAGCTAAAAACACCCTTAAAAAAGTGAAATTTCTCCTTACTATCTATTTCATAGAGCAGACATGTACTAGATATTGCACAGGTGCTATTTGCTTGCTTACAATATTATTACTGCAATCTGTGTCTCTCTCACATCTTGATCAAAATAAATATGATATGGTATGCAAATAATTGAAGACTCTCCTGTGAATTACTAGCTTTCCCCTAGAGAATAAACTGAATAATTAAAATTTACTTTAACAGTCCAGAATCTTGTTATTAGTAGACAGCCATAGTACATGTAAAGAAATTGTATCAGTCAACATATTAATCACATTAGTCAAGTAGAAACATGTCAACCTGTCATGCAAATAATCTCACTCAAAGCTTTTTATCTTTTTATTTTTAGTATATTCTTTAGTTATTTGAATTAAGAAAGATTCATGTCTACAGGCATATTTACTCAAATTAAATATTTGTTCTAAAATATAATATTATTATAATTTAAACAAAGTCTATTTAATCCTGATTACTGAATGCTCAGCTCCTTAAATGTCAAAAAGAAATTTCCAAACAAAAATTATTGATCGCTAAGGACTTTTACAGTGGTGATCAAACTGAATAAAATAGAACTGCTTATCACAATATTGGGCAGCAACAAATTTTTTTGAACATGTGCAGCTTTCAATGTGACATCAGTGTGTGACATTCAATCTGGTTTGTACTGGATCACATATAGGTTGACTTTGTTAAAATTTGCCCACATATTTTAACATTGTGGTTTGCTGAATGTGTTGTATGGCATGTAAATAATGACCTCTCAAAAGAATATGCTGTATCACTGGGACTCATATTATTGCTTACAATTAAACTACCAGTCATGCATACTGTATACTAATACAAGGGAGGGCACTTCTCTCCTTATGGTCAGAAGAAAATGGGATGTCAAGCATTTATTTATAACTTATTTTCAGTTAGCCAATGAGAAGGCAGTATTCCATTCTGAGCGTTGTTTTTGCATATTAAGCAGGGAATGTTGAGCAGTAAAGTGGGGAAAATGGTCTGGCATTCTTTGAAGCTATGATAGTAAGCCAAATTTTGGATAGGCATATATGACGAATGCGTGCGCTAAACATCAAAACCGATCGCGAAATCAAGCTTGAAATATCAGAGTTGATCTTTAAATTGGCCACGTAAGAAATGACAAAAGTGTCCTCCCGTGTATTATTTTATACTATAGTATGCCTGACAGTTAAAATTTTAAGCAACAATACGAGTCCCTGTGGTACGAGGATCCAAATAAAATGAATAATGGTAATA
The DNA here is from genome assembly GCA_016746295.1 of Potamilus streckersoni. NCBI lineage: Eukaryota > Metazoa > Mollusca > Bivalvia > Unionida > Unionidae > Potamilus > Potamilus streckersoni. The sequence continues at coordinate 794,595 of JAEAOA010000166.1, read as the reverse complement.
TAAATGTATGTGTAATCAAATTCTGAAATAAATTTTTAAAAATTAAAGAAAAATACGCAGGTTACTAAAATAGTGTGTACTGAATGCACACATACCCTGTATAAGGTATCATTCGCTACAAAAAAAAATAGGGTCAAAGTATTGGTCATAATAATAATAATAATAATAATAATAATAATAATAATAATAATAATAATACAAGGGCAGTAACTCATTAATGTTACATTTCTTGACCTCAAACACAAGTGACAACCCTTTGCAATATATGTTAACCACTCGTTTATCGAATTATGATCAGGCAAACTAATAGCAAGGCACTACTTTGGAAAACATATGTACTTCAAATGCAAACCACGTGTAGGGCGAAACAACATCGTAAAATAACTCCACGGTTTTCTTCGCACGTGAACCCATCTTGATACTGGATTTTGAAATATCTTTGCCAAAAAGACGTTTTATGAAAGAGATATGTTATTTCAAGCGTCTACTGAATTTAAGTTTGGATTTATCTGTGTATAAAGTTTCCTCTGCCACTGAATAAAGAAAGAATCAGGTCAAAGTATTGTGAAGTATTGGTCATAGAGTATACATTTCCCATTCTCGCCGATAATAATAATAATAATAATAATAATAATAATAATAATAATAATAATAATAATAATAATAATAATAACCTTACCTTCTTAGAAATATATATTTTATCTTCATAATTTACTACCTCTGATTGATGATTGAGGGCCAGCAGATGCACCATAACAACTATGATTAATTTCATTAGCTTTGGTTAGAAAGTGTCACATAACTTCTGTAAAATTTTAAAAAATACTTTCTGTGCAGTATGCAGAGAAGCATAATATGGCAGTCGAGTTGCTGCAACAGACTGAAACTTTTTTTTAAGATTTTCAGATTCAGACAACATGCTGCCATCCTGATTAATATTAGCCTGTTCTGCAATAAGTCTTATACAGGAAACGTACAACTTTATTAAAGTTTCTTTCATCGTGTCGTATTTTATCATAAGTGAGCTGATGTGACAGACATTCGTTTTGTAATATGATTTATATGAACAAACCACATTCAGTTTTGAAGAACAAATAAAAAAAAAAAACAGGATGACTATGTGACTGAGAGTCTTATTCAAATGAGGATTTACATAAAGATAGATAATTAGGTACATTGATTGATTGATTGATTGATTGATTGATTGATTGATTGATTGATTGATTGATTGATTGATTGATTGATTGATTTAATCTATACTGATTAATATTTTCCCTGTCCGACTTTAATACAGTCAAAAATGATGGCGTACATTGAAAATCCTACCGTCTTTTCAGCAATTAGGCGCTGCCATTTATTTCGGTATATTTTACGGCTTTGTTCAACCAATTCCATTGCTAGCATGTATACAAGACACTGTGTATACATGACACTGACTATGCAAGACACTAAGTATACATGACACTGGTTATACAAGACACTGGATCACGTTTCTTGTGTGGACTCAATGGGTTTGCTCCCAAAGACTTCATCCTTAAACATTCCATCATGAAAACTTTTCCCGTCCTTCAAAAGATGCGTCGTCTGTGTTCTGCGTGGAATGCTTAACCTTAAAATACTAATAGGCGCAGCAAACGGAACCTACTTTATTATCTCCGAAAACGACTTACAATCTTCACGACCCGCAAATTTTGATGTCCCAAACCTTGTTTTTGTCTAAATTAAGTTTTATCCTTGTCACGAGTGCACCGTTTTAACAGTTTATACAACGTACTTGAAAGTGATATTTGCCTATAACTGCTGGTATCAATTTTATATTTTCCATTCCCATTATATAAATAAGGATCACCGCGACCTCTAAATTACAGAGGTCAATTGGCACGTTTTTCGCTACGCATTCAGGTCGTGAAACATCTCGTACAAGGTTCGGCAACGTTCACCTTCGAACAATTTAAGTAAAACTATTAACGACTCCACTAATCACTGCACTTTTCCCCATATTCAAATTTTCTAACTATCCTTGTTTTGATAGATAATTTTGTATGTTTCTTGATGCCGGTAGGGATAAAAAAAATATTGTAGACAAGGTACGCATGTATCGAACTGCTAAGAGATAAGACAATAAATACTTATTTAAGTCTCGTTGAGTCATTGATGCAACACATATTTTCAATCAGATTTTGGGAATTAAATAAAAATATGCATTTAAAAAAACACAATTCCTACAAAAACGGTAAAAGACTTTATTAAAAAAAGTATGAACATTAAACAAAGTTGTATAAATAACGTTTATTTCTCCCCATTTACTACAGCGCCTACTTAAATTATTATTTTGTTGAACGTCATTTTAAAATTATGAAAAGACAGACATAAATCTAGAAAACTAAATAAATAGATCACCGCGACTTGATTAGTTATTTACTCAATGATAAAGCCAACTATGATTTGAACATATTTTTTTTCATTTAAAATACATATATTTGGTATGGTCGTACTCATGCTCAATGTCATTGCCCCTTAAAATAACTGTCCAAGTACATTTAGGTATAAATGTTGTAAATCATTTGTAAGATGTTGTCAATATGTCTAATATGTTGTTAATATTGTTCTTCTTAATTTAAAAGAAGACCAGTGAAACAAGAAAAACATGTTTTTAAACGGGTATCAAAAGACAATGATTTAAGTCGAATGATTCATATTATTTCATGATAATAAAGTACGTTGTTTTAACCTAAGGTAATGAGTTCCTTTTGAAATGTTAAAAACAAATACTATTTAATTATTTAATTAAAAATATAATGAGAAATGTGCGGCTGCAGATACATTTATACATGGCAAAGATCATCGTTTTAGTATCAATGAAAGAAGATAAAAAAAATGACGAGATATAAAATTTGATTCAAATATATTCATATATATATATATATATATATATATATATATATATATATATATATATATATATATATATATATACGTATTTGTAATTAAATTGCTTGTGAATAAGGTTTAAAATTCCTTTCATTTCATTTTTTTTTCATTATATTTAATTTGCAATGAATATTTTTGTCGGATTCGGGATTCTATTATTAGTAGTGAGATATATATTTTATCACAAAGTTTGTTTATTTAAGACGAAGATGTAATACGTGAGGGTTGGCATTTAGTTCGTCTTACCTTGGTAACAAATCAACAGGAAGTTAAAATAATTGGTCAGGATCACGGTCATACATTCTCCGCGTGATTAATGTTTGTAAACAACCTGTTTTATGATTGTTCTTTTAGTGGAGTGATATTGATCTACGTGTGAATTTTAGTGTAATACGAGACCACATGACCAATCTCGCGAAATTTGAAGCAATATTTTGAGTGTAAATACGCTTTCCTAATATTTTTTTGGCCATAGTCATTCAAAACCTTGAAAGAACAATGTGTATTTATATAATTTTTTAATTTTTTGCCAGAATATTTTATTCTTCGTCTGATATTTGGATTCAACAATTTATTTTCCTGTACGCTCAACAAGCTGACTTTCTAATATATAAAAAATTTTAAAAGATATTCAAGGAAATTAATTCTGGAATTATTCGGAAACAAAGACTGTGATTCAAGTGAGAAATTATTGTTATTCATACAATGGACTACATCTGACGTCATCCCCCTCCGTATTCATCCGTCGTGGGGATTCGAACCTAGATTCTTATAGGACTATTTAGTGACAGGACTTGTGTTTTTATTCTTAGAATTATATTTGGATTATATTCACAGATTGTATGTCCTATTTAAAAAATTTTTACACTGTTATCTATGGAAATAAATTGTTTTCTTGAAATATACAAAGCGTGTTGGCTTTCGCTCTTTTCTTTGTTACTGAGTACAAGCCCTTGTCACGTGACTATATATATATATATATATATATATATATATATATATATATATATATATATATATATATATATATATATATATATATATATATAACATTCTGATCCAGTACCATGAAACCTGAAACGAAAAAAAACGTGTCATTGTTGATCAGTATTTGGTATGCAGTTTTATCTGAAGACTAAATAATATATTTGTAAATTATTTTTCAAGTGAAATCAAGCATATTTATATATTTGTATATTGGTCAGGTGTGTGTTTTGTTTTTAATTATAGCATATGTATACTCCTTTTAGATGAATGCGAAATAATCATAAATGTATCTTAAGTCAAATGTCATTCATTGTGCATCATTGTCATAAATGTATCTCTACTCAAATGTCACTCATTGTGCATCATTATCATATATGTATCTCTACTCAAATACCATTCATTGTGCATCATTGTCATATATGACTCGGTGGAACTATTTTAAGAACAACGTTATTTCTCATCGTCTTATTATCTTAACTGCCATAAGTACATCATCGTCGTCGTCTTTGTCGTAACCACATACATTACATGCCTCGCATTACTTGCCCACAACATGAATTGGTGCATAGCAGCATTGAACATAGTTCTTTCCTACCCTGGAGCAGGCCAGGAGGTCAGTATGGAAACAAAATGACTGACACCATTCGGGGCAGCCTGATGTCAGACAGGTACCATTCAGGGCAGCCTGATGTCCAGACAGACGTCATTCAGAGTAGCACATTCAGTCGTGTTATTATAAGCTGCTTGAAGAAACGAAATTAAATTACTAGTATCGTGTCCGTTTTCTGAATCGTTTACAAACTTAAGCAAAAGATAAATATATCATCACGCTTAGCTTCTGCCTTATTGCCACCACCGTCAGTTATAAGTGGCATTTCTACGACTGCACCCATTCAGATAACCATCCAAAGAAGTCTAAAGGTTTCAGTTCTCTATTCTAGATGGTAGACGAGTTATATTACTCGACGTAAAACATGCACATCTGCACACTCTAATGGGTTGCATGCCATTGTCCCAGACTGTTTCACATTTAGCATGTACGTCTGCACACTAATGGATTCAATGTCATTGCCCCAATTTGTCTTCCTATGACTCCGATACAGTAAGGCCAACAATGACATAACAAAACAAATGAGTAACAAAAGAAAGAAATATTTTTCGTTGGCCTTGCTTAAAGCCACTTTCGTGTTGTTTTAATTATTATTTTTTTCTAAGTAATGGAAAATTTGAGCTCACTTAAGTATTACTGTTAGTAATGTATTGATTATTAGTTTATGAAATTATTTTAATTTATGGTTAGTATGTTACATTGCTAGGTCAGTGTATATTTATTGTTGTGCTTCTTTTACTGAATTCCAGGGTACGTGACAATCTGGTACTGTCTTAATTTTTACTGAATTCCAGGGTACGTGTCAAATCTGGTACCGTCCTTCTCTTACCAAATTCTGGGGGTTGGTAAAAATATGGTACTGTCTTTCTTTTTATTTAATTCCAGGGTACGTGACAATCTCGTACTGTCTTTCTTTTTATTTAATTCTAGGGTACGTGACATATCTAGTACTATCCTTCTCTTTCTGAATTAATAGGGTACGTGACAACATGGTATTTTATTTTCTTTTATTGACTTTCAGGGTGCGTAACAAACGGGTACTGTATTTTTTATATTGAATTCTGGGGTACGTGACAATATGGTACTGTCTTTCTTTTTACTGAATTCCAGTTTACGTGACAAATCTGGTACGTTCCTTCTCTTACTAAATTCTAGGGTACGTGACAATCTGGTACTTTCTTTTTATTTAATTATAAGGTACGTAACAGACAGGTACTTTCTTTTTATTGAATTCCAGGGTACGTGACAATATGGAACTGTCTTTCTTTTTACTGAATTCCAGTGTACGTGACAAATCTGGTATTTCTTTTACTGAAATCCAGGGTAAGTGACAATCTTGTACTGCCTTTCTTTTTATTGAATTCCAGAGAACGTAACAATATGGTACTGTCCTTCTTTTACTGAATTCCAGTGTACGTGACAATATTGTAATGTTTTTCTTTGAGCTGAATTCCAGAGTACGTAACAATCTGATACTATCTTTTACAGAATTCCAGTGTACGTGACAAATCAGGTATTTCTTTTACAGAATTCCTGGGTACGTGACAATCTTGTATTGTCCTTCTTTTTATTGAGCTCCAGGGTACGTGACAACCTGGTACTGTCCTTCTTTTACTGAATTCCAGGGTATGTAACAATCTGGTACTGTCCTTCTTTTACTGAATTCCAGGGTATGTAACAATCTGGTACTGTCCTTCTTTTACTGAATTCCAGGGTACGTGACAATCTGGTACTGTCCTTCTTTAACAAACATGTTTTTAAACGACTCTAATTTTGTATAAAACATGAAAGCTATTACAATCACAAATAATAATGGTAGTAAAACAAAGATGTGCCTCACCTTGAATTCAATGCTTTCCTTTGTCTTGTCTGGAAAATCAGTTCATGCAGACAAGCATGCTTTACACTAATGGCAACATATCGTATGGAAAATCCTGCCTCTAGAAATATTCCTATGAGCTTCACAAAATTCTCCAAACCAGTTGTCATTATATACATACCGATAGCGTGATCTTCTCTAATTTGAACTGAACCTATATTCAGCAGTAGCAACAAGGCGTGTGTAGCAAGCATTTGTCACCCGCATGAAGTTAATAAGTTGTGTGCGAATTATCTACTTTGCCGTATGCCATAAAAATATCATGATAAGGAATACAAAAGGAAACCTCGAGAACGTGATCTATATGAATTACAAAATATTATATTAATTTATGTCCTCTGTGATTGTAAGGCATGACGTTCAGGATCAGGCTAGTTGTGTGTGTGTGTGTTTGTGTTTATATATATATATATATATATATATATATATATATATATATATATATATATATATATATATATATATATATATATATATATATATATATATATATATATATATATATATATAAAGATCAAAAATGACAGTACTCACGCGGTTTTGTGTGGTGTCTGCGCAGTTTTATGTGTTCGTACAGTTTAGAGTGTTTGTACAGTTTTGTGTGTTTGTACAGTTTCTGTAGGACGACTTTGTTGCATTTTTATCAAAAACGTCAATAACAATGTTTGATCGGGACGACTGCTATCAGTTTTTCAAAATCGTTTCAACTATTGAAAGTGTATACCGACGCCCTTCTTCTTCTTCTTCTTCTTCTTCTTCTTCTTCTTCTTCTTCTTCTTCTTCTTCTTCTTCTTCTTCTTATTATTATTATTATTATTATTATTATTATTATTATTATTATTAGTTGTTGTTGTTTTTACCATAACGCAGCAAAAAAACCGGGTCAGTAAACTACGCCTATGAACGTTTTTGAAATAATAATTTCTGTATCATTATAAATTAAAATTTTAAACCAACAAAATGTATTATTTTTACTCGATATAAGTATATTTTGACGTCCGCGTTTGTACACCGTACTCGGATTCTACCAATATGGGAATGAGGCTGCTGCAATACTTAACGTTATTAACGATACGTTTCCTTCTGTCTCCCCAAATAAAATATGATTTTGCGTACAGTCTTACACCACAGACGCTACCAAAATTAGTTTTACACCCTTTCAATACACGTAGCAATGCCCTTTTGAAATAGCAAGTCCTGAATTTCCATCCCAAAATAATTCGACAGAGACGTTGCGCCAGGTTTATCAGGTTGACTGCATAGTCATTTATGCCATGAAAATACTTTGTCTTGATAATAATTTTATTGAATGACAATTCTGTGATTGAACACTCTCAATTTTGGGAGACGTTTTACTAAAGCGAGGTTTATGTAATCTCATCTTTCGGTTTATTTTACGACTTAAGTCTATTTATGTGGTGGAGCGATATGCTGGAATCTAACAAAACTATTTGTCTTGCTGTCCTCAACCAATTCTTTGAGCATTGTGTCATAATTTAAGATCAGTATATATCTGAGCCAGCTACAGCGACTTACCAGATCTAGACTGTAATGCATAAAAATAGGAACAAATTAGTGAGGACAACACACAACACGACATTGCATGTTTGTATGTTTGTTTATTTGCTTGCTTGCATGTTTTTATAAGCTGGGATGTAAGTATATCTATACATATGCAGGAACGGTAGGTGGCTTTGAGTGATATTTTCTAAATGTGTTCGAGTTTGGTAATTATGAATATGAAAGCAAATCGAAATTGATTTGATTTAAACTCTCACTTCATGCATACGTTTTATGGTTTGTCAATTCGTTATGATACATTTGATAATTCGATGTTATGTATCATAGTCAAATCAAATACAATACGCGATCCATGATAATAACGGAATTCATCTTAAATAGTGTGGAGCAAATGTCAGTGTGCAATAGTTCTGAGTCAGTTCCAGTGACTTGCCGGAGCTAATCAATCATGCAGAGAAATTGGATTTTCTGCACCATCTTTCCAGTGGTATGACGTGCATGACGACAATGCATGTCGTTTTCCAATGATTGAGACAATAAGTGTTCACATATGTGAGAAATTCCGAAATGCCTTTCTTTCCTTATTTAATTGATATCTCTGAATGCTCTGTAATGTATCTAAATAGCCTTTTCCGCTTTGACGAAATTTTAGGAAACTTTTTCATGGCTTCAATCTTCTTCAGCGAGTACGTAGAATGTGGATATATGTATTATGCTACAGTTCCATGTAGTGATGTCCGATTCTTCTGTACAAGTTATTTTTTGTCATTAAAAGTGACTACCGTAGTGCCCCTCTTATACGGTCACCCCTTTTGCACCGGAAAAGTGGCCTTATAATGTGGGTGGCCTTTCCAGAGGAGGACTAAATTTTTTGTGAGAAGTATATGTACGTAGTAAGAAAGCTTCATTTTTCAAAGTATTTAATATCTTCCTTTTAAAAGCAACATTAAATATAGAACGGTTCTTGTGCTATAATAGTTGCCTTATTTCAACTAAATATGCATTAATAGTTCTTATTCTTGGCGTAAGCGATAAATGCGAGCGGGTGTTGTCATGCACATTGCAGAACCAAATAAAAAACGTCATTTGAATATTGGTACATACGCAATTCTTATTCTATTTGCTCCATTTTCCCACTTCTTCTAAATAACTTATCGGTTACGATGTTATTTATTCGAGTCTTTTCAACATAAAATTGTTTTATTCGAGTCTTTTCTACCTAAATTTGTTTGAACAGTTCCCCTCCCCACCTCACCCGATATTGTAGACTATAATAACCGACGTTTTCTGAAATAATCATCTTCGTTTACGTGATGACATGTTAATATTTGGTAATGAGTTATTCCGATGTTTTTAACTGTATGCGGTTTAATTATGCAGACGACACATTTGTTGAGCGGATGAAATGCTTTCTTCGTAAAGAAGCGACAAGTGTTGTCACGTGATTTTTCGGTCTTTGTCTTGTACCCTGTTTCTATTTTTAGCCAATGCTGCCCGTGTGATCTTGACATTACGTCCAATTATAATCGTCAACGTTGCAACTACAAGACTGATAAAACAATTTTTTTTCGGCATTTAAATAAGATGCCATATATTTTTAAAGGCAGCGATTGTCACGTGATTCATTAGTCGCAGTCTGGTACCCTATCGTATTTACTTTTTTTTACTCTAAGTGCGAAAAACGGCTGGGATATGTAAAAATGAAATCTATATGTTTTAAGCATGCGTAACACGGCAGTGTAAGGTTCTCTAGGATGATTGTATGTAGACTCCATAGGCGTGACTCTAGACTACGATGCTTGTAGACGAGTGGGAATAGCTTTTTATTACAACGTCGTTCTACGTCATGTACTCCTTAGTTAAACACATACTTAGATTACCATAGCAGCATTAAAAAGTAACTCAAATCCCTCTATACGGGCACCCTCAAACGAAAAAAGTAAGTAGAAATTCATAGAATAAAAAAATGATGCACTCCACAACCTCACCCCACCACAATTTATACATGCATATTTCATGTCCGAAAGCCATTTTTTAGAATACGTGTTGATAATAGTGCAAACACGGGTCCTTTCCACGGGTGATAATTTTGAAAAACATTGCTTCCTTAATAGCTTCATTATATTCAAAGTAGTTGTTCTCCATGTAGTTTTAGAGATATTATACTTGCCTTCAACCCTTCTACTGCTGTAAGTGGCTAGCCCTGCTTCCTAGCCGACTATTGGTATTTCACTAGCTACATATAGTGCATTGACTACATGAGGTGTGCAGGCCTCACATCATTATTAAAAGACGCCACAATAATAGCTCAAAAAGTCACTTCATACAATTAAGTTAGAAATCTGCCAGGGGCCAATATGCGAAAATGCCCCGGCCACCACAGCAACTCTCCAGTTAAAACTTGTTGATAACATTAACATAAGGAGTTAAGGGTAGGGTGGCGCGCTTGTAAGAGGAAATATGGCAAATTTAAATAAACCCTGAAACGTTTTACTGGCCTTGGTTTAGCTTAATGCTAAACAGGAATCCGTTTCTTTATCAAAAAATTCAAGGCTACCAACATAACCAAATAGCAATAAAAGTGTCAATAATTTTTATGTTTGCAATATAATACACCTCCCCCAACCAGCAGCATGAGATTATATAACTTATGAATATTATACAAAAGGTCTATTCAAATTTATTTAGATTAATTTTTATTTAGAAATGTACACAATATAGAATATCTTATAAAAATTGTTTTTCTTTCCATGGAAGTGTGAACATTTTGCAGCTGTAAATATTCTTTTTTACACAGGGACACAGCTGTTGTGCAGTTCATGTAACACGTGTTATATCAACTTAGAAAGGATGAACTACTATTTCCGAATCTGATAAGATCATTGTCCGAGGTGGGATGACGTGAGATCTCCACTCCTTATGGTGCCTCAGCTATCGTTATATAGGAAGTGATCGATTACTGTGTTAATGTCCTGGTTAAGTAAACAATACAAAAAATAATATGAATTAAATGAATAGAATAACAGATATCTGAGCAGTGATATAGAATAGAACTACAACTGACCCCGTATTTAAAATATAAAAATTTAATTAACTACGAAAACAAAATTAAATTGAACATGACTTTTTATAGATTCACCTTTTCTTAGAATTAGAGTTATAAAACTTAGTCGAAATTCAAATTAGCCGTTCAGTTACACCGATATGAAACATTTTAGCAGATAATCGAGTGACTGATCTAACTCAAATTGCCAGCATATCAGAATCAACCGGCTGCTTCTGGTCTTTTGTTCCAGTTCTCTCTCTCTCTCTCTCTCTCTCTCTCTCTCTCTCTCTCTCTCTCTCTCTCTCTCTCTCTCTCTCTCTCTCTCTCTCTCTCTCTCTCTCTCTCGTCGACATCTTTCAGTTGAAACTAGCACAGTGATTTATTGAGACTCGCTCTAACTATGCATCTAAATCCCTAGAGTTTCCGACACACGTCCCTTGGACAAGCTAACGAGAATATGACAGAGACATTAGTTTTACATCACAGTAAAAAGGCACACCAACGCTGTAATACTATAACTCCCGACCTTAAGAAAAGTCCGTTTATAATTAGATCAGACGCATCGAAAAATATTGCGAAACAGATCGTATATTACGGAAGCATTGGGGTGGGGGTACATTAACATAGGAAAAACAAAATAATTAGCTCATGGTATCACGGTACCAATTATTTTTCCATAGAAAAGAATGCTAATGTTTTGTGAAATAAATAAACTTTCTATCCATGCATGCCACACATTGTCATGGAGAATGTCAGATTGTCGATTTGACAAGGACTGAGACTGGTACTCCATTGCATTTAAGAGAGATTACTGTGATGGAACTAGATTGTGGTAAGAGTTATCTAGTTGCACTAGACAAATTTCAGTCATTTGTACCACATTTTTAAAAAAATCATAATAAATACAAACTATGATCTAGATAAGAATTACCATAATCTTACATGATTCCATGAGGCTCAACTTTTTTTAAGCCTAACAGAAAGTACAACTCTTACCTAATGCACCTGGTTTTGTTGTTTATTTCTTAATAATATGTTCCCTACACCATCAGGTCTCACTGGACAATTTATGTATTGAATTTTCATCCGAGAATGACTTAATACAAAAAAAAAATGAGAATAATTTTAAACTAAAGATACAAACAAAAAAAACAAAATTAATGATTTTTGTAGAAAGCATGCATTTGAGATTTTGACTTTGGCAATCAGGTTAATTCCTTATACGACTGGTGGCTTTTATACTGAACCAACTTTGCCACCAACCCTTCTTTTTACATTCGTTTTTGACTGCAAAGAGCTATCTTGAATATTTTACTGTGACAAGATGGTTAATTGAATCAGTATGTGCCTTAAGCACGAATAAAGTTCTCTAGTTCTATAACACAGTATACTTTTCATCACCCCTCAACCATCTAGATTTTTAGATATTTACCTCTGTAGCAGACATACGTAAATACGAAAGCCAAGTCAGCTATTCATTTGCCCATTTTCAAGACTAACTCAAAGTAAATCGAAACCTAATTACAGATTTAGCTTATTTGTGAATTTAAAAATGTTAGGCTTATGATAATTTGGTTCATTGATTATCTTCGAGAGCTTGTTCGCTTTCTAATTGTTTTTTATGTATTATAATTAATAAGATACAGAATTCCTTTTTTTCCTAAATTGTCAGTTATACCTTTATAATATTATTCTCCGTCATCTCTGAGTGTATTTTCAAATATTCTATTATCTGCATTTGAATCACCAATACTAATTTTTATAGAAATATGTGTTGGCTCAGTAAACAGAATTAGGGTCAGTTTACAGAATATAAAACCTAATTTAAAATTTCATATTGCAGATGAAAGGCCTGAGGAAAGTTTGTTTTTATTTGCGCTATCAATGCCATGTTGAGTAACAAATTCAACGACGTTTAAACTTGCACAATTACTAGTAATTGATTTCATTTATCAGGAACAAAAAAAGACTGACAACTGTGAAGCAGAGTAATGTACATCTCATGGTCATGTTAATGTGCTATTCAAACGTATCCAACAACGAAATAGACTGCAATTCAAACGTATCCAACAACGAAATAAACTGTGCTATTCAAACATATCCAACAATGAAATAAACTGTGCTATTCAAACGTACCCAACAACGGAATATACTTTGCAATTCAAACGTATCAGACAACGAAATAGACTTTGCTATTAAAACGTATCTAACAACGAAATTGAATGTGCTATTCAAAAATATCTAACAACGAAATAGACTGTGCTATTCAAACGTGTCCAACAACGGAATAGACTGTGCAACGACTGTTCTATTCAAACGTATCAAACAACAGACTAGACTGTGCTATTCAAACGTATCCGACAACGGAATAAACTGTGCTATTCAAATAATAAAAGCAACAATATACTACAAGAAAGACATAAAGCAGAAAATAATAATTGCGGTGATTGGTACCGCTTGAATGTATAAAATTCTTATTGGATAAACCATGTATGATCTCGATATTTCCATTGTCATCGTAAAAATGCAGCATATTAAAATTTGTATTACACTCAACTTATGTTCCATATGAAGGAGATATAGTGAGTGGAAATAGTGCACATATAGTTTTATATTTGAATTCCACTTCATGAATCAATTTGAATGAAGACAAATATTTATTTTCTAAAATGGTCAAAATCAGTCAACAATATATTTCTAAAGTTCTACTGGCGAATAACGAAATTTATTTCAATATATTGTTGATAATATCATTAACTTATTACGTCGTGTCGTCAATGATGCAAATAGCATTTAAGTAAAATCTCTCAGCATGAGGTCAAAAGGTCATAAAATATGATAAAATTGGAAAGACAAGAAATGAAGCAAGGTTGAAAGTTTAGCTAGTTGTATGCAGATGTAATGACTTGGAAAGAAAAAGTGCAAAGGATACAGTCAATGGTAACAAAGCACAACAAAGAATATGTTTGATCTGATTTACTGATGTTGTGATATTTAATGGAATTTCAGTGTGTGTAAGGTTATATTGCTGCCAGAAAGTTGGAGTAAAATGTCTTGCTCATTTGACTCATCAAAGAGACCAACAAGGACTGGTCTTAACGGGATTCGAAATCATATCCTTCTAATCAGAGTCTTAATCACAAAGCTAGTGCAGTGCCCGTTTGATCTGAATCTGTAGCCATTTCTGATATCGAAGTTTTGCCCTTAGGGTATGTGTTAGTGATGCATAGTTACTTCTGGGCGCAGAGTTCGAGCAAATTTTAGCAGCTCTTGTTAATCACAACACGCTGTCGTGTCCTAGACAATATGGCCAGATCTGTTTTCTGAGCCTACTCTTGTCCTGAAGTTGCTGTGGAGGAATATTCAATTTTCAATGGATGACATTCGAAGAGAAGTTAGGCGTTCAGATATTGCTGGTGAGAGCATGAATGATGTATAATCTCCATGGTATACGACACAACCTGGGCAAAGGTATGGAGAACCAGATTTGTCCAGCATCTGAGTCGCCCTACCTCCCGAGCTGAGTCTAGTGGAAATGCGGAAGCGGAGAGGTCTGGAGGCTAGGGATCATCGTCATGGAATAACGGATAACGGGTGGTTATTAGATCCGCATAGATTGGTTCATTGCCTAACAGTGTTGGTCAGGTTTCTGTTAGGAAAAAAATATGAAATTTCCTATCATTGATATAAAGCTACAAAGTTATACGCACTTTTCGGTGACCAATTTGATTGGAGGGTTGAAGACCGCGATGTGCAGTGGTTGCTCGAAATTAAAGATTGACGATTGAATAGTCGAGTTTGCTAGTTTGCCAATAGTGGAAAAGGAATGAGCGGGAGCAAATAGACTGAAATTGTTGTTCTTGTACTACGTTGATAGGCCTTGAAGCAATATTTCCTTTCACATATGTTTATATTTGAATGAAGGTTTCATATTCCTCCACAGCGACTCACATATAGAAAGAGTGAGGACAATACAAATCAAATTTTCAACAGCTGTGCAAGTTTTGTTTGCAGGAACAGCTGGATGCTTTGTTTGATTTTTCTTTAAACATTTAACCTAATCAATACGTTTAGAGGTTTGTCAGTTCTCTTCATGTGATATTTGCTAATTCGACATCTTGTATTATAGTCACATAAAAAGTAAAGCTTGACTTTGATTTTAACTGACTTAATCCATAAACCATCTGGACAAAAATCTGTCATGCTGACTTAATCCATAACCCATCTGGACAAAAATCTGTCATGCTGACTTAATCCATTACCCATCTAGACAAAAATCTGTCATGCTGACTTAATCCATACCCCGTCTGGACAAAAATATGTCATGCTGACTTAATCCATAACCCGTCAATTCTAAAATCTGTCAGGTACAGCAATATCATGTCCTGCATCATCCTACAATGCATAACATGCAAGATGTCAACAAATATTTCTCATTTCACTTTCAAAAACGTATGTGTTTAATTATAGGGAGACCTAATACATTTTCCATCATCTCCTTCTTTAACTCAAACTATTGGTGAGATCCCTGAATGCTTTAATTGACTTGTATCTCTGTAGTTTTATTTTCCCTTTTGACACAAATTTATGACATATTTTCCCTGCCCACAATAAGTGCCGGATTTAGGCCTGTGCTAGTTAATTTATGACGCATATTACTTGGGTCTTGAAGGAGATAGGTCCGGTAGGCCTACTCAGGTAGTCAGGCATATATACTCAGGAAATTTAGGAGTAGTTAAAATAGTTACAGACTTTTTGAAAAATTCATCGTAACTTAGGGGTGTGTGTGCCAAGAAGATTACTTCCCCCCCCCCAGCCAACAGGGTCCTGTGCTTAACACACCTAAGCACAATGGTAAATCCGGCACTGGCTACAATCTTCTCCAGGGGATACATGGCATAGTTATATATATATATATATATATATATATATATATATATATATATATATATATATATATATATATATATATATATATATATATTAAGTTACAGTGACGTAGCTAAATATCAGACTCTTGCATGCAAGTTTCATTCTTTTGTTATTGAAAGCGACTATGTACCTGAATATTGATACCAGATAACTGCGACTTTATTTTGTAAGGTTATGTTCCCACAACATTTATATTGAGGATAGTATGATTTCATTGTGTCATTATCGTGCCTAATTTCACCAATACATAAAATCTCTCTCTCTCTCTCTCTCTCTCTCTCTCTCTCTCTCTCTCTCTCTCTCTCTCTCTCTCTCTCTCTCTCTCTCTCTCTCTCTCTCTCTCTCACACACACACACACATACACACACATACATACATACATACATACATACATACATACATACATACATACATACATACATACATACATACATACATACATACATACATACATACATACATACATACATACATACATACATACATACATATATACATACATACATACATACATACATACATACATACATACATACATACATACATACATACATACATACATACATACATACATGCACGCACGCACGCACGCACGCACACACACACACACACATACATACATACATACATACATACATACATACATACATACATACATACATACATACATACATACATACATACATACATACATACATACATACATACATACATACATACATACATACATACATACATACATACATACATACATACACATTTGTTATGATCCTCTCGCCTACATTCAATCAACCATTATGCTGAAAGTATTTTTTTTCAAAGAATTTGTTACAAATGTTACAAAGGTATATATCCTCAGTATAGATTGAGAATCGGTGTATTGATGTAATAAGCTTCGCTTGCGTGTATGTATTTTAACCGCAAGAGCAAAGTCAGGATAAAATATCCAGTTGCCAGCAGTCTCTATGGAATTAATTTGATCAGTTAACAAGACCTAAATATTGTACAGTATTAGCAATCATTTTCTATCTCGGTAGACCCACATATATATATATATATATATATATATATATATATATATATATATATATATATATATATATATATATATATATATATATATATATATATATATATATATATATATATATATATAATGTGTCTTAAAGGATCTTCTTCGAGCGCAAATTCCATCTTTTGAACATGCAGCTGATTCATATACATTATTTCCGACTTTTTTAAAATAAAGAAACAAACTTATATGTAGGAGAGAAACGTACCTAAATTAATATCTTCACTTTCTAAATTCCTTAGATACATCTGGTGCTAACCATATGTATATAAATAGACGTCCAAAATCAATTACAGAGGTAATTATTTTCTTCCCTTATCCACCTATAGCTGCTAGCTTCTCATCGTTAAGTTAGTACTGAACGCAGGGCTATATGCTGGATTCAAGGAAATGTATATCTGAAAAAACTGAGATTTTCAGGTATAAGAAGTATTACGTATAGGCTCGCAGAAAAAAAAAAAACAAAGGAAAAGAGCGAAGTCAATGAGCTTTGTAAATTTTAACAAAAATAATTTATTTCCCTAGATAACACAGTACAAATATGAAATAGGACATACGATTTGTGAATATAATCAAAAATGAATCCCAAAAGTGACATATAAGTCCTATCACTAAACAGTTCTAATTCTATCCAGGTTCGACTCTCGATGAAGTTCCAATATGGAAGGCGATGACGTCAGATGAAGTAGTTGTACTAATGGAAAAATTCCTTGTTCAATTTTGTGAATCAAATATTCCGGCTTTAGAATTCCAAATAATTTCCACTGAATATCTTTGTACAAGACTTTGACGAGGAAACATATTTTCCAGAGAATATAAATTATTCTTAAATAACAAATAACTCAAAATATGGCAACAACATAAAATACCTCTATTCTCCTAAAGTAATTTTAAACGACTCAATAAATTTAATACAAAATGGCTGTTTTAAACCTGATTTGAGATTACATGGTATTTCACGTCATAAACTACGTGATTTCCAGCTTGAACATCGCAATAAAAAATGAAATTGGTCACGTGGCAAAAACAGCTCTTTCTATCTAAGAAGCCAAAATTCTCAATAAGATAATAAATAATAATTTTTTTAAAAAAAAACTGTTTACACATTGGTAATAGGTGGGCCGAAAAATGACTCTTGAAACAGCCAATCATTTCTACTTAGTGTTTATGAGTTTGCGAACCAATATCGGTTAAAAATAATGCTAATGTAATGATTTTACTTTTGATACAATCAAACTTTACTGGAACAAATATCGAATACCGTGAAAATAATCGTTAAAATAAAATACAATCAAACAAAAAAAATTATAAACGAGTTTTAACACCAACATATAAGCAATTTAATTACATATACGCAACAGAAGTCTCCGTTGAAGAATTTTAGTACGAGAAGATATGAAACTGTTTCATAAATTGTTGCTAAATAGACAGTTTGAGAAAGATGAGCGCCCGCATTTGTCTGCTGGTGGCCTTGTGCTTGATAATTTTAACGGGAATAAACGATACGATATTTAATTCAGCAAAAATAATCAACTAAATCTGCAACGGGCATCTATTAAGGACATTTTGGATGTGCATATATGTCTATAAGCACGCATCACCAATGACACTGAATCTGTGTTATATGAACTCGTGTGTAGCAGACACACTCGCATTACGACCTAGTAATTAATTCTGTATGTATGTATGTATGTATGTATGTATGTATGTATGTATGTATGTATGTATGTATGTATGTATGTATGTATGTATGTATGTATGTATGTATGTATGTATGTATGTATGTGTGCGTGCTTGTGTTTGTGTGTGTACGTGCGTATGTGTGTGTGTTTTCCCTTCTGCGTTGCGACCATCGGTTAAGGTTTTAGGGCTGAACTTGGTTTATATATGATTTTAAAGATTGTTGTAGTAGAGACTTGTAACTAGAATTACTTATGGAATCATTTTTGAAAACGGTGGAGAGGTGGATTAGTTCTTATTGCATACTAACACTAAGTGACCTTGAAATTATATGTGTAACGTCTGTTTCCAAACTAGACTGCCAGCTACACGAGGCCACATAATTCTTGTCTGTTACATGATTGTGCGGTTACAATGGTAATATGATTCACGTACAGACGGATATAAAGAACATAATAAAAAGCATCATAAGTAGTCCCACAGTCATCAAAATCTTGAGTGCAATCATACTACGTTCTAAATCAAAATGAGTCATTAATCTTCCCCGACCCTTAACAATATTAATTTTAGAATTTGGGCAAAACAATTTAACAATGATTAAAAGAGCGTTTAAATTTCGTGTGAAAACAAATATTCATTTTACAAGATACATAACATTTTTGTAGGGGATGAATTTGCATGAGATCCCTCTGCTAAAGTATTGCAATATTTTTAAACTTTTTTTTATCAATATATTAATAAAGTTGTTATCCTTACTTACACAGAATACAAATCAATGCCCATAGACATTTTAATGACATAAACATATATAATGGAAGAAAATATACATTCATGTCGTGGATAAAATATTGCATTGAAAATGAGTACATTTTAATGCCATATTTTCCAATACAAATGCAGTAACCTTTCCATTTTATGCTCATTTTGTTTAACTACTTAAAGCTTAATAATAAAATAATATTATCTTGTAATAATTGCAAGAAGCAATGTAATTGAATTTATGCTTTATTCCAAAATAAATTAACAACCGAAGATTCATCAATACACAATATAAAGTATTCATGGGCACATAGCACCGACCAGAGATCTTTAAACTTTGTCGCGCGCTCTTCAACAGTTCGAAAACAATTGTCGTTTTTGTCTACTCAAAATTGTCATGTTGTGAATGAATGGGCATTGATTTTGTTTTTATGTTGATCATAACTCAGTTCTGCTTTTATGATTACGAGGGACTGGATTATTGGGTCAATTCGGTGCAATAACGAGACCAGATTTTCAACTGGAAATGTAGGCTGCTCAAAATTCCAATACAGCCGCAGAGTCTAGCAGGTTTCGCAGGATTTGATGAACTAAGAAAGTACCTTTAGAGGAAAATCAAGATGCAGCAATGTAAGAATATTGTTTTACCATTCTGTGTATTAGCTACATAAAACATGCTTATGCCCTGACACTTATATCTCGCTTTTGGAGGAATCCCAGCTATATTTGCATCATACAGTGTCTTGTATCCCTAGCCTAACTTTGTGTCAAAATAGTTGCACTACGAAAATTGACAAACAGCTGTTGCGTGACAGTCCAATAACTCAGCGGAAATTATACTTTTTCGTTGTCTTGGGTTATTGGCTCTTAGGTTCTGAGTTTCTACCAAAACCTTTTCAGCTGCATTTTTTTCTCTCAAATCTAGTGTTTTGACAGACTTGTAAAATGGTACGTCTCTAATAGATATGCAATAGCCTTTGGCCTCTATATGCTTTTCTGTGATATATTTTGTTAGACCCTAGAAAGCACTCATCATAATGTTAACCATTCCACTTGCAAATAGATACGAATATTCTCCTAAATATCTATTTCAGAACGGCATTTTCAATTGATGCGTCTCTCAGGTTTGTTGTTGACTTTGTCAATATCATGTTCATTCGTTTGCTTCTTTGAAAGGTTCGTTTCTGACTTGGTGAATTCGTTCACATCGTTAATGTTATCATTTATACTTTCAAATGTACGAGACAGTTGCTTTTGTTCATTCACAGTCACGTATAATTAACCAAACCCTAAAGCGTCTACCACTCGAGTGAACATGGTTTGTTTATAAAGTGATTCCCATCTTCGCTAGCCAAAGTTCCCAATAACCTTATCTACACCTTGGCATATCGAGCAGATATTTATGAGCTTCTGGTCTGTGAATTTCATTGGATGCGGCAAGATACCGCATAAAATCAGAATTAAGTTGTTCAAATTTGAACACTGTTCCTACGTGATCCTGACAACGGGAGCACACAACTTGAAATGACTGATAAATAAGCAATTTTTTCAGTGTCTGTCCGTGTTTGTACAAATACCTTTTACTCAAATACACTTGTACAAATGGCTTCCCTCTGGTATATATTCATACTTTCGATGTTTAACGTACAAAACATACTTTTTAGGTAATTTCAACGACCTTTATCTTCGGATGTACAATGCACTACGCATATTGTACGTTGGCATTATGTACTAAGGGAGGCAACACAAACAATCCAATAAATATCGTTAGGACACAGCACCAATGTAGTTGTTCTTTCCGCCAGGTGTAAACATGGTTATAGAAACCTTGGCTAGCGAAAATGGGTGGTTCCTAATACAATATATTATCTTTAGGCACACGTGTCGTGCACGTTCGTGAAACATCATGGTGCTCATGATTGTAAGATACTGCTGAATTCTGACAATGTGAAGTTAACGAAGACATAAATGGGTGTATAATGATTAACTATTTTGATACAATGTGAGACCAGCGATAGAAGACACACTGTATGATATATGTCATAGCTGGAGTCTTTCCAACAACGATATATGTGTGACGACATAAGCATTTTTTGTTTTGGGTTTTTTTTATTTGCTTCTTTAAGATGTTAATAACAATGATAATAAATGTACTTATATTTATGCCTCTTGAAATTTTTAAATCGTATTATCTTAGTTATTCAAATCCCACCGACATGTCCTACAAAACCTGATACACACAAGCCTACATGTCAGCTAAAATACATTCACCTTACTGCACTGAACTGACCCAATAATCCAGCACCTCATAATCAGAAAAACAGAACTGAGTTGGGTCAATACAAAAACAAAATCCACGTGCGTTCATTCACAATTACACTCTAAATTTCAACTTAAATGGACCAAAACGACAATTCTTTTTGAAACCGATGTAGAGCGTGCAACTAAGCTGAGCTATGTGCAATGAATACGTTTATTATTTATTGGTAAATCTACGGTTGTAAATTTATTTTGGAACAAAGCATAATTTTAAATACATTGTTTCTTGTAATTTTTTGTATTATTAAACCTTAGGTAATTAAATAAAAGGAGCATAAATTTAAAAAGTTATTGCATTTGTATGCTAGAATATGAACTCTGAATATTACATTTTTAAAAATATTGATAGAGAATATTGTCAAAAGTATGTAAAAAGCCATGTTTTGGACAGAAAACTAAGAAATACACGTTCAAGTTGTTGTTTGCTTTTATTCCAGCAATAACTTTGCATCAGCGTTTTTTTTTTTTTTTGTTTTTTTTTTTCATTCTGAGACTGGGTTTTTGGGTTTGGGGGTTGTTGTTATTTTGTTTTCTTGTTGTTTTCTTTGTTGATTTTCCTTTTTTGATGTTTGTTTGTTTGTTTGTTTTTATGCCGCTTGCTTTAGTAATTCATAGAAAATTAAAGTCGAATGGCGGAGGTCTTGAAATCGGCCCTTTGCACTTCTGTTATCACAAAAGTTGTACTAGATATATATGCTAAACAAAGTGCAAAGATCAGAGACTAGAGATAAGACCGGTTTAATCTGAATACTTAAGATAGTGACGTTTGCATCGTACGTTTTACAGACTAGGCTTAATTGGAAAATCATGGTGAACATTAACACATTAACCGGTCTGCTTTTTGCCGTATTCATCTTTACAGTAACTGGAACACACGGTAATCGTATCAATTTTAACTATATTATTTGCATGATTTCTCTACACTTCAACAAAAAAAAGCAAAGCAATAAGAATAATGTGACCTAGTTTTTGTTAGTACTCTATTGATGCACAATTATGAGCAACATTTTACCATTATTTCATCTGTGCTACGGTATGAACATGCACGAACAATAAAGTGGAAGGTGTATTTTAAAGAAAACGTCTATAAAGCAATGTCTGAAAAATTAATCGCTTTCCATGCAGTGTCATTCTTAAGGGCATGCATCTTTAGATCTTTAGGAAGTCACCTGCACAATCAATGCCCAGATTACATTTCAAAGGATTTCTAAATGTTCATATAATAATAATAATAATAATAATAATAATAATAATAATAATAATAATAATAATAATAATAATAATAATAATAATAACCATGATCGTCGTCGTCATCGTGATCATCATCATCATCATCATCATCATCATCATCATCATCATCATCATCATCATCATCATGTCTCGAACGGTTTTAAAGTTTCCCAGGAAGTATTTTGGAAAAAAATCGGAAACCACAATCATGTATGTCTTGGGTTTTATATTGTCTTTTGTTCATTTACTACGACTTTCTTAAGAACTCGATAAAGGAAAACAGAAAGGGATCCACTACGGTTCAAGATTAAAGGAAAACACAAAGGGATCCACTACGGTTCAAGATGCAAAATCTCTTCTAGCTGTTTCTTTGATTATCTTGGGGAACTTGGTTCACTTTCACTTTCGTTTGATGTGTATTATAAATAGCATGGTACTGCATTTATTTTTCTTTTCCAAAGTGTAAGTTTTGCCTTTCAAAAGTTATTTTCCATTTGCTCAATGTTTGTCCCAATAAGCCATTCTTGCGCCTAAATCTTCAATAATATTTTTATAAATTAAATATGTTTTCTCAAAAAGTAGAATTTTGGACCTTGTACAGAATATGAAACCAAACATAAAATTTCATATCGTAAAAATGAAAGGCTTGTGGAAAGGTTTTGCGTTATAGTAGCCATATAATTTAGCTATTGTACTTTAAATGTTTTCAGTATCAGAATTAAGTTTAAACAAGGTACAAATCAGTGAATGTGCAACACTTCGTCTGCACGACAATTGTTTCTAATTCTCTAACACCTGTCCAGTCTAGAATATAGAACAATGATATATGCATTGCTTGAAATCGCACAGCTGATTTGTAGACAACGTTATTGTACAATATATCTTATCGTATACAGTCACAATGCTAATGATATGTCCTTGCAGGAATGAATAACACCGAACCGTGTAAAGCTCTGGGTGGTGCGTGTGTAGACTCCAGACTAGCCTTTTGCTTGGCTATAAACTACGACGCTTGTAGCAGCCTGGGAATTAAGTACGCTGCCTGCTGCTACAACCCGCATATTGTTGGGAAATAAGAAAGTTTTGAAACAGGTATTTGTTAATGTTTGGATTATCTCGCTTTAAGCATTTACGTTTCATTTAGCTTTAAATAAATGACACCCAAAGTCATTCAAATATATTATTATAAATTGTAAAATAGCAATATAACAGTTGAACGGATCATCAGTACAACCCAATATTTAAAAGCTGCGGTATATATGCAATCATTTTTTATGACTTTCATTGATTTACCAAAAGCAAACTCATCAGAGCTAGTTTGGTTTAAATAAATTTCATACACTTATTTAGAAACGAATTTAGCAATGAGTGCCTAGTGTTGGTGCTGTTGTTTCCAGAGGATACAATAATTTGTTATATTTGATCCCTGCATAACATGGGACTTGAGTACACGTCTTCCATATCCTAAGGATAATTGTTGTATTCTAGTTAAATGTTTTGGATGTAGAAGACTTCATAAGAATTTTTTTTAAAAATATTTATTTAACTAATTTCCTATCGTTGCAGAATAAAGCAACAAGCAAGACAAGCCACTAATTACAGACTAAAACAATTTAATTAATTATTGGAGATCTGAACAGAACTGTACAAGCAAGACAAGCCACTGATTACAGACTAAAACAATTTAATTAATTAGATAAATAAAACAAATTGCAAAAGGTCAGTTGTAGGGTGCATCTTTACCAGAAAAATTAATTAACTCAAAGATATGATATGCAATTAACAGTTCTTTTTCATAAATACGGCCAACTTTGTTATAAGTCGACAGAGTGTTTCGTACTTTAATTGTCCAGCATGTCTGCATAGCATGTTAACTAGCTGGAAGTCACTCTCCAGAATCAGATCCTCTCTCTCTCTCTCTCTCTCTCTCTCTCTCTCTCTCTCTCTCTCTCTCTCTCTCTCTCTCTCTCTCTCTCTCTCTCTCTCTCTCTCTCGCTGCGTCCATCTTCTTTCTGTTATGTTCAGACAATCACACTTCTTTCAGTCGTGGAAATTTTCTTTTAAAACAATATAAATTCTGATTAAATCTGTTTGTTTTTCTCACATCTTAAACTGCATATAATTCAGTATTGTATTTCACATCAGACACAAACTGTAAATTGGTTTCAGGTCATAAACTTTTATTCAGTATAAAATATGTCGTATTTGTGTATATTTTAGATTTTCTCTCTTTCCATACACAATTAACAAAATACAGGAAACTAAATGTATTTCTCCATGTCAATTGTCGAATAATAAAGACTTAGTAACATTTTAGGTTAAATAAATTGTTTTAAAGTTAACATAATCAAGCCAAAAATATCTTGAGAAAGTTCACAGATTAATTCTTCATTTCATCTCTGAACACACAAAAGGGATTACGGTAAGCTTCAGTAGCAACTGACCGGGTCAATTTTACTGATACAGTTCCACGCGCGCGCGATAGAACTCGGCCGTAACTGTTCAAAAAGAGACGCATGTCAAATAATCAAATAATTGATTTTTCAAAAAAGGTAATTGCAGCATATTTTAGGCTAGTCAAGCCCGGTGATAGACATGACTATTTGGAGGAAATGTTTATGAACAGTTATTTCCGATTAGTCAGGGAAATTATGGGAACTTTTATGAGCAGTTATTTCCGATTGGACAGGGAAATTAAAGTCGTACACTTTGTAAAACAAGTTAGGGCTACCATTTGCCAAACTTGTTTAGTCCGATTTTCTTGAAAGAAGACTAAGACCGACTCCGGGGAAGCCTAGAAAGTAGTGTTTCTTCGCAACAATGAAACTCGTAGAAGGACCAGACAACTGTGTTTAAAAGAAGGACAAACTTTAGGCAAGGACACGGTGTTTGGAAAGAAATAGTAGTGCTAATTTTAGCAATGAGTGTTCCAAACTCAAGACTAATAAAGAACTGAAATTCGATCAATAAAACAATGTATCTATTATTATTCACTTTTAACTAGAATAAGATCTCAGAAGATTCCTTTTCTAAAACATGACTTACATTATTAACCAATCCTGGTCAGTCAAACCTGTATATACTCTATTTAAAGCTCACCCATTTCTAGGCTGGTTCAGTGTGTCCTGAATCCATCGACCTCGCCCGTAGATAATTTTCTACCTGGTGAATTAATGAGACTTCAAGATGAAGATTCTACCCTTAGCAGAATGCGCGAGTATGCAAAGGAGAAGTCCGTACGGAAATTACCTGACGGTGAGGTAGAGTTCGCACTGAAGCGGGGTATCTTGTATCGATACGCCCGGAAAGGTTCGGATAGGTATAAGCAGGTAATTTGTACCGCGGTCTAAGAGAGAAGTGCTTAAGCTAGCACACGAGAGTCTACTCAGTAGTCGCATGGGTGTGGCAAAGATGAGAGATAGGTTAGTGAGAAAGTTCTACTGGCCAGGTGTGAACACGGGATGTAAGGAGGTTTTGTCTGTTGAGTGACAAGTGTTAGTGGGTGGCACCGTAAACCACACATCGCCCAGTGCCACTAGGAACCACACCTCTGATTGAAGAACCTTTCTCAAGGGTGGCTATGGACTTGATAGGTCCGACTGAGTTAGTGGTTGCTACAGTCAGTTGTAACTGAAGAACCCTACGACAACGGAGGAGTGGCGAAAGTACTTCCAAGTTTTCCTTTAACGAGAAATGAAACCTACGTCGGTGGCGTCCTTGGCGTAACGTTAACGTCAGAACAACGTGAGTTGGAGGAGATATTCCACGCTATGAAAGTATCTTGACAGAGAGACCAGGTATGACGGACTTGGAGGAGTTCAGTTCAGTGAAGTTACTGTATGAAACACATGTGGAACTGAAACCCTATCCACTTCTTCACACGAAGTTAGAAACTGTAAGAAACGAAATTCGAGCTATACTTGACTTAAAGTCATTGAACCAGCCTTATCCGCATATAGTTCATCAGTTGTTTTATTACAGAAGGATGGTGATCGCTGCCTTTGTGTTGACTATCGGAAGTTAAATAGGATCACATAATTTCAAATGGAAATGTTACCAGATCCTGAGTCCATATTCACCAGAGTAACCACTGCCAAGTATTTTCGAAAACAGATTTGTGAAATGGGTACTGGCATATTCAGTTCGCAAGAAAGACCGTACGAAACTTGCTTTTTCAGCACCAGTTGGAACCTAGCAATGGGTAGTCATGCCGTTCGTGGCTCGCATTCAGTAACTTCACCCGAATGATGAGAAAACCGGATTTTCGAATTTCATGGATGATTTGTTGTTGGCTACAGCTACTTAGGAAGAACACGTATTCTTACTGAGAAAAGTTCTGGAACGACTCAAACAGACAGGGCTCACCGCCTGATTCTCTAAATGTCACAAAGGATTTCGGAGACTGACTTATCTAGGACACACCCTCAGTGAATATACATTAACCACAGACAGTGCGAAAGTCGATCAACTTCGGAAAGCCGCACTTCCAACTACAAAGACGAAAGTGCGATCTTTCCTTGGACTTGCAGGTTATTATCGTAAATTTGTTGCAAATTTCAGTGTATTGCTAGTCCATTGACCGACTTGACAAGGATGAAGGTTCCGACTAAAGTTATTTAGAACGAAGCTTGTGAGAGGGCATTTCAGACATTGAAAGATAGGTTGACGTCAGACACCGTAGTTTGATTAACGAACGTGACAATGGTCTTTGCTATACGTACCGACGCTTCTGACAGTGGTCTTGGTGCAGTTTTACTGCAGGAACATAATTGGAACTTATTCCCTGTTACATATGGAAGTAGAATATTATGTCACGCTGAGCGAAATTATTCGGCTACCAAATGGGAATGCCTAGTGATTATCTTTGGAATCGCTAAATTAAAGTGCTACCTGTATCGCGAAAACCGACCACCAGCTTCTTGCTTATTTTGCCTAAGCTAAATTGACTAATGGTCGTTTAACGAGATGGTCATTGTTTCTTCAACAATATCAAATTCGATTGCGTTACATTAAAGGCACAATAGTGAAAAGTGTCTGTAATTTTATGAATTTTAAAAATTATGAAAAAAAGAACATGAATCAACTTATTAGCTGAAAAAAATTCATAAAATCCTAGAGTTTATTAAGATTCAATTAGATAATTGAAAAATAAACGAGAAAAAGTGAACTTTTGACGGGGCCGGCTTTTATTGAAACTTATAGGTCGCGAACTGTTAGGGAAATCCCATGTGACCACACAAATCTTTACGTCATCTTCGTCCAGTGGGCGATTTATGAGTCACGTGATTATAATTTACATATATACTGTAAACAAAAATGGCAGTCGCACGAGAGAGTCGAAAATGTAAATGTTAATCGAGCTTGTTGTTTTCCAAGAAGAAACGTCGAAAAGCTGTCAGAGACTCCAAACGTGACCTATCAAGGATTCGTCTTGGGGACCAGTTTGTTCGATGGAGAGCATTGACGGAGGAGTTAGTACTTGCATCAGACACTGAAATAGCGAAATTGTTGTTGGACAGGTAGACCAATGGCTACGTAGAAAGTTTTCTCCAATTGTCAATATTTTTTTCCTGTGTTTGAAAGCACCCTGTTTTATTATTACTATCTTTGCACAAAGACTTGATTTGCTTTGTAAGATCGTCTGATCAATATTTCTCTCAGTGGCTGCATTGTGTGTATTGTATGTTGGGATGTAATTTAATTTTTATTTTTTTATAACAGAGTGCTCATAAAGGTCATTTTGTATACATGTTAATTACCATCGTGAGACAAGTTGTTTAAATTCGATTATGGAGCCTAGATACATATGCAAACGTTATAAGTATGTATATTTTCTCTCTCTCTCTCTCTCTCTCTCTCTCTCTCTCTCTCTCTCTCTCTCTCTCTCTCTCTCTCTCTCTCTCTCTCTCTCTCTCGCACACACACACACACACACCTCTTAGGTTAATGCGACAAGTAGCACATTACTTGCACAAAAGCTTATTAACCTTTTCATGTAAACATTTAGAAAAAAATAATAAATATTTTATGTTGAACAGTCTATAGGGTTTTCTAAACCTGAATGTAGAACTGATCCAGTAAAATTTTGATCTAATACTTACATTAAGTTGAATGCTAAGACTTTATTGTACACCTTTCAACAACTAGTAAATTTATTATAAAGCATTGTATTGATTGCAATTACACAAGGATCGTTGGTCATGAGAGAAAAGGATGTTATAGTGCCACCAGAATATATAACTGGTAGGTTAAGACAAAGCAGAAAGAAACAGTTTTAAAATACAAATTTTAATACAAATGAATATTTATTTATTTATTTATTTATTTATTATATATTAGCTACGAAGTTACAAAGAATGTATCAAAAGACGAAAGCAAGCATACATGGCCAGTACACCTTCATACTTCACATAAACACCTAGCCGAGTGGTTTTGCAACATACAGAGAAAATGAAGACACTTTCATTGTCAAAAGAATCTGCTATTGAGTAAGGAAGATAAAAATTACAAATTTCTTGCAATTTATTTATTTTCTGGGGCGGGGAATGGTTGCTACAATTGTCCGTCTACTGAAAACAATAATGTAAGTGCCTATGTAGGAGCGGACTGTATAAATAAATGTTATTTTTGTAGGGTTTAACACCATTTTCAGCACAAGATAGGCTATACTTGGCGGTCAGTATTATGGTAGAAATAAAACCCTGGAAAACCCCGGGAGGAAGGAACGACCAACCAGAAGCTACTGGAAGGTCTTTTCACTTATACATGTTAGCTGAGCCTGGACTCGAACTCACGCAGACAAAGTTGAGATGGCAGTTATCCATAACGGTCAGCGCTTTAGACCACTCGGCCACTCTGGGACCAAGTATGAGTAGAATAACTGCTTCTGAGGAGAAAAAGTCAGTGCAGGACATGTAAACAATGTCTTGAGTTGGAACTTCACAAATCGGAGAGCAAACTCCCAGATTTTACTCTTAAAAAGGAGGTCGGGCTATGTCATGTGTTGAATTTTAAAGACTTAGTGAAGCTTTAGGCTAAATAGATAGTCTTTTAAAGTTAATATAGTCATAAAATATGTCGTATTTGTGTATATTTTAGATTTTCTCTCTTTCCATATACAATTAACAAAATAGAGGAAACTAAATGTATTTCTCCATGTCAATTGTGGAATAATAAAGACTTAGTAACATTTTAGGTTAAATAAATTGTTTTGAAGTTAACATAATCAAGCCAAAAATATCTTGAGAAAGTTCACAGATTAATTCTTCATTTCATCTCTGAACACATAAAAGGGGTTACGGTAAGCTTCAGTAGCAACTGACCGGGTCAATTTTACTGATACAGTTCCACGCGCGCGATAGAACTCGGCCGTAACTGTTCTAAAAGGGGCGCATGTCCAATAATCAAATAATTGATTTTTTACAAAGAAAGCTAATTGCAGCAAATTTTAGGCTAGTCAAGCCCGGTGATAGACATGACTATTTGGAGGGAACGTTTATGAACAGTTATTTCCGATTGGTCAAGGAAATTAAGGTCGTACACTTTGTAAAACAACTTAGGGCTACCATTTGCCAAACTTGTTTAGTCCGATTTTCCTTGAAAGAAGACTAAGACCGACTCCGAGGAAGCCTAGAAAGTAGTGTTTCTTCGCAACAATGAAACTCGTAGAAGGACCAGACAATTGTGTTTAAAAAGAAGGACAGACTTTAGGCAAGGACACGGTGTTTGGAAAGAAATGGTAGTGCTAATTTTAGCAATGACTGTTCCAAACTCAAGACTATTAAAGAACTGAAATTCGATCAATAAAACAATGTATCTATTATTATTCACTTTCAACTAGAATAAGATCTCAAAAGGTTCCTTTTCTAAAACTTGGAAACCACACCACAAAAACTTTACGTCATCTTCGTCCAGTGGGCGATTTATGAGTCTCGTGATTATAATTTACATATATACTGTAAACAAAAATGGCAGTCGCACGAGAGAGTCGAAAACGTAAATGTTGATCGAGCTTGTCGCTTTCCAAGAAGAAACGTCGAAAAGCTGTCAGAGACTCCAAACGTGACCTTCAAGGATTCGTCTTGGGGACCAGTTTGTTCGATGGAGAGCACTGATGGAGGAGTTAGGATTGGCATTTTACACGGAAATGGCGAAATTGTTGTTGGACAGGTAAACCAATGGCTACGTAGAAAGTTTTATCCAATTGTCAATAACTTTTCCCTTTGTTTGAAAGCACCCTGTTTTAGTATTACTATCTTTGCACAACGACTTTATTTGCTTTGTAAGATCGTCTGATCAATATTTCTCTCAGTGGCTGCATTTGTGTGTATTGTAAGTTGGGGTGTAATTTAATTTTTATTTTTTATTACAGGTGCTCATAAAGGTCATTTTGTATACACGTTAATTACCATCGTGAGACGGGTTGTTTAATTCGGTTATGGAGCCTAGATACATATGCAAACGTTATAAGTATTTATATCCTCTCTCTCGCGCGCGCTCATGTAAAACTGATCCAGTAAAATTTTGATCTAATACTTACGTTAAGCTGAATTTTAAGACTTTATTGTACACCTTTCAACAACTAGTAAATTTATTATAAAGCATTGTATTGATTGCAATTACACAAGGATCTTTGGTCATGATAGAAAAGGATGTTATAGTGCCACCAGAATATATGACTGGTAGGTTAAGACAAAGCAGAAAGAAACGGTTTTAAAATACAAATTTTAATACAAATGAATATTTATTTATTTATTATATATTTTAGCTACGAAGTTACAAAGAATGTATCAAAAGACGAAAGCAAGCATACATGGCCAGTACACCTTCATACTTCACATCAACACCTAGCCGAGTGGTTTTGCAACATGCAGAGAAAATGAAGACACTTTCATTGTCAAAAGAATCTGCTATTGAGTAAGGAAGATAAAAATTACAAATTTCTTGCAATTTATTTATTTTCTGGGGCGGGGAATGGTTGCTACAATTGTCCGTCTACTGAAAACAATAATGTAAGTGCCTATGTAGGAGAGGACTGTATGAGTAGATGTTGTTGTTGGAGGGTTTAACGCCATTTTCAGCACAATATAGGCTATACTTGGCGGTCAGTATTATGGTGGAGGAAGAACCCTGGAAAACCCTGAGAAGAAGGACCGACCCACGAGAAGCTACTGGCAGGCTTTCTCGCTTATACACGTTAGCCGAGCCTGGATTCGAACTCACGCAGACAAAGTTGAGATGGCAGTTATCCATAACGGTCAGCGCTTTAGACCACTCGGCCACTCCGGGCCCAAGTATGAGTAGAATAACTGCTTCTGAGGAGACAAAGTCAGTACAGGACATGTAAACAATGTCTTGAGTTGGAACTTCACAAATCGGAGAGCAAACTCCCAGATTTTACTCTTAAAAAAGGGTGGGGCTATGTCATGTGTTGAATTTTAAAGACTTAGTGAAGCTTTAGGCTAAATAGATAGTCTTTTAAAGTTAATATAGTCATAAAATATGTCGTATTTGTGTATATTTTAGATTTTCTCTCTTTCCATATACAATTAACAAAATAGAGGAAACTAAATGTATTTCTCCATGTGAGTTGTCGAAAATAAAGACTTAGTAACATTTTAGGTTATATAAATTGTTATGAAGTTTACATAATCAAGCCAGAAAGGAGAGAAAGTTCACCGAATAATTCTTCATTTCATCTCTGAGCACATAAAAGGGGTTACGGTAAGTTTCAGTAGCAACTGACCGGACCAATTTTACTGATACAGTTCCACGCGCGCGATAGAACTCGACCGTAACTGTTCAAAAAGGGGCGCACGTCAAATAACTGATTTTTCAAAGGAAGCTAATTGCTATATATTTTAGGCTAGTCAAGCCCGGTGATAGACTTGACTATTTGGAGGGAACGTTTATGAGCAGTTGTTTCCGATTGGTCAGGGAAAATAAGGTCGTACACTTTGTGAAACAGTTTAGGGCTACCATTTGTCAAACTTCTTTAGTCCGATTTTCCTTGAAGAAAGGCTAAGTACGACTCCGGAGAAACCTAGAGAGTAGTGTTTCATCGTTAAAATGGAACTCGTAGAAGGGCCAGACAGCTGTCTTTAAAAGAAGGACAGACGTTAGGCTAGGACACAGTGTTTGGAAAGAAACGGTATTATGGTATGCAATTTTAGTTTCCAATTTAATATTCCATTTCATTTGTCTGGTTGTTTGCAAATGAGTTGATATGCTTATTATTCACGCATGTATCGTGTATTCGTAAGACTCTATTGATATGTTAGATTTATACCATTTAATTCTTTGATTTTTTTCAATTATGAATTCATTGAGAGAATTGACGGATTGCGTGTAATTAAATATTCAGTGTGTATAATTTCATAATTTATGAATTCTCACTAATATACACATGTGTCATATTTCTTAGGATATATGGATTGATTTTCTGTGTACAATGATATTTGCTCTTGCGAGTTAATGACAAGTGTATATTTATATATGATTTTGCAATATTTAAATGATCATGCAAGTTACTTTAGTGTCGCTAGATTTAGTGGATATTAGGTCATAAGTAATTGAGCATTTAATTTATTAAACTGCATTGTCTAGCCAAAGATAACAAAGACGTCTAGTAATGTATGCTGGTATGTACGACTGTTTGCACGTGGCAATTCATTATCAATTGGGCGCAGAGTAAAATGAACTTCAAGCTAAGTTCATTTGTACTAAAATAAAAGTACTGTACCGAAACAACATTTATATACATATATTCGCTAAGATAACAATACTTCAGAATTTATACAGAGAAAAAGAGAGAAAAAAGCAGGGATGAGTCAAAGAACCCGATGAGTCAAGGGAAAGACCACATCTACGAGAGATCGGAATAGTCAAGGGTAGAAGAGGACCAAATCGTATATACTAAACGAGGAAACAAGTCGAGAGGAGACGTCAGGTGATGCTGTCTAAGCATGGGAATTGCAATCAAAACTCGTAATATGATAAAATGTGGACCGTGACTAAATTCTGTCTCTGTAAATCAGTTGGCTGGTAACGTGAAATTTGGCTATGGATTAATTGTTGGAAAGTAAATTTGGTTATATATTAATTTGAGTACTTAATTTAGTAAATATGTTGAATGAAAGTGATTTTCTTTTGATTATATTTTTATTGATTAGAATTTGCTGTTTTTTTATTGAAAGGGTGCTCTTTGTTATTTCTTTCTATCGATAATTTTCTCAGCTATCTGTAACGTTCCATCTAGCCGTTCACACTGGGGAATAACACCGTGGAGATCATTCTCTAGCTAACGACGCCGAAATTAATTAAGAGGGTTTTATTGTAATGTTTCAAATCCCCCGTTACACTCCAATAGATTAGTTACCTTTAGTAGGTGATCGAAAGCATGGTCTGTTTTCCCTTAATAGCAGTGTAAAATATTAATCACTATCTTGAACTAAATGTCGGAGACATGTATATATGATGCCGATCAATAAATATCACTATATCGCAAATTACTGTTCAAACGTTAATATAATCGATTCATTTGCTAAAATAGTTAAAATCTTATTTTACAAAATAGATCAAACATAATTCACTTTTAACTTAACTATATTATAGCTAGCTAATAATTCCTCGGCATAAGCAACCAATAAACCCAACAATGATAAATTCATAGCATACATGATTCATATATTATTTACGACAAATTAATTGAAACAAAAATTTAAAAGACTCATATCAATAACAAATATGTATGCAATTAGGATACTGTACCTCCAGCTTTGAAGTGCGCTTTTCTTTTCCCCTAGCAGAACCATCTCCTTGCACCCTGGATTTGTTTATATCACGGACTATGATATACAGGTTCTTTAGACAATCTTTACGATGACTTCCAGCTCCCACCTCACCACTGAATCAATATATTCGCCTCACGCACGAAATTATACCACTCCAGTGACCTAGTGATTATAGCGTCCGCCTCGGATGCCGTAGGTCGTGGGTTCGATCCCGACCATAGTCATACCAAATACTTACAAAATGGTACTAACAGCTGCCTCGCTTGTCGCATGATGCCCATTTGCTAGACATAAACTGCCACAATGCAGACATCGTATCGATATGACTGAAAATTATTAAAGCAACGTTAAAAGCCCAAATCACACACTCACACACACACACAATTAGACTGACTAATTTTGCTCTGTAAGATATTTACAAAACACGAGTTGTCACCTGGAAACACCCCCGACGCCAGTACATTATCCAGTCAGAATTCAGATTTATCAAGTGAACATTATCATCAAATACCACTACAGAGTTTGTAAACGTTTGCATTTCTCCAGATTCCATTAGTGTACCGATCACTGCAAATTTTCAACTTATGATACATCTCTCAACCAGATTCTTTCCTCAATGTTTCAACCCTCAGTATGAATTTATATCATCAAATCCCCTGACACGGTTGTGTTTCAAGAAAGCACAACTTCAGTAATGATCGAGAATATTAAAAAAAAATTTCAGTATATGTACGTTACATGCAGCATGTGTAAACGGTGAACAGTCGTGATTGGAGATGACTTAAAACTATCTTGTTGGCAGTTTAAATAACGGCAAATAAGTCAGGTACACATCGACATTTCAAATATTATTGGCTGACAATACGTTAGTGAGATGTGTTTGAGGACTGCAGTGGGTGAGTCAATTTTACTAATTTGCATAGGCGCAACAACCTAATATAGGTACATGAAAGACAATCATATACCTGTAGGAGAACTCTAGTTATTATATACCATTGCTATAAATCAGTATGTTTACGCCATTTTATTTTTGACAAGGTATCTTTGAAGTCGTATTTTGCTATATATATATATATATATATATATATATATATATATATATATATATATATATATATATATATATATATATCGCAAAGTATAATCATTTAAATTCTCAGATTAGTGTTGAAGTGTGATTTCTTTATTTAGAAAAGACCAAGAAAATAAATAAGTTTCTGAACTACTATTCGATTGACGTTCGCTTTGTTAACACACCAACAGAAAAAAATAATGGGTGGAATTATTTCTTTGTACATACTGAAAACATATCGACATGCGTCAACTTGATTCTGACCGTGATTCGTTCAGAGAATCCAGCAGAAGTTTAAACACCAGGACCATTCAGACTCTAATTAGTGTAGTGATGAACACGAATGACACTTGCATTATGGGCATTTCCCCCCATTGAACACTTTGTTGTTGTTATTGTTGGTGTTGTTGGCTTCTCGAGTGACGATGGAAAAGCACCCATGAAAGATGTCCCAGTTTGTAGTTGTGCAGCATCTTCTGTGGCTATGGGCCCCACACGGAAGTGGCAATCCTTGTTACAGTTACTACACTTGAAGTTTGAGTCAGGTCTTGGTTGGAACTGCATCCTCTTCCTCTGGGATCTTTTCTCATCGGCGAGCTGTCGTAACTTTTCCTCGCTGGTTTTCAGACCTGTGAACAGAGCATGTCGCCAGCTGGACTTGTCGAGGGCAAGCTCTTCCCAGGTGTTGACCTCGATCCCAAGAGCTTTCATATCCTGCTTGCAGGCATCCTTGAAGCGAAGATGTGGCCGTCCGATTGATCTTCTGCCTGAGGCAAACTTAGAGTAGAGAAGGTCTTTGGGAATCCGTCCATTCGACGCACATGGCCCAGCCATCTGATGCGACTTTGGCGGAGGAGTGTGACCATGCTGAGAATTCGGGCCTGTTAAAGCACCTCTTTGTCATGCGATTGCTCTTAGTGATCCCGAGTATGCGACGGAGACAATGCATGTGAAAGGCACCCAGTCGTTTCTCCTGAGAGGCGTACAGGGTCCAAGTTTCGCTGGCGTATAGGAGAGTGCTAAGCACGCAGGCACGGTACACGGAGATCTTAGTGTTCAATGTCAGTCGAGTGAGAGGATGTTGGTGATGATAGAGCCAAGGTAAGTGAACTCACTGACTACTTCTAGTTTGTAGTTGTTGATGATTATGCTGGGAGGGTCTGCGTCCTGAGCCATCACGTTGGTTTTCTTTAGGCTGATGGTCAACCCGAAATCATCACAGTCTTTAGCAAAGCTATCCATTAGCCATTGCAGTTCAGCTTCTGTGTGAGTGACTATATCAGTATCATCTGCAAAGAGCATGTCCCTAATGGTTGCTTTCCTTACTTTGCTCTTTTCCTTCAGTCGTGCCAGGTTGAATTCTGAGTTTGAACGCGTGTGCAGGTAGATCCCTACTGTGGACGTTCCAAAGGCATACTTAAGCAGGACAGCGAAGAAAATGACAAAGAGCATGGGGGCAAGGACACAGCCTTGTTTCACTCCTCTGTGGATGTTGAATGGTTCGGACGATGAGCCATCATACTGCACTGTGCCTTTCGTGTCTTCATGGAAGGACTTGACCATGCTTAACAGCTTTGGAGGGCATGCAATCTTCGTCAGAATTTTGAAGAGTCCGTCTCTGCTGACAAGATTGAATGCTTTGGTGAGGTCTATAAAAGCCAGGAAGAGGGGCCTGTGTTGTTCCTTGTACTTCTCCTGCAGTTCCCTGATGGAGAAGATCATGTCGATTGTGGACCTCTCTGCGCGGAACCCACATTGAGACTCTGGATACACTCTGTCGGCAAGCGTCTGCAGTCTGTTCAGGATAACTCTAGCGAAGACTTTACCCACAATGCTGAGAAGTGATATGCCCCTGTAGTTCTTGCAGTCACTTCTGTCGCCCTTGTTCTTATACAGGGTTATGATGTTGGTGTCTCTCACGTCCTGAGGCACTGCACCTTCATCCTAGCACTGGGAGAGAAGATCATAAAGGTGTGTGAACAGCACACTGCCGTCACACTTGATGACTTCTGCTGAGATACCATCCTTTCATGGGGCTTTACCTGTGGTCAGTTTCTCTAAGGCCAGCGTTAGTTCTGCCTCAGTTGGTTTCTCATCCAGTTGGTCAAACAAGGGAGGTTTTCAATGACGTTGAGGGCATCGTTCGTCACGTTATTCTCTCTGGAATACAGTTCAAAGTAGTACTCCACCCAGCGCTCCAGCGCTCCAAGAGACACGGCTACCAGATTCTGGGTCCCTCAGAGAAAAGAACTACACGTTCTTCTGGCAAGGAAAGAGCTCAGACGAAGTTAAGGAGTATGGTGTTGGTTTTGCTCTCAGAAACTCTGCTGGCTATGAAAGAACCCTGCCAACAAGGAAACGAAAGACTGCTATTTCTTCGCCTCCACACCACAACCGGGCTAGTAAATCTAATCAGTGTTTACGTTCCCACACTCAGTGCCACCACAGATACCAAGGATGCGTTTTACAACGAGCTCGACTCGCTCATCGACAAAATTCCAAAGAAAGAAAGCTTGATATTACTGGGCGATTTCAACGCTAGGGTGGGTGCGGATCACAACTCCTGGCCTTTGTGTCTCGGCAAGTTTGGCATGGGGAATATGAATGAAAACGGGCAACGTCTACTAGACATGTGCTCGTACCACAACTTCAGCATCACCAATTCATTTTTTTCAGACAAAACCACAGCACAAAGTGTCTTGGAGGCATCCCGGATCCAAACAATGGCATCAGCTGGACTTGATTATCACAAGACGTTCAGCCATGAAGGGTGTGCAGCTTACTCGTACATTCCACAGCGCTGACTGCGACACCGATCACTCTCTAGTCTGCTGTAAATTTAAGCCTCAACCAAAGAAGATCCACCACTCTAGGCAAATGGGTAAACCAAACATTGATGTGAGCAAGACGTCATATCCAGACAAGGCTGAAGAATTCACTTACGCCCTCTCTAAGGCGTTCAGTTCAGAACCTCCTTAAGGCAGTGGCAAAGAGAGATGGGACAACATCAGAGATACTGTGTACAGCGCAGCCACAAGAATCTTTGGAAAGAAGCAGACAAAGAACAATGACTGATTTGACGCCAATTCCGCCACACTCTGCCAGCAATAGAAGAGCGTCGCAGTGCCCACATGGAATACAAGCGTTCTCCCTGCGTGAGGACATTACATGCATATAGGTCTACCAGAAGCAAATAGCAGAGGTTAGCACGGCAATGCGCTAATGAATACTGGCTTCTGCTCTGTCAGAACATCCAGTCAGCAGTTGACAACGGAAACATCAGAGGCATGTACAATGTCATAAAGAAAGCAATGGGTCCAACGAAGAAAGTGATAGCTCCACTGAAGTCTTCTGCAGGCGATATCATTCATGACAAGGGCAAACAGATGGAGCGCTGGATTGAACATTATTAATTTTATGTTTGTATTGTAGCAATTGCAACGTTGTGTGACAAATAATATTACGAAAGGGGAAAAATTTGAGCGTATGAAATTTCAGTCAAAGATTGTGATTTTTAAAAGTCTCCAGCCTTGAGTCTGTGTCAAAAAATATTCTTTTTGAGCACTAAGCTTACATGGCTCGTAGTCAGTCCGTGCTATCGTTTTGGTATCCTCTGTTGTTTGCAGTTCGACAGTCATTCTTGGACACATAGTTATGACGTGACAGCTTCCAAACCGAAAAGTATGCTTTTCTTTTTGCTGTGATTAGCATCTGAATGTCAATACGAAATTTTAATTCCATATACGCAAAGGCAGATAACTCAGGGTACCTACTGCCTGGGTGCCATGCAGCTTTGCGACGAGCAAGAAACGACTAGCAGTACAAAATTATACTTTTAGCTGTCGCAAGAAATCCGTGACGCCCATCGAGTTAGACGCATAATCATTAAACAGCTGCCTTCCCGTTTTCTGCTCTTCCTGGTGAGAGAAAGGTCAAAGTATCCTCTCTGTGGTTTACTTCAAAGATATGGAGACCCAAACTTGTCAGACATCTGAACTCTCCGATAAGTCTGGAGCTTGGGGAACGAACAATGAAATAACGTCGTGTGTGTGTGTGTGTGTGTGTGTGTGTGTGTGTGTGTGTGTGTGTGTTAGATCCGAGCACATTGGTCCATTCAGTTGTTGAGTTCGCAGATCGCCGTGAAAGATTGGCTCGAAGGGAATAAACTGGAAGGATCTTTTCGCAACTGTTCAGGTTTCAGGCTAGCTGTAGTCGATGGTGATTGGGTCTAGTGCACATTTAGGTATGGAGAGCAGAATAGTGTTTTTTAATGCAATTATTAAAGGACTATCATACCATAAATTATGGAAAGCCGCAGATACCCGGCGGTGATCAAAAGTTTTTCCTATAGTTTTATATTGGCAACAATTGTCTGCTCCAACAACAATTAGCGGCTCCTATAATGACGGTAATTACAATTTTTCTCTATATTTGCATATGGTATACAATTAGCGGCTCCTACAAC
Source organism: Potamilus streckersoni (assembly GCA_016746295.1). Taxonomy (NCBI): domain Eukaryota; kingdom Metazoa; phylum Mollusca; class Bivalvia; order Unionida; family Unionidae; genus Potamilus; species Potamilus streckersoni. The sequence continues at coordinate 754,299 of JAEAOA010000166.1, read as the reverse complement.
AATTAGCGGCTCCTACAACAATTAGCGTCTCCTACTATAATTAGCGTCTAGAAATTACAATGATTGGTTAGTGAAAACAATGTACAGTAACTGCTTCAACTTAATTTTGTTTCAAAAAAAATGTTAATAAAGAATAGACTGTATAGCCAACAGTGGAAGATAAGGCCTTCCCACCACAAACGTTTCCTATTGCACTAATTTTAAAATCATGGTAGTTGAGGATTTTTTATCCATTTTAAACTTTATGTACATTTTAATGATTAGTTATACAATGTACTAAGCACTTTGAGTATGGGACTAAATCAACTCAATTTAATGCATACATTAATTTCAGGATTTTATTTTATATTTTTGTCATTGCATTTTGTGTATTGGGGTGGGTGGGTGCCATGATCGGCAATGAAAAACAAGATTGGTCCACAATCTGAAATATGCATATTTTTGCTGAGCTTACGAGATTTGTAATGAACGCTAAAAATTGTCATAAAATGTCATTGTAATGCTTAAAAAGGGTATATGAAACAATAAATTAATTACCTATTGGTTTTTCAGGGTTTATTTCGGAAAGTCATATGTACTTGATGGTGATTAAAGATTATTCCTTGATTTCCTATGGGCTACAATTAGTGGCGGCTATTAAAACACTTTTGCTCGATTAAAAGGGTTTATCTTCAGTATATCTTTCTGTCATAATTTTTCTTTTGGTATTTATCTATGCATAGCTTTTTCAGTAATAGGCCCATTGTGTTAAATTGGTGGCGTTCAAAAAACACCATCTTCCACTACTGTTCGTTGCTAGTGAATGACCTTCCGCGGTGTAATTTACCCAGTGTGGATAGATATAAAGAAGAATGCAGATCTCTGAACAAGTATATTTAAGACATAAACACGAGCCCCCTTTCAATGAACAAATATAAAATTTAATCAGTTTAACAGCAGAATGAAAAGTAATCAATTACTTGGTTACAAAAGAAGGAAAATGTACTAACATATACTCAAATAAGAAAATACAAATTTTCTTTACTGTTACAATTACTTTTCAGTGACAGAATTAATTCAATTCGTCATTGCCTACGAGATGTGATCTTTGAGTGTAGCGATGAGTGAAATCATCACCTATCTTATCCGAACATCGAATCTTCCGTTCGTCCCTGCTCTGCCAACCTTTGTCTAGTCATCTGGACCTGGACTCTTGCCAGTCGAACCTTGATTTGACGATCGTCCCTAGATCTAGACTTCGGCTCCGAATTTGCTCTGGTACTTGGAATTGGTACAGAAATTTTCAGGGAATCTCAGAAAAGTTCCGGAAAGGTGTTTCCTTTTGCCATTTCTTATTCGTTTCCAACGAATCTCAAATGTAAAGTTTGTCTACTTTCTAAGACAACTCTCACGCCTTACTTCAATCACGAGAGACGTACTTTCACGTTTCCCGGAGTCCTAATTTATTGCAAGAAAGATTGAAAACTGAAGAATTCCTCCAAAGCAAAACACTTAATTCGTTACAGAGTTACGCCCATAAACACCTATTAACCTATCAGAATCGACTGTTTCATAAATCTTCGCTGTAGAATATTTTAATTTACAAGAGAGCTAATCATGCCATAATTAACGTTCTTTTGAACAATCAATTATTGCCAAGCTTCCCCCTTTAACCGGTTGATTTTGGGAAGGGTCTTATGTCATACCCTTGTACCAGAGCATATGACTCGGTCAAGTTTCGTCGCGTGGAACGAATTTCCTTTCACGTTCAAAGATGAAATGAAAATAATCATATAACTGTCTCTAACCCTTTCTACTTTAAATAAGTTGATTTTGATACAATTAATTTAACCAATGCTTCTAAGAGTTTTCAAAATTCGACACATCACACCCATTAAGCCACTATTTATGCTAGCGTGTCATTGGACCCCGTTACATACATAGATATTATAGTTTCCTACCATCATCTGTTAAATTGTAATTAAATTCTTCATATCTTTGATTTTTCTAATGGCATTTATAGCCAGAATTTACTCTTAAGGGTGAATATTAATGCACAGCTATGTCTGTGGCCACATGAATCACAAGCTCCTTATTTAGACAATTATATTATCTACAACAGCATACTGATGTTGTTCAGGTCGCTTTGATTCATTTCTCATTTGACTGCATCAGCTATCCATAAATTTGTATACAGTTATTTCCTTTTGTTTTTTATTCCAGATTTCAATTGAGACCTTTTCACGATTCTGGATAGATTTTTCCTTCTATAAATACTTTTTGTTTTACATGTATTATCTTTTTATTTGTCTCTGTTAATGTATTATATTATCTCGCATGAGAAAAATAAGGTATAAAAAACTGTCATTCTGTCATTATATCTTTGCTGTTTTGAAATATATATATATATATATATATATATATATATATATATATATATATATATATATATATATATGTGTGTGTGTGTGTGTGTGTGTGTGTGTGTGTGTGTGTCGGTGTATTATTTGTCATGATAGTTTTCATTATCATTTTATTATGTGTACATCTTGTGAGTCCAGCATCTTTGAAAGCTCAGACTATTTATGTAATGCTAATTCTGTTTCAGTTCAAGCTTCTTAGCCACTTCCTGTAGCATTTGATGTGTAGCCACATCACAGTCATCTTGTGCATCATAATTCATCGTTTTTCAGCATTGTTGAAAGTTAATTTTCCAGTAGTGATGAAATATTAACTTGCTAACAAAGAAATAACTTGGTAGGACCAACAATTTGTCATGCATCTGTATAACACTGGACAGACCTTGAAATTCCATATGTTATGAAGAGTGCAGGTCTTTAAAATTTCTGGTGGTCACTGATCCTCTTAGCTACGTGAAAATAAATGTGGAGAAGAACAAATAAACCCATATACTTTTCATCTGGTATCATGACCAAGATATGGAGATTTGTTAAGCTAAGGAAACATTGGCAGTATAGTGTGGAACAGTATGCTGAAACGTTATAAGGGACCTACACTCTACATTTATTATTGGAGAATCAGCAGAATACAGATGCAAGTCTTGAACTCCCTGCAAAGAGCAAATCAACCAAATCAGCTGTACCTTCCACAACATTAGTTGAAAATAGTTTGGTGAGAAACTGAAGGTTATAATAAACAGTGGTGATGCATTGTAAAAGTTGTGGATGCTGTTGCATGTGATGTAGGGCCTAAATTGTTATACCATTTTATTTGCAAGAGTTTCGTCTTATTGCTTCCCTACAATTGTTAAGCAAGGTGAAAAAGACACGCGAGTACACTGCATCAATAAATTATAATTTATTTCTGACCTATTTATGTAACTTTCTGTGATTCAAGCAGTATAATATATTTTGTATTTTCTTTTGTCTATAAAAAAATGTTACTTGGGGAGGGAAGCGTGGTATTTGGAGCTTTTTATACAGATGTGAATAAATATGTAAATATGTAACATGCGGTATTGACCATTGCAGTAAATCTGTTTAGAATCACATCTTACTTACTTTATTTATTTCATTATTTTTAATTTATTTGAGGATATTTTCTTCATAACCTACCTTTATCTTGCTAATTCAATTTAGTTACAGCATTCCTAATTGATTATTAATTTTCATCTTTTTTATTTATTACCGACATATTACATGTTCTTATTTAAATGAGTCCTATCAACAGGCATGAACATTAACAGCTTACCTGGCAAACAGATAGAAAACCTCGAGGAAATAAATAATGTACAGCACTGCAAGAAGGAAATGAGTATTTCAAAGTATCAGGGGTTCTACGGGGTATTTTGCTAGGACAGCCATTATTGATGAAGATTTGGATTTGCTTTTTTATGAACAAGAAAATGAAATTAAACCTATTTACAGTGACGTCTAGCGTTAGAATTATTGGAGATAGACAAGTACAAATTCGAATGCAATACTTTAAAATATTCGCACGGAATTATTTTTAAACTCTAAATTTGTCGCTAATTCTTTATGCAACATCTTAAAAGTTTTATTGTGATACTATGGAAAACATCCAATTTTGCCACACCATTGACTACCCAAATGACAACGGGCTTAACGTACCACAAGTGAAAAAAGAAAAATACAAAATACCGAGTATTTTCAAAGATGACGAGGGCATATCATTAATAAGTTGTGTTTTAAGATGTAAACTGTATTTTGTTAGGACTGTTCGGTCAGAAATTAATATCTTTATAAAACATTACATCACAACAGTGTTCACGGCAAAATCATATTCATCGATAGTTGATCATGATACAAACATAAATTTATGTTTGAATGAGCCAATATTGAACGTAATGAAAAAAGTGGAAAATGTGTATTTGTTTATAGTTTAGATTTTCTCAATAATTTTTCAGAAGATAGCACATTTTATGGTAATTTAGCTGGTCATTTATGAAGTTGAGGATTTGTGGTGCTACGGATTTTTGATTTGAACATAATGTTAAATGATAATTCAGTTGCTAATCTGTGTAATTTGTGAGCAGGTAAAAATATCCGTTCTTACTTGACTTTTAATCTAAACGAGAACCTTGCAACAAAGACATTTAAAAAAATATTTAGGAATTCATGTTAAAAGTATTAAGTTTAGATGTCTTATAAAAAAAGATGCATCTGTTCATATTATGTATATAAAAAACACGTCTATAGAGATAATAATTCTAATGTGTGACTTATATTCTCACCATTGCTTTTCGAACGTTATTTTAAGCTACTGGTAGCATTCGAATTTCCATTATCAACATCTTCTGTTCGATACTCAGTACATGTGCTGAAAATATTAATTAAACAATTTTCTACTGATGCGTAAAATTATAAGAGCGGAATATATTTTTTTCAAAACTACGTATAACGTTAATTACCCAAACGTTGTCAGATTGTGTTAGTTAATTCACAAAATGTGGTATGCTTTCTGGCAAGAGCCCATGCGCTTCGTTGAAAATTTGACAACTGTGTAAATAAAACATTTCGCAGGTGTGTGTGTGTGTGTGTGTGTGTGTGTGTGTGTGTGTGTGTGTGTGTGTGTGTGTTTCTACACTTTAATACATACAGGATATACAGTGTCAGCGTAAGTATAATAAAGTGCCTTGACCTTTTCTTTTCTTCTATTTTGTTTTCGTTATTATTGTGTTCGGCAGAACTAGCTAAATCGTGTTAAATGTTTAAATATGGAGGAAAAAAGATAACGCAGTCAGCAGCAGCTTTAATTCGCCCAGTAGTTTAACCACCCTTTCGACAGATCGTGTTGTAATGCAAGAAAAATAAAAGAAGCGTTCAAACATCATTTGAATATACTTTTCATTTTGGCATGTGGTTTGGGGTACATGCGTGTTTGTATTACCAACCTAAATCTCCCGCTGTTTCAAACGGTAAAGTCCAAATTAACAAACAGACGTCATACTTTTCTTCACAAAGCCGAGTTTGAAAGTCACCTTGTCACAAATAATATCCCGGATATGGGGTTATTTAAATACGTCGGTGAGGAAAGAGATAAACAAATATCATTTCGTTTTGGGAGGTGATACACTACTGATCTCCTACAGATGTACTTTATTGCTATAAAAAAGGATCACACCGACATCATAGGAAGATGGCTACCCAAATATGTCTGCTGGTTACCCTCTGCATGTTGATTGTAACGGGAAGTTACGGTAATCTTTTCAAAAATCTTTTTCACTCGCGGAGTGAGTGCAGGTGTAACATTACTATTCTGTTCGTACATGCTTAGTGATTTATATAGAGATAAAAAAAAAATTAGTCATAAAGCAAGATATATGTTTGCTTCCTACATATTTATACGATGTAATACTGTGATAACTATAAAGTTGCTGTCTTTATTTGTATGGCATACTAAGATATATCCTTTTTCAGTATCCATTCTGCCCTTTCAATAATTTTGTTTCCTTGACATTTGTAATACGTCATTTGATTTTAAAAAAAAAGTCGTAATGTCTCGTATTAGCTATTTGAGCACAAATACAAAAATAAGAACACATATGTATAATATAGTATGTGTTTCTGAATCTTCATTCTCCTCTTTGTTTGACTCTGTGTGTGTGTGTGTGTGTTTATCTTGAACGTAGCTTTTACAATTTTTCAGTCACATCGCTACGGTGTCCCAGTTTCGCAGTTTATAATGATGTCTATCACTCTGGCATCATGCCGCAGACATGTAGCATGATATCCCACCCCCAGGCCAATCAGTCCTAATACTAGCCTCTTAATGCTGAACGGCAAACGAGGCAGCTGTTAGTATCATTTTTATAAGTTTTTGGTATGACTCAGCCGGGGTTGGAACCCACGACCTCCCGCGGACCCTCTAACCATATAGGCTGCCGGTAGGGTCTCCTCTTCATTTGAACCCAAACCTAAATGAAATGAAATGTCGCTAAACTGATCGATCACTTTAAAGACTATATTGCTGCCATTGAGAATTTCATTTTCACACTAGACCAGTGTTTTGAGTACTTCATTTATGTAAATGACTAATTCCCAGTCTATCATTTATCGCTACTTGATCTTCTTGTGGATTTGGAGGTTGTCAATATATTATAAAGTGCAGATTATTCGCAGGAATGGACAACACTCGGCAATGTATGGCATTGAATGGATACTGTGCAGACGCTAGACTTATAAGATGTCCACACATTAACTACGATGCTTGTGACAGCCTGGGAATAAAGTACGCCGTTTGCTGTTACAATCCAGTTGACCCAAAATAACCAAGCATAAAAGGTTTGTTGTAATTTATTTTATTTTGCCTCTAAAGTTTGTTATTAACTCTTTTTGGGATAAATACCACGTGTTCAGATTGAAGACGTTAGTTAAGAGAGCATGGGTGTGGCATATTATAAATACGGCGTCAAACGATGTAACTGAACCATAAATTCACGGCTACAGCAAATCCTTAACACGTTGTTAATGAAGACACTAGTTACACAAATTATAAATTACAATGTGACTGAGATGTATCGTACTAAATTGTAATTTGTTTCATGTGCATACTTATAAATTTCAATTGAATACGTGCCAAAATTTCATTGTTATAATTTTGTATCATTTGTGCTGCACCTAAACAAAGCAGCTGCGTAGGTGGGGGTGCATAGTTTGAACGTCGTTTGAAGATTTCGGTTTTTTTCATACAAACATCAACAAACATGTGATTATTGTATACATTTTTTAAAAAAATATTTACTTTTTAACTTACCTTTACCTCACTGATTTAATTTAGCCACAGAGATTCTAATTAATTATACATTTTCTTATTTGTCCCTGTATATAATTTAGCATTGTTTCCATTCTCCTTGGTTAAGTTTTACGTTCATTACATAAATAGAACATGTCTGTCTAACGATAACTATCATACTGGAGGAGTAATTGCTGGTCGACGAAAGAATAACGAACTTGACTACGAGAATTATAGTCGGTTACGCACTGTGTACTTGTACGACTGATTACAGCCTGGGCTAAACCATTTGCCCTGGTCTGGGTTATAGCCCGCTTGGGTGGTTTATCGCCTGAACCGGATGTCACCCGATGGTAGACATTAACCCATCCATATATAGGGCCAGGAGCATACGAGCTTTTAATTTTTACTGATCCGCTTGAGCTATAATACCATCTCCCTGCCCTTCATACCTCCATTAGCAAAACATATAGCTGTAAACACATAGCAAATACAGAATAACAAGCTATCAATACTAAATGTGTTCCGTAGTTTTGAAATCACGGGGCCCATTTGCTTCATTTAGAAGTGTAGTGAGAACTGTTTTAAATAAACAAACTCACAATAGTAGGAATTTTAAAGATAAGTGGCTATTGCGTGATACACTAACGTATTTTTTTTATTTTTTTTTTTTATTTTTTGGTTTTTGGAACAATTACTAAAATCTGCATAGTAACCGTCTGTCCCAATGACATACATGGAATTTTTTTATCATTACAGGTTGAAAAGAATGAGAACGTCGTTGCACACGGAAATGTCACACAAGAATTGTTACATCAATGTAAATCTTTACAATAAAGTTATTATAAAGACTGCAACGCTAATTATAGCCATCACGTTGCGTATTAATCGGACATTTTCTTGGATTTCGTATTTCCTTGTTAACAATTTCAATCTGAAGGCTTAAAAGTAAAAACGTATATCAAATATATTTCTTATTGCATTTTTTCTTCTTCATTTCTATACTAGTTTTCATCTTCTCTTTTTGACAATACATTTTCACATACAACTCTCTTTCTTATACAAATAGTCTTCTGATATGACAAATAAATACTAACGTCTTTAAGTCGTAAGTAAATTAATACAAGCACAGAACAAATGTTGTTTGTGGTTTTGTAAGTTTAGCGCAGTTTCTTGGTACATGGTGGCCAGGTGAGCTGTAAAGGCTTACAAAAGGCTGAAAAATAATAATACAGTGAAATTATATATTGAGAAATAATAGTATCATACAAGATAGACTTTTGTCCACAGCTCAGATTCGAACCTAGGCCCGATTTAAAACACCGATCGCATTGTTTGCAAGTACCAAGCCCCACAAACACTAGACCATGCACACATGCAAAAATTATATGGAAGAGTTCTTGTTAATGTGTGACTTACCTACAAAATCAATTCAAACGAAAGGGTAACTGTTGCCAAGTTACTTTATCTACGAAATCAATCCAATGAAAGAGTGGTTGCCTTACTCTGTGACTTACCTACGAATTCATTCCAAATGAAAGAGTTGCTGTCACCAAGTTACTTTACGAAATCAGTCCAATGAAAGAGTGGATGTTACCGTGTTAATCATTTACGAAATCACACACTTACAATTATTAAAAATATTGAAGATGTGCTGGATAAAAAAGATTTTATTTTTTTTAGAAAGGGGGTTCGCAGATGTTTCTCGCGTGCTGAGCCGGTATAGAGTTTAAAAATGCATGCCATCAGCTTCAGAAATTAGGTCACTAACCAATATTTACCTTTTTGTTGGTGCTAATATTTACCTCCTCATTTAAATGAATTGAAAGTGATTCCTTCTATTTAAAAATTCAAGGCGTTAGTAAAATCTTATTAAGATTATTGTTTTAATGGGAGTGGGGAACAACAGGGATAACTCGATCGTGCTCCTTTCTACGACATGCACCTTCTGTCTGTTGTGAATTCAGTGTCATCATTTCATGGCCAGCTTGTACCTTTATTTAGCCAATAGTCATTATAAACACAAGTCCAATGATAACATAGCTTTTAGTGATAACTAACATAGCATTTAGCGATAACCTACAATTATGAAGACACGTTGAGACCACGTGGGATGTCTATCGTGACGTAATCAGTTGGGTGGAGGCGTAGTACCAGTAGGCCATAGTACACAATTAATTTTACTATATGGTCTCCTCATTTGTTCCTCAGTGCTGAACTTTCCACTGTGTGACAATCAATACAAATCATATGTTAATCTAAAATACCTTCAAAGATGACTTTACGGTTTAGTTCTTGTCAAGGGTTGACCTGCATTTTTTTGAGAGGCTGAATTGTAAACAAAACACCAGGCAACGGAACACAGATTTCACTTCCGGATCATCACCATGACCTTATTACTCAATGTGCACTGTCGCCGAAATACACACAGACAACCACACCATAAGATCACATTTTAAAGAATAATCAATTGCCTTTAAATCCTTACCAAGAATGCCAAAATCTAACTCTAGTATCACCACCAAATTTAGACCGGAAAAAGTGATCTAAAAATAGACTGGGACTACATTCGTGGGTACTGAACCGGATTTTCTTAATTGTGTACTGATTCCAGTAAGAAGCGTGGAAGAGAGTTATGGAAATACGAAGAGCGCATGGATTCATGGATACCGGAAGTACCAGAGGAAACAAATGAGAGGAGGACAGACGAGTACCAGAATAAACACCAAATGAAAGCACTCTCTTAAGATTTTTTCACATGAGGATAGTAATTTTCGACAGAATTGTTTGTATTTGTCGAAAGCATTATTTGAGAAATAGTTCAATACGTTGATATTTATTAAATTATTAAACCTTTCATCTTGAGTCTTTTATACTTCTACATCGTTGTCATTGCTGACTGGGTGTTCGGAGCTATCTATATTGTGGTGTCCGTCCTTCTCTGGTGTTAGAAATAATACCGTAGGAGGCACGTGACAGTCAAGAGTCGATAAATATTCCCTTGGTTAAATCTTGTCGTAAATATGAGCATACCAGTCAAGCATGGCTGGATGATTGAAATGAAATGAAGGCAAAGTGTTCAGTTGAAATCCACGCTATGTTAAGAATTTGCTATCGGATTAAAGTGTTGACATTTGTTTACAACATTAGATCATTCAACAGTTACGTTTTAATGCAAAGATCAACTTGAATTTGTTGATTCGAGAGAACTTCATATTAAAACTATCTATGTGTCTGGTTCAGTCGCATTTTAGGAATTAATTTCAACCTAAAGAATAAATTCGCTCATTAAATATAACTGTAAATGTAATACACTTAATTACAATCACACATGTTTATTCATCTAAAAGAATGCGTGAACTAATTACGTAACCGAGAATGCCTTTAACACGTGAATTAAAAACTATAAATGTCGTCCCATTCATTACATTTTTACATTTACAGGAGTTTATTACATTTACTAAAATATCTTGAACCTGTGCATATAATAAACTATATATATATATATATATATATATATATATATATATATATATATATATATATATATATATATATATATATATATATATATATATATATATATATATATATATATAAAGAGTAACTGTTTGTAATGAAATTAAATCTGCATTTGAATAATCTCCATTTAGTGAAAGTGTTTTGATGCACGTTCGTGTCTATATTACCACGCTTAGTTCTTGCGTTGTTGGAAACAGTGACGCATGGGTTAGTATAGGTAAAGTTAACAACGGAGATCACGATTTTATTGGTAATTCCGCCTTTGACTCTTATCTTATCTTTTATACTGTCCCGGATATGCTACCATTTGTATACATCAGTTACGACAGATATACGCAAGTTCATTTAATTTAGTAAGGTAACACAGTAAGAGTTTCACACACAAGTATTTTACTGTTACACAGGAAAGGACTGAATTGAAGGCATGAAAAAGATGGCTGATCAGGTCTGTTTGCTGATGGCGCTGTGCGTGGTAATGATTGCAACGGGAGGCTATGGTAAACTTGTCAATACAGTTGCAGATGTTGTTGAGTATGATCAAAATGGTAATAATGCGAGTCTGTTCGTCGACGTTTAGTGAATGCAATGTTAGTGCCAGAAAATGGGCGTTATGGATACAAAATATTTATAAAAGTCGAAAAATGTTTCTCTCCGTCAGGCCTATACAAGACCAAGGAAAGGGTAGGACAACTAAGACCAGATTCAGGGAGTCCATAACGTTTAGGGGGTCCACCACCAATAACGAGAATGTTTCCTATGGCCCATAAATCATGGTCCTTGATATATAAGAACTTATGATGCAACGTACAACTGTATTGTTGGTGATATTTAAAAAATAATTTATTTTTAATTATATTCGTCTAAAAACTGACAACAATGTTACAACATTCATTCTACTATATCTATGATTCTGAAACGTCAAGTTGGGCTTTGCTGTCATTAAAAGAAAAGCTTAAACAGTCTCGAAGTCTCAAATTATCTTCTAAGATTTTGCTTGAGGACTGAGTAGTCTTATCTATCACAGGAATGAACAACACCTGGCAATGTACGGCTTTGAATGGATACTGTGCAGACGCCAGACTTATCAGATGTCCGCACATTGACTACCACGCTTGTGACGACCTGGGTATAAAGTACGCCGCTTGCTGCTACATTCCACTTGGCAAAAAATGATTGTACATGGCAGGTAGGTGCGATTTTGCATAGCATAAATAAACTCTAGGTATATTTTGATGATGATAATACGTGTTCAAATTGTAAATAGTGGTTGCGTGAGACCGGTACATGGTATGATGTAAATATAATGTCAACGATGCAGCTAAACCATTCATTAGGGATTGCCACATATCTTCAGTACACAGGCACAAAAGACACTCCAAATTAATGATCAATTTTCGTTTTCTTTCTCTATTGAAGTCAGGTATTATTTAAAAAAAAATTGGAATGTGTCAGGCTTGTCACACAAAGTAAGGCATTTTTTTTTTTTTAGAACAATTGAACTAATGTTATCGATACGGCAACACAATAACCAATGAGCCAGCCATTTATACATCTGGCCATAGTACACAATTAATTTTACTATACGGTCTCTACATTTGTTCCTCAGTACTGAACTTTCCACTGTGTGACAATCAATACAAATCATATGTTAATCTAAAATACCTTCAAAGATGACTTAACGGTTTAGTTCTTGTCAAGGGTTGACCTGCATTTTTTTGAGAGGCTGAATTGTAAACAAAACACCAGGCAACGGAACACAGATTTCACTTCCGGATCATCACCATGACCTTATTACTCAATGTGCACTGTCGCCGAAATACACACAGACAACCACACCATAAGATCACATTTTAAAGAATAATCAATTGCCTTTAAATCCTTACCAAGAATGCCAAAATCTAACTCTAGTATCACCACCAAATTTAGACCGGAAAAAGTGATCTAAAAATAGACTGGGACTACATTCGTGGGTACTGAACCGGATTTTATTAATTGTGTACCGATTCCTGAAAGGGTCAATGTTTTTGTCAAACTTTTATATTTGCATTTTATTTTGCATGCCACTACTGTTTCAACTTCATACATAAAGTCTTTTGAAATTTCCTTGCAAGCAAGACATGTGACAGCTGTCAGAAAGTGTGTAGTGCTGGTGTTCTATAGGGTGCAATTTGAGGTCCAATTGTTCTTAAGAAACCAAAACTAAATTTGCTATATCTTCCTTAATTATAGGAATTTTTCAATGCAGTAAAAACCTAATTGTAATACTTGAGAAGGCCTGTCTGAAAATAGTCTTGAAATTAAAAAATATTGATATATTAAATTTTAATTAAAATTTTAAAAAATATATAAATTTTAAAAACTTTTTATTTTACAAAAAATAAATTTTCATACAAGTTATGACATTCAGTTTGACAAATTTAAGGCAGCAATGTTGATTAATGAATGGTCTTTAAAACAAATGGTAGTTTAGGTCTGTACAACTGATAATATTAATCCCAGGGGTACTGAAGCATGATAGCTCACAGTGATTTTGACAGCAAATTGCAATATGCCTATCCAGATGCATATAGGTGTACATACTAAAGAAACAATGACAGGTACTATGTTCCACATTTATTGTTTCAGGTACTTGGACAGTTGTTTGTATAACTAATATCCCACTCAAATTTAAAGTTTTGATGGGACCACTACCATGTTTTATAGCAAATATGCATTCCATTTTAATGCCGATAACTACAAAAGTCAACAATGCAATATGAAAATACAGTTTCACCTTACTGAAAAAAGATGTGAATCTCTCTCATGAAGATCTAAGCCATGTCTTTGAGATGCTGTATATCAGTGTACTGATATGAACTCATCTTGGTCACTTATAGCAGCACACTGCACATGTCCTTATGAGACCTTGCTATCACCATTGGACTACTGGAGAGCTTCCAAATTGATCCAACTCTAATACTTTGTTTCAGATACCAGACTAGACCTGAAAATATATAACATGCTTCACTTAATTCTAAAAAAAAGGAAGATGTAGGCAAATGAAGTTAAAATGTGTTAGATATGGTGATTTCAATATAACATTCAGGTTGCAAATATGGTTAAAAAAGGTAAACTTGATAGAGTGACACTCAAAAATGTGAAGCAATGGGCATGTATTAAAGTGACAAATGCATCCTAAAAATAGATGAAGTTTCTACAAGCATATTTAGCCATTTACAGGTTAAATAACTAATCAGGTAGAGTATGTATCATAAAGTTTAAGGCAATGTTGGAACGGTGAGGTTTGATCATTGGTGCAAACATTGATACATACCAGTATAGTGGAAAGTCAAATGACAATGTACCAAATTAAAATTTATTACTATATGCAATCCTATTCATGAAGGAAAAAACAATTTTAGATATTGTGAGTGAATATAGCAAAATGTGGCCACACAGATCAACTATAGGTACCAATAGATCCTATATCATCAACTAAATGTGAAATTTTCATCCAGAAAACTTGTAAACAAGGATGGATATTTGCATGTGTGGGACATATGCAATGTACTTGTTAAAATCACATGTGCAAACATGATTCAAATAATCTGTTTGAATATGTTTAGTCTATTTTTAAGAGTCTTGGCTACCAAGGTTTTAAGTTCAATGATTCAATGATTCAATGGAATGAAATATCAGCTGATGCTGCAATACCGCCCTCTGTCAAAGTACTAAATTGAAATGTGTTACCATACAGAGGCATATTCATGATGAAAATAACATCTTGGGATATTTTAAGTGCACACAATCAAAACTGAGCCTTACAGATTCACTATAGGTACCATGTCAGCCTAACAATGTCAACTTTTGATTCCAAACATTACAAAATATATGCATATTTGTTCATGTCAGCTATGTAACCATGTTAGGATCAGTTATAGAAAGTCAAATTCAAATAATCTGTTTGAATATTACTTATGTAATCTTTAAAGTGTCAGATAACAAATATTATTGGTCATTAATAATGCATAAAGCAAAATGGATCATGAGAATTCCCATAATATCATCTAGGCTACAATGTCGCACTACATCAATCAACATCTTAAAGAAACTGAACAATAAAATGGAATGCATTCTGTGTTCAACTTACATCATTTTGCTGTTTTCTTACATGCAATGGTAAATATACCAGGGTAAAGTATATTTTACCCCTCTGACCTGTATTTCATTCCCTGACAGCTTAATATGATTTTGTAGAGAACTTGAACAGGTTCTAGTATAAAGTCTTCATCTCTGTCCTCTCACTAAATACCCTATAACTATGGTTATAAACAATTACTGATAGCTATACAAGCAGATATGTGTTACTCAGGAAGTCACCCCATCATAAACACATAAATTACCTGTTTGAACCCCAAATAAATAGTTTCAATGACCTAAAGGTACAAAGCAAAGTAGAATTTTGTCTTCATGTATTTTAAATGAGGGTCTCATTTTGACTAATAAAGATATTTTCTCTGATCAGATGTGACAAATATCCATCATTTGAGCTTGTATATGGTGTAGGAGTATATATATGCTGATATCATTTAATATCATTCCCAAAAAATATTATATATGTGTATACTTGGTGGAAATTTTTTTATTTTTTAATTGTTTTTTAAATTTCATTTAAATTTTTAAAATTAAAATTATTTTTTTACTTCTAATTTCATTTTTATATTTTTAAAGTCAATATACATAATATATTAAAATTTCATGTATATGTCATTAATAATAAAAAATTTATATCAGTTTCAAGTTTTTACTGACAGGCCATAGTACACAATTAATTTTACTATACGGTCTCTACATTTGTTCCTCAGTACTGAACTTTCCACTGTGTGACAATCAATACAAATCATATGTTAATCTAAAATACCTTCAAAGATGACTTAACGGTTTAGTTCTTGTCAAGGGTTGACCTGCATTTTTTTGAGAGGCTGAATTGTAAACAAAACACCAGGCAACGGAACACAGATTTCACTTCCGGATCATCACCATGACCTTATTACTCAATGTGCACTGTCGCCGAAATACACACAGACAACCACACCATAAGATCACATTTTAAAGAATAATCAATTGCCTTTAAATCCTTACCAAGAATGCCAAAATCTAACTCTAGTATCACCACCAAATTTAGACCGGAAAAAGTGATCTAAAAATAGACTGGGACTACATTCGTGGGTACTGAACCGGATTTTATTAATTGTGTACCGATTCCATCTAGTTACAGGCCTGGGCCTTTATAAAATACACTACCGCTCTATAACCTTAGCCACCAGTAGCTATTTTTTATATAATAAAAAACACTACCACACTACATAACTCTATTTAGTCGATTTAAATCTATTACATAATAAGTTGAACAAGAACAGGAAATACAGAAGAATAACTATCTTGAAAATTCACAATACAACTATATTATTAGTAGTGCTGAAATCGCGAGGCTCGTTTA
The DNA here is from genome assembly GCA_016746295.1 of Potamilus streckersoni. Lineage (NCBI taxonomy): Eukaryota > Metazoa > Mollusca > Bivalvia > Unionida > Unionidae > Potamilus > Potamilus streckersoni. The sequence continues at coordinate 738,104 of JAEAOA010000166.1, read as the reverse complement.
TATGCTGTAGATGTAAACTGATTTATACGCTTAAGATGTGAAAAGAAGACTCCATTAAACAAAAAATTAGCAATAAGCAAATTTTATAAGTAAATGGCGTTTGTATGATACGTGTCGTGTGTTTTCCATAAAACAGTGATCTAAACCCTACAAAAAAATCAACGTCCCCCTTCGGCAAACGTAATGGCTTTTTTTTCTTCTCATTACAGGGTGAAAAGAACCAGAGCTTCGATGCATTCAGAACTGTCACAGACGAATTGTTAATTTCATTTTTCCTTTTTAAATAAAGCTATTATAAAACTACTGTATTAATATTTTACCCATAATTTCCACAATTATGTTATTTATTGATCTACAAAATTCCGTTGATTTTAAATATTTTTGTCAAAAATGTCAATCGGAAGACAGTTTTTACTACACCAATAGAGCTATTATTTCTTTCTATCATTTGCACTACCGTGTGGCATTACTGATTGTCGTCGTCTTCTAGGCTATATGTTTTTGCTGTCTTTCAGGTACAGATATTATAAGAATGACTCAAAACATCTATAAGACTTTAAAAATTAATGAAAGTACTGAAGAATACGAATGCTCTAAAGATTGAATTTTCAATTAGCAACTATCTTAGAAAAGGAAAATTTATTTGCCAACATACTTGTAGATATTGGTCATGAATATGATCTGAAATATATATTTAAGTTGAATTGCATGATTATATATTTAATTATATCCTTTGTTGGTTTTTAATAATGATTATATATATATATATATATATATATATATATATATATATATATATATATATATATATATATATATATATATAGATATATATATATATATATATATATATATATATATATATATATATAACTTGTATTGTGTGGTTCATCTTGGTTAATAATTAAGCGTAGAGGCCTAACTGACTACACACATTTGTATGGGTGGTTATGGAAAACAACATATTACATAGTTAATACTTGAATATGATTTAAGACTATATTTTAAGAGCATTGTTACTTCAAGGTAATTAAGTTCAAGATCTAGTTTTATTTAGAAATTAAGAATGTTTTAAATAGAATAATTTTATTAAGATGACAATATTTTCAGCAAGTGGTTATTGCGACATAGGTCAGGTAGAAAGGTACATAAAGTTATTTACGTTAGAATTTATCATTCATATATTAACAATATAGTTGTGTTTAAGTTTATACTTGATAGGATTTATTTAAATTATGTACATGTATTAATCAATGCTCTAAAACTGTTTTGACTAAATTACTATTTTGGTATTATTGTAAGATCATTCAATGACAGTTTGGTTTATATCACTGTGATACATCAAGACTGTTGGCACATTAACACATCAGAAACTACTAGAACATCATTACATTCAAAATTGGAATTCATTCGGAAAACTCATCACTTTTGGACTTGTAACCGATCTTCTAGGACTATTTGAGACTTAATTCACTAAAGTAAGTTCTTTTTAAATTTACACTTTATATTGAAGGCAAATAAATTATTTATTGAATTTTACAAAACCTATTCGACTTTCTATCTTTACTGATGCATATTTTAAAACCATAGATTTGTAACAAATTCAAGACATTAGACTAGTGACAAATGTGTTTTATGACCTACATTTTTCAAATAGTAAAATATTCTGATAGACCTTATAATATACCATCAAAGAATGTATGTTTGTCACACATACATAATCGTATGCATGAATGCATTCTGTCCTTTTGCACAGTATTCACACCAGAAATACACCTTAATTTCGTATACATACATGCATAAATACTTACATGCATACATGCATACATACATACGTACGTACGTACGTACATACATACATACATACATACATACATACATACATACATACATACATACATACATACATACATACATACATACATACATACATACATACATACATACATACATACATACATACTGTAGCGGTATTCGTAGTACCTTGTATGGTTTATAAGAGTTGGGGTGGGATGTTCCCAACAATTATTAGCTGTGGAACCCACCCAGGCTCAATATTTTTTGGAAGTTAGTAAATGTTGTTATAGCTCTGAGCAATGTCGACAGTTAATGAAATACAAAGAGTGAAATTAAAGAACAACAATTTAATTAAACAAATATTCGGTCTCTCGAACTCTACCATGCGCCCTTTCGCTTGATCACTTTTAGCCTATCTCATCACATGAAGGTTAGAGTGAGAGTTTCGCCCTGTCTCTTGTTGCTCATCTGGTGCTTCCGTATATCTAGTCCTCTCTGGGTTGCTTCCCTTTACTCTAATTCCTCTAATTCTATCGGGATTGCTACCTTTTACTCTAATTCCTCTAATTCTTTCTAGGTTGCTTTCCTTGCTCAGATTCTCCGTCTATCCACCTCTCGTATATTCGTCGACCTAGACTTGTCGACTTGGACTGCCCTGCAGTTTCGTTCCAGTCCTTCTCTCTACTTGTTAAAATTCGAATTTAGGATTTAGGCCCACCCCCTAGCTGAATTCGATTTGGTGCGGTGACTAAACCATTCAACTAAACTATCAGTGTCCTGTGTGTCTATGTGATGGTGGTAGACCACTCCCAGTTATAACCGAGTTTCCTGGTGACCTAGATACGAGCTCAGTGTTGGAATGATGATGATTCATACATCAAGTATTTTGGGTAGCCTTACCCTCCCTTGGCTGACCGAACGGGATACATACATACATACATACATACATACATACATACATACATACATACATACATACATACATACATACAATTTAATTCTTTAATTTAACAGTTATTATTTCATTGACAGAATTGACGGATTTGTGATGTAATCATAATGTCAAATGTATTATAAATTATACATGTAGGCCTACCGCTTTAGCCGTAATTTTGTCTTTTAAGGGAACAGCTTTCTGTATCCGTTCCCAAGAATCCGATACGGACAATCCAAGAGGGAAGTCCGCATATAGGGTGTTTAGAATAGAAATTGTCAGAGCAAGACCAAGCATACACGCTGGACGTGGAATATACAAAGCCTAAAGAAGAACGAAGCAAAGTGATGCAAAGCAGTGTACACATTGTACTTTTCACCACTCGTTACTATGATGAACAAATCCATAAATTGAACACTGCTATTAAATTCCATTAATGAAAATCTGTTGGATTGAAAATGCAATTTTGTTTTAATGTATGCATCAATCAATTGAAATTTCTTTTATTTTATTGTATCGGGGGCTCGTATTTGCTTATTTGTTCTCAATAGTCTCGATAAGTTCTCTGTCAATATATTCTATGTATCTACTCTCTCTGGGCAATAATGTCGAGACAATCGCCATATCTATTAATAGGACACCACACACCAAAATCACCCTCTTATATATATATATATATATATATATATATATATATATATATATATATATATATATATATATATATATATATATATATATATATATATATAGTTTAATAAAAACAACACTATCATACAGGTTAGAGAAATTAAATTCGTACTCTACCGAGTTTCGAACCCAGGTCCGCGAGTAAATGGCACCCATCGCCTTGCCTGCACGCACCAACCCATATACCGTCAAGACTAAGCACGCATCACCCCAAAAAGTGATGGCACTGAATCGGTGTTATATAAGCTAGTGCGTAGCAGACACGCTCGCATGACGACCTAGTAATTAATTCTCATATATATACACAGTCGTTCCAGATTCCTATGAAAGAAATCGGTAGAGTACGAATTTAATTTCTCTAACCTGTATGATAGTATTGTTTGTATTAAACTATTATTTCTGCCCAATATTATCAAGATTCTACTACAGAATCCAGGGATAGCACAGTCTGTTCTGTCTGGTATATATTTATAATTATTTGTAATACAAAAATCCTATATACCTTGATTTCTTTTATAGGAATCTGGAACGACTGTGTATATATAGGAGAATTAATTACTAGGTCGTCATGCGAGTGTGTCTGCTACGCACTAGCTTAAATAACACCGATTCAGTGCCATCATTTTTTTTTTGGTGATGCGTGCTTAGTCGTGACGGTATATGAGCTGGTGCCTGCAGGCAAGGCGATGGGTGCCATTTACTCGCGGACCTGGGTTCGAAACTCGGTAGAGTACGAATTTAATTTCTCTAACCTGGATGATAGTATTGTTTGTATTAAGCTATTATTTCTGCCCAATATTATCAAGATTCTACAACAGAATCCAGGGATAGCATACAGAACAGAAGATTTTACTTCAGAATCCAGGGATAGTCTGTTGTTCTGTCTGGTATATATAGCACAGAACAGAACGTGCTATCCCTGGATTATGTAGAAGAATGCTTGATAATAGTATGCAGAATTAATTTCATACAAGTAATACTATCATACAATGATATATATTTATAATTCTTTGTACTAAAAAAAAAATCATATATACCTTGATTTCTTTCATAGGAAATTTGGAACGACTGTGTATATAATATGATAAATAATTACTAGATTGTCCTGCGAGTGTGTCTGCTACGCACGAGATCATATAACACCGTTCCAGTGCCATCATTTTTTGGTGATGCGTGCTTAGTCGGGACTAGAGATGGGCTAGTGTGTGCTAGCAAGTCGATGGGTGCCGTTTAATCGCGGACGTAAGTTTGAAACTCCGTAGAGTACGAATTAAATTCTCATACCTGTATGATAATATTATTTGTATATCCAGAGTATGTTACGCAGTAATTTGCTATTATCTCGCGTAGAAGTATAATTCGGCAGGTCAAGAATGTGAAAATTATTCTTTTGAAAACTTAAGACTAGCTGTCTATGTGCATCGCCAGGTGATTCATTCTCTTTTTTTCTGCCTGTTAAAGTGGTTTTAGAAACTGTCTTAGTATGGAGGTTTAAAATGGTTTGTAGGACTGTACTTGTGTGCGGTTTTAAAGTGGTTTGTAGGACTGTACTTATGTGGGGTTTTAAAGTGGATTGTAGGACTGTACTTGTGTGGGGTTTTAAAGTGGTTTGTAGGACTACTTGTGTGGGGTTTTAAAGTGGTTTGTAGGACTGTATTTGTGTGGGGTTTTAAAGTGGTTTGTAGGACTGTATGTGTGTGTGTGGTTTTAAATTGGTTTGTAGGACTGTACTTATGTAGGGTTTTGAAGTGGTTTGTAGGACTGTACTTATGTGGGGTTTTAAAGTGGTTTGTAGGACTGTACTTGTGTGGGGTTTTACAGTGGTTTTGTAGGACGGTACTTGTGTGGGGTTTTAAAGTGGTTTGTAGGGACTATTCTTGTATGAATTTTTTTAAATTGCGCTCAGCGTTAAGAAGTTAGTTTTAGGACTGGTCGGTCTGGTGTCAGGATAATGTGACTGGGTGGGACATCAAGCTACGTGTCTATAAACTGTCACACTGCAGACATAGTAGCGATATTACTGAGAATTTGTTAAAGCTGCTTTAAAAATCCAGAAGCACACACACACATACACATACACGCACACACGCACACACATACACACACATGCCTCACATGCAGCATGGTATCATTGTAAAGAACATTATTAAATCAGTAGCTTGGCAATCAATATATTGATAGGTTTAAAGATATATAATAAAGGAAATTATTCAGCACATTTGGAATAGCTCGCTTATTTCCTATACCTTTTACTTAGACAATCACTGGCCTCAGTATCGTCGTCAGAGTGGGTGGAATTAAAAAGACAGTTGCAGAGCACTTCCATTTTAAAATTTCATAACAGATGAGTGTCCTATGCTTTCGGAAATAATTACTAAGGATTTTAAATCAATGTCTGGACACATGTGCTTATTGCACCATATAAGGACATATTCAAAAGAGTACAGTTAGATAACTTAACTGATAAATGTATTCTTATTTCTTTGTTGTTATTCTTAACATATTTCTAGCTTTGCATTCAATGTTAGGAATGCGCGCATGTGTGCATGCGTTCGTCATGTCGCATGAGTTTTGTTTTTTTGTTGTTTCTTTTTTTTTGTGAACATTCAAGATTGATACTTAAATCCAGGGATATAGCGTGCGCGTATCTGTTCACAACGACTTTGCAATTTTCAACCAGTACATCACCATATTGCGGAAAGGAGGCTATTTGATGTCAATATATTACAGAAAAGTCAAAATAATTATGTTGCAAATGTCTTTGATGTATCAGAACTGGTATATGTCAACGTATATCATATGTCAACAAATATACACTGACATGTTGAATTGTTTTTTTTTTTAAAAAAAACATAGCCAAGGGATTCACACAGCGCCTTCCTATGGGGCGGGTAACTAGCCGGTGTTTGCAGCATTTTGTGCAATTGAGGGCTGTGTTATTCAGGGGGCCGCTTCGTCCAGCACAAACTATCAACGACCCTGGTACACAGGCATGGCCCCTGGGTCATAATGTGGAAAATATTGAGATCTCCAAATTGCAACGACATGTAATATTAGATGCATACTAGTTGACCTTGGATGTACCAAATGCTATGACCGTCTCGAGCCCCGTAACCCTAGCAATGTGAAGTGATTATGATTTTTAACGTACCTTAAATAATTTTGCAGTCATATCGCTACGATGTCTGCAGTGTGGTAGTTTATAGTGATGTCTAGCACTGGGGCATCATGCCGCAGACATGTAGCATGATGTCCCACCCAGTCACATTATCCTGACACCAGGCCAACCAGTTCTAACACTGACCTCTTAATGCTGAGCGTCAGGCGAGGTAGCTGTTAGTACCATTTTGTAAGTCTTTTGTATGACTCGACAGGGGATAGATTCCACGACCTCACACATCGGAGGCGGACGCTCTAACCACTAGGCCACCGAAGCGGTTCTCTCAGAACTGACGTATTTATATATAATTTCAAAATGAGTCAAGAAAAAAAAGAAAGTCATGAAAAGAATGTGCACGTATGTGTGTAGGTATGAAAGTAAACCTCCCACGACCTACAAAAAAAAAAACAGTTGACCATACAAGGTCAAGACTGAATAAATTTTAAAGGATGAATAATAAACCCATAAACACCTTTGGATTCTTATATCCTTTTAGAATAGTCTGGTGAATAAGAATAACAATACATTTTCAAAAGTCATTGAATAAAAGATGATTTGTGTGTTTGTTCCCAGGCCACTGGACAGAGGCGTCACTATGGGCGTGCCGACGGCAAAGAGTGTCACCATCAGCGGTGGAGGACACCAAAATGACTGTCTATAAAAATGTTTGAATTTTTGTGCCGGAAAGAGGTCCTTGGGGGTGACACCATGAGTTACCGCACTGGGTGACACCAACCCTATTGACGCCACTACCACTGGCAGTGTTTTTCGTTGAACATCATTGTTTTAAATTCTTAGGGTGAGTTGCCTCTTCATCTTCTACAATTTTCACCACTTCCTCCTCTTCTTCCTTCTTCCCCTTCTCTTATCCTCCACTTTTCTTTCGCGCTCTGGTCACTCAGAGAACCAGTTGTCCTTATTTATAAGACAATTTATAAGACACAAAACATTCATCTAAACTGTTGTAACCATGCCATATTTGAAAATTCTTGGAATAAGTCGTTACTTTATTTTAACAATGTGGACATTCTGCGGTTAGGTGCCATTGATCCAGACAGACATTACGGATATTTACACTTTCATTTCCGGAGTAGATCTGGGTTTTCATATTGGCCTTGACTGACATCGTATAGTTCCAAAAATATTTTAATATTTTATTCTCAGATGAAGTTTGGATCTGAGGTTGTTCTTCCATCTTCAAGAGCGTATATATATATATATATATATATATATATATATATATATATATATATATATATATATATATATATATATATATATATATATGCATGCATGCATACATACAGACAGACAGACAGATACATGCATGCATGTATACATACAGACAGACAGATAGACATACATACATACATACATACATACATACATACATACATACATACATACATACATACATACATACATACGTTTTCTACAATTTGATTGGATGTAAGCAGTCATGTGCGACGGAAGGTTTTACACGTCGATAATTCTGAGGACCATTTCGTATTCCAGTTTCCAGGTCACTGTATGTGAAGTTGTATCTATATCAAAGCCTTACACCATAATAATAACAACAATAATTCCCCATCCACCTTGTGATTTCCGATCAAAATTTGCAAAGCCCAGATTAAAATCACCCCATTAGAAATTCAAACTATGTAATTGCACTGACCTTCCTGCACTTATACACTCAACCCTTTTGCTGAAGTCACATGACAGGCTTTACAAGCCAATCTTTAGAAATTATTGCATTTCGCTTCAATAACATCTTCCAGAAGCAGTTTTAAAAGATCAGGGTCATATGATGAGCAAGGGATCTCCTTAAAAAAGGACACGACTTTGCTTTTGAAAGATCGAAACGAGCAGAAAGCAAGAACAACGATTGATCTAATAACAAGTGCCATTTGCAATCTTAAAATCAGGAATAACCTGTTTAAATCACATCAACCTTTTTCCAAATTAAAAACAAATAATCATAATAAACTTCTTAGATAGCTGTCATGACCCACCCTGTCCTTTATTACTACATACAAATTGACTATTTTATGCTAATGAAGATGGAACTATAGATTATAGCGTAGTAAATAGGCTAATGAAACAAAACTTTGAGCTACCTAAAATTGAACGCTTTGTTAATGATGTCTGCTGATGTCTTGACAGAAAGAAAGTAAGTTGTAATTATAAGGATTTAACGATCATGGTTGGGTTATTTATCGATGTGCAAATTATTGCATAATCTCTCAAAAACTTATGCACTTTGTTGTTGTTGTTGTTGTTGCATGGTTTAACGCCATGTTTTCAGCACAAGATAGGCTATACATGACAACCAGTATCAATGGTAAAGGAAGAACCCTGAAAAATCCAGGGAAGAACTACCGACCCACGAGAAGCTACTGGCAGGCTTTCTCACTTACCCACGTTAGCCGAGTCTAGACTCGAACTCACGTAGACAGAGGTGAGATGGTAGTGATCCGTAACGGTCAGCGCTTTAGACCACTCGGCCACTCGGGGTCCCCTATGTACTTTATGAGTGATTAGATAAAATTTACGCATCGATAAGTACATAAGAATGATCGCCTAATCCTATAATATACTAAAGTGTGCAATATAGAGATTTACTAAAGAAATATGTTTTCATGTTTGTTTCATTTCTATATTTTCATATGTTAAAAATGTATCCTTTTAAGTCTTACATCTGAAAATATAATACGTCATCATGCTATCCAACGTTTGATTGATGTGTGCCTACAGACACTGAAACACGAAAAACTAGTACTTTTTGAGCTAGAAAAGATAAATAGAAACTAACTTACATTATAGACATAGAAATTAATCTTTGCTGACGATATTTGACTAGACACCGTTTGCGTTTCTCTGGCGTTATGTCCCCTTACTTCTTTGATATTGTTGAATCGGACTTAACATTCTTTTCAGACAGTTTACAAAATGACACAAATATAACTTACTGCGATAGATTAAGTCGACTCATCCCTTTGAAAGTGAAGTGAATTTACGAAAATGAGGTTGACCTGAGCGTGTTGTACTGAAGGAGAGCGAGTTTAACCTCTAAAGTTTCGATTCTGAAGCAACTTTGGTATATAATAAAAATAAGTTTCTTTTCATATATTATTACCAGGTTTATTTCATCATGTGGTGCCAAAAACGGTACGGTTCCAAAACAAACTTTAATAGTTCACGATTTTTAAATGATCACACTGTTATATGGCGAATCAAGAGACAAAACCGTAGTTGTTCAAACCTAACAGCAACGACTTCGTTCTGTGTCCCCCGAAAAGATAATAGAAGTCTTGGTAAATGTTTACCCTTGGAATTTTGTTGATGAAGTCAGGGAGTCAAGATCGTCCGTGAGTGGAAATCCGTAGCCGCTGAGGATCACTTCCAAACAGAGTCTATAACAAGAAAATTTGCAAAAATTGTCTACAGCAATGTACACTTACCTAGCCTAGCGTAAATATTTTAAGTACGACGTCACCGCAAATAAATAGGCCTCGTTTATTTTGGACTTTATTCGATTATGTGGTTTTCGATATAAGAAGACAGTGTCGAGACAAAGATGACTTACGACTTGTTATCACCGAGGGCAGTTTCAAGATAATCATTTAAATTCAAGTTAGAAAACAGTACTAAATTAACATCTTCCATGATCATTGACACAATTCAACATGTACAACAATCCGAAGATGATTTTGACACATATATAACAGATTAAAAAAAGAAACGAAGGATATATACAACAACTTTACAGCAAAATAATACATTTATATAGAATTTGGTATCAATCATACACATTCAGATCTAGAGGGGAAAAAAAATCTTTTTTCCAAAACTGCCGAACTACTGTCCTCACTATTAAATGCAAGGGAGGTAATTATAATTGTCAAGAAACACAACTATTCGTGAATAGCTGCTTTCATTCGAGAAGAATGGTAAAAGAATGTTGAGTGTACTCAAACGGATAAATGTAATGTGATATATGCATGGGAAACAAGAACTGCAAACAATCCAGCCACACACTTCTTAGTCCAACTCCTGGAGCTTGTCCTAAAATTCAATAACTTTGAATTTAATGAAGAAAACTACCTACAAATCAATGGAACTGCGATGGGTACTAAAATGGCCCCTTCGTATGCTAACATTTTCATGGGAAAACTTGAGGGTCAACTCTTAGCATCGGTTGAGCGTACACCATACCAGTGGGTACGCTTTATCGATGATATAGAATTGAAATAGTATTATGGAAGAGAAAGTCTGGATGACTTCATATCAAAGGCAAACAACTTCCATCCTTCAATAAAATTCACGGCAGAAATTTCTAACTCAAACCATGTTTTCCTGGACACATTAACCAGACTTGTGGAAAACAAATTACACACAGACATCTACTCGAAACCAACCGACAAACACCAGTATCTCCTCCCAACCAGCTGTCATCCAAAACACTGCATTAGGAACATTCCATATAGCCAGGCACTGAGGATACGCAAAATTTGCTCCGACGATGAAATATTCCTAGAAAGGTCTAAAGAGCTGGCTAAACATTTAATTTACTGAGGCTACGACAAAGACTTGATTGCGGAGGCAATCCAAAGGGCCAAACAAACAAACCGTGATGACCTACTCAGATATGGACAGAAAGAAAAGGTTGATAGGATACCATTTATTCTGACCTATCACCCAGACCATCCCAAAGTAGGTAAAATCATCGCAAACCACTGGCCAACCGTGCAATCGTCAGACATACTAAACCTAATTCTTCCGAACAAACCTGTAGTAGCTTAACGGAGACCAAAAAACCTAAAGGACATCCTAGTCAGGGCAAAGCTAACGCCAATCGCTAGTCAAAACCAACCTAGTCAATCTGGACTCTGTGGCGATAAAAGATGCAAAACCTGTCAACATATGATAGAGACAACGACATTCACTAGCACAGTGACTAAAGAAAAACTAAACATACATTGTCCAAACAAAACGTGCAAAACAGAGAATGTGATTTATCTCATCACATGTAAGATCTGTGGCCTTCAGTACGTCGGAGAAACTGAAAAGCTACACAAAAGAATAAACCTTCATAGATCTGATTGGATGACAAAAAAAGCTGTACAGAAGCCCGGTCGCAGAACACTTCTCCTCCCCTGGCCACAGCTGGAGTTCCAAAACCAGGAAGGAAAAGGAATCATACTGGATACGCCGCCTTAGAACATTGAAACCAAGCGGTCTAAACCAAGAAGACTAGAAAATGAAAACTATGCACTAGTAGAATTTAACATTTTCTAAATCTTCTTATTATCCTGCAATTTTTACTATAAGAATAACCGGTATAGAATCAAATATCCGGGATATAATCTGTGTTACATAAATGTACGAAAAGTAAAAATAGATGTCGCTTTGGCCTGTAGACTTTTAGGGAATTATACACCGTTTTCAGTTTCCGCAACTAGTCTATACAAGCTGGTTTTATTTATAGTTTTAACACAGGTGGAGACAGCCATGAAGAGGTTTACAAACACAACGTTTCTGTGTTTATTTTTGTTTGTTGTATATATGTGTTTTATTTGCCTTTGAAAAAAAAGACTCATTAAGAGTCGAAAGCGCTTAGGCTAGTTAGTTACTAGTTTCGTACTGTTCGTCGTCAGTTTATTGCATCTATTTTAATCAATCCCTGACACACGTGGTCCCTTGGTGGATCCAGTACGCTTAAAAGGGTTGTTATTCGCCATATGATTTGTATTCTTTATATATATATATATATATATATATATATATATATATATATATATATATATATATATATATATATATATATATATACACACACACACACGAATTTAATTTCTCTAATCTGTATGATAGTATTGTTTGTATTAAACTATTATTTCTGCCCACTATTATCAAGATTCTGCTACAGAATCTAGGTATAGCACTGTCTGTTCTGTCTGGTATATATTTATAATTCTTTGTAATACAAAACTCCTATATACCTTGATTTCTTTCATAGGAATCTGGAGCGACTGTGTATATATATGAGAATTATTTACTAGGTCGTCATGCGAGTGTGTCTGCTACGCAAAAGCTTGTATAACACCGACTCAGTGCCATCAATTTTTTTGGTGATGCGTGCTTAGTCGTGACGGTATATGGGCTGGTGTATGCTGGTGTATGCAGGCAAGGCGATAGGTGCCGAATACTCGCGGACCTGGGTTCGAAACTCGGTAGAGTACGAATTTAATTTCTCTAACCTGTATGATAGTTTTGTTTGTTTTATACTATATATATATATATATATATATATATATATATATATATATATATATATATATATATATATATATATATATATATATATATATATCTTGTGATTTTGAAAGTGCAACTTAGCCATTAAGTAACTGAGCAGATGTTTTAAGTAAATGATTCAGAACCACCATCGGGTTGCGACCCAAATCTTGGTCGCCAAGACGTTCCGGGGTTCGCGGAGGCTAGCCAAGATCTATTTTTGTTGAGGGTGATAAAATTTACGATATTGTCGAAACGGGATCGTGAGGCTCAGAAAAATAATATTGTTAGTGTAACAGCCAAATATACGTTGTTCTAAGTACACCGATTTAATCATTTGACACTTAAGTATGTTTACGAAATTGATTTTTAAGTGCTTCTTTAATATTTTTGCTGTTGATATCATTGTTCGTAAGTCATTCTTAAGTGCTTCTTTAAAAGTGTGTATGTCTATTTCTGTTTCTGATTAACTGTATCAATTCTCACGCCTAATGTTATGATCTTTTCATTAATTATATTAATTTTGTCAATTTGTCCTTGCAAGCACATAAATATTATCAATAACACATCAATATTATTAAAACGTTCTTGGTCTGCATATATTTTACTATATGTAAAATCTGTTCACCCTTTTCTATTCCAGCCGAAAATTCAATTGAAAATTACTAAACCCTTTTTTTATATGTTGTATTTCATCACTTAAATAATTGATTGGGTCGTTCTCATATACCTAATCGTACTTTCACTCATATTACCTTTTCTGGTAAGTTCACTATCCTTCCATTGACCTCTTCACAGTCATTCTACCGTTGTATCTGGTTATTGCGTCACATTTAATTCTGTTTTATTTTCTTTAGCATTTTCTTTGGTCAGATGCTTTCACTTTAAGATATCTTAAAGCTTGCAATATACTTGATAGAGTAGTACAGCTCTTGCTAACTAGGTCTTGTAAAGTGCTTGATAGAGTAGTAAAGCGCTTGCTAACTGGATCTTGTATAGTACTTGATAGAGTGGTAAAGCGCTTGCTAACTGGATCTTGTATAGTACTTGATAGAGTGATACAGCTCTTGCTAACTGGATCTTGTAATGTACTTGATAGAGTGATACAGCTCTTGTTAACTATATCTTGTAAAATACTTGATAGAGTAGTACAGCTATTGTTAACGATATCTTGAAAAATACTTGATAGAGTAGTAAATCTCTTGCTAACTAGGTCTTCTAAAGTACCTGATAGAGTAGTAAAGAGCTTGCTAACTGGATCTTGTATAGTACTTGATAAAGTGAAACAGCTCTTGCTAACTGAATCTTGTAATGTACTTGATAGAGTAGTACAGCTCTTGCTAACTGGATCTTGTAATGTACTTGATAGAGTAGTACAGCTCTTGCTAACTGGATCTTGTAAAGTACTTGATAGAGTAGTAAATCTCTTGCTAACTGGGTCTTGTAAAGTACTGGATAGAGTAGTAAAGCGCTTGCTAACTGGATCTTGTAATGTACTTGATAGAGTAGTAAATCTCTTGCTAACTGGATCTTGTAATTTACGTGATAGAGTAGTACAGCTCTTGCTAACTGGATCTTCTAATGTACTTGATAGAGTAGTACAGCTCTTGCTAACTGGATCTTGTAATGAACGTGATATAGTAGTAAATCGCTTGCTAACTGGGTCTTGTAAAGTACTTGATAGAGTAGTAAAGTACTTGCTAACTGGATCTTGTATAGTACTTGATAGAGTGATACAGCTCTTGCTAACTGGATCTTGTAAAGTACTTGATAGAGTAGTACAGCTCTTGCTAACTGTATCTTGTAATACACTTGATAGAGTAGTACAGCTCTTGTTAACTGGATCTTGTAACGTCCTTGATATAGTAGTAAGTCCTTGATATAGTAGTAAATCTCTTGCTAACTGGGTCTTGTAATGTACTCGATAGAGTAGTAAAGCGCTTGCTAACTGGGTCTTATAAAGTACTTGGTAGAGAAGTACAGCTCTTGCTAACTGGGTCTTGTAATGTACTTGATAGAGTAGTACAGCTCTTGCTAACTGGGTCTTGTAAAGTACTTGATAGAGTAGTACAGCTCTTGCTAACTGGGTCTTGTAAAGTACTTGATAGAGTAGTACAGCTCTTGCTAACTGGATCTTGTATTGCACTTGATACAGTGATACAGCTCTTGTTAACTATATCTTGTCAAATACTTGATAGAGTAGTACAGCTCTTGTTAACTATATCTTGTAAAATACTTGAGAGAGTAGTAAATCTCTTGCTAGCTAGGTCTTCTAAAGTACTTGATAGAGTAGTAAAGAGCTTGCTAACTGGATCTTGTATAGTACTTGATAAAGTGAAAAAGCTCTTGCTAACTGAATCTTGTAATGTACTTGATAGAGTAGTAAATCTCTTGCTAACTGGGTCTTGTAAAGTACTTGATAGAGTAGTAAAGCGCTTGCTAACTGGATCTTGTAATGTACTTGATAGAGTAGTAAATCTCTTGCTAACTGGGTCTTTTAAAGTACTTGATAGAGTAGTAAAGCGCTTGCTAACTGGAACTTGTAATGTACTTGATAGAGTAGTAAAGCGCTTGCTAACTGGATCTTGTAATTTCCTTGATAGAGTAGTACAGCTCTTGCTAACTGGATCTTGTGATGTACTTGATAGAGTAGTACAGCTCTTGCTAACTGGATCTTGTAATGTACTTGATATAGTAGTAAATCTCTTGCTAACTGGGTCTTGTAAAGTACTTGATATAGTAGTAAAGTGCTTGCTAACTGGATTTTGTATAGTACTTGATAGAGTGATACAGCTCTTGCTAACTGGATCTTGTAAAGTACTTGATAGAGTAGTACAGCTCTTGCTAACTGGATCTTGTAATGTACTTGATAGAGTAGTACAGCTCTTGTTAACTGGATCTTGTAAAGTACTTGATATAGTAGTAAATCTCTTGCTAACTGGATCTTGTAATGTACTTGATAGAGTAGTACAGCTCTTGCTAACTGGGTCTTGTAAAGTACTTGATAGAGTAGTACAGCTCTTGCTAACTGGATTTTGTAAAGTACTTGATAGAGTAGTACAGCTGTCGCTAACTGGGTCTGGAAAAGCACTTGATAGAGTAGTAAATCTCTTGCTAACTGGATATTGTAATGTACTTGATAGAGTAGTATAGCTCTTGCTAACTGGATCTTGTATAGTACTTTATAGAGTAGTACAGCTCTTGCTAACTGGATCTTGTATAGTACTTGATAGAGTGGTAAAGCGCTTGCTAACTGGATCTTGTATATTACTTGATAGTACAGCTTATGCTAACTGGATCTTGTAAAGTGCTTGATAGAGTAGTACAGCTCTTGGTAACTGGATCTTGTAAAGTACTTGATAGAGTAGTAAAGCGCTTGCAAACTGGATCTTGTATAGTACTTGATAGAGTGATACAGCTCTTGCTAACTGGATCTTGTAATTTACTTGATAGAGTAGTACAGCTCTTGTTAACTGGATCTTGTAAAGTACCTGATATAGTAGTAAATCACTTGCTAACTGGATCTTTTAACGTATTTGATAGAGCAGTACAGCTCTTGCTAACTGGATCTTGTAAAGTACTTGATAGAGTAGTACAGCTCTTGCTAACTGGGTCTTGTAAAGTACTTGATAGAGTAGTACAGCTCTTGCTAACTGGGTCTTGTAAAGTACTTGATAGAGTAGTACAGCTCTTGCTAACTGGGTCTTGTAAAGTACTTAATTGAGTAGTACAGCTCTTGCTAACTGGATCTTGTAAAGTACTTGATAGAGTAGTACAGCTCTTGCTAACTGGGTCTTGTATAGTACTTGATAGAGTAGTACAGCTCTTGCTAACTGGATCTTGTAAAGTACTTGATAGAGTAGTACAGCTCTTGCTAACTGGATCTTGTAATGTATTTGATAGAGTAGTACAGCTCTTGCTAACTGGGTCTTGTATAGTACTTGATAGAGTAGTACAGCTCTTGCTAACTGGATCTTGTAAAGTACTTGATAGAGTAGAACAGCTCTTACTAACTGGATCTTGTAAAGTACTTGATAGAGTAGTAAAGCGCTTGCAAACTGGATCTTGTATAGTACTTGATAGAGTGATACAGCTCTTGCTAACTGGATCTTGTAAAGTACTTGATAGAGTAGTACAGCTCTTGCTAACT
The DNA here is from genome assembly GCA_016746295.1 of Potamilus streckersoni. Lineage (NCBI taxonomy): Eukaryota > Metazoa > Mollusca > Bivalvia > Unionida > Unionidae > Potamilus > Potamilus streckersoni. The sequence continues at coordinate 721,076 of JAEAOA010000166.1, read as the reverse complement.
GGGTCTTGTAAAGTACATGATAGAGTAGTAAAGCGCTTGCTAACTGGATCTTGTAAAGTACTTGATAGAGTAGTACAGCTCTTGCTAACTGGATCTTGTAATGTACTTGATAGAGTAGTACAGCTCTTGCTAACTGGGTCTTGTAAAGTACTTGATAGAGTAGTACAGTTCTTGCTAACTGGGTCTTGTAAAGTACTTGATAGAGTAGTACAGCTCTTGCTAACAGGATCTTGTAAAGTACTTGATATAGTAGTAAATCTCTTGCTAACTGGGTCTTGTAAAGTACTGGATAGAGTAGTAAAGCGCTTGCTAACTGGATCTTGTAATGTACTTGATAGAGTAGTAAATCTCTTGCTAACTGGATCTTGTAATTTACGTGATAGAGTAGTACAGCTCTTGCTAACTGGATCTTCTAATGTACTTAATAGAGTAGTACAGCTCTTGCTAACTGGATCTTGTAATGAACGTGATATAGTAGTAAATCGCTTGCTAACTGGGTCTTGTAAAGTACTTGATAGATTAGTAAAGTGCTTGCTAACTGGATCTTGTATAGTACTTGATAGAGTGGTACAGCTCTTGCTAACTGGATCTTGTAAAGTACTTGATAGAGTAGTACAGCTTTTGCTAACTGGATCTTGTAATACACTTGATAGAGTAGTACAGCTCTTGTTAACTGGATCTTGTAAAGTCCTTGATATAGTAGTAAGTCCTTGATATAGTAGTAAATCTCTTGCTAACTGGGTCTTGTAATGTACTCGATAGAGTAGTAAAGCGCTTGCTAACTGGGTCTTGTAAAGTACTTGATAGAGTAGTACAGCTCTTGCTAACTGGGTCTTGTAAAGTACTTGATAGAGTAGTACAGCTCTTGCTAACTGGGTCTTGTAAAGTACTTGATAGAGTAGTACAGCTTTTGCTAACTGGGTATTGTAAAGTACTTAATAGAGTAGTACAGCTCTTGCTAACTGGGTCTTGTAAAGTACGTGATAGAGTAGTACAGCTCTTGCTAACTGGATCTTTTATTGCACTTGATAGAGTGATACAGCTCTTGTTAACTATATCTTGTCAAATACTTGATAGAGTAGTACAGCTCTTGTTAACTATATCTTGTAAAATACTTGAGAGAGTAGTAAATCTCTTGCTAGCTAGGTCTTCTAAAGTACTTGATAGAGTAGTAAAGAGCTTGCTAACTGGATCTTGTATAGTACTTGATAAAGTGAAAAAGCTCTTGCTAACTGAATCTTGTAATGTACTTGATAGAGTAGTAAATCTCTTGCTAACTGGGTCTTGTAAAGTACTTGATAGAGTAGTAAAGCGCTTGCTAACTGGATCTTGTAATATACTTGATAGAGTAGTAAATCTCTTGCTAACTGGGTCTTTTAAAGTACTTGATAGAGTAGTAAAGCGCTTGCTAACTCGATCTTGTAATGTACTTGATAGAGTAGTAAAGCGCTTGCTAACTGGATCTTGTAATTTCCTTGATAGAGTAGTGCAGCTCTTGCTAACTGGATCTTGTAATGTACTTGATAGAGTAGTACAGCTCTTGCTAACTGGATCTTGTAATTTACTTGATATAGTAGTAAATCTCTTGCTAACTGGGTCTTGTAAAGTACTTGATAGAGTAGTAAAGTGCTTGCTAACTGGATCTTGTATAGTACTTGATAGAGTGATACAGCTCTTGCTATCTAGATCTTGTAAAGTACTTGATAGAGTAGTACAGCTCTTGCTAACTGGGTCTTGTAATGTACTTGATAGAGTAGTACAGCTCTTGTTAACTGGATCTTGTAAAGTACTTGATATAGTAGTAAATCTCTTGCTAACTGGATCTTGTAATGTACTTGATAGAGTAGTACAGCTCTTGCTAACTGGGTCTTGTAAAGTACTTGATAGAGTAATACAGCTCTTGCTAACTGGATTTTGTAAAGTACTTGATAGAGTAGTACAGCTGTCGCTAACTGGGTCTGGAAAAACACTTGATAGAGTAGTAAATCTCTTGCTAACTGGATCTTGTAATGTACTTGATAGAGTAGTACAGCTCTTGCTAACTGGGTCTTGTAAAGTACTTGATAGAGTAGTACAGCTCTTGCTAACTGGATCTTGTAAAGTACTTGATAGAGTAGTACAGCTCTTGCTAACTGGGTCTTGTAAAGTACTTGATAGAGTAGTACAGCTCTTGCTAACTGGGCTTGTAAAGTACTTGATAGAGTAGTACAGCTCTTGCTAACTGGGTCTTGTAAAGTACTTGATAGAGTAGTACAGCTCTTGCTAACTGGGTCTTGTAAAGTACTTGATAGAGTAGTACAGCTCTTGCTAACTGGGTCTTGTAAAGTACTTGATAGAGTAGTACAGCTCTTGCTAACTGGGTCTTGTAAAGTACTTGATAGAGTAGTACAGCTCTTGCTAACTGGATTTTGTAAAGTACTTGATAGAGTAGTACAGCTGTCGCTAACTGGGTCTGGAAAAGCACTTGATAGAGTAGTAAATCTCTTGCTAACTGGATCTTGTAATGTACTTGATAGAGTAGTACATCTCTTGCTAACTGGGTCTTGTAAAGTACTTGATAGAGTAGTACAGCTCTTGCTAACTGGATCTTGTAAAGTACTTGATATAGTAATACAGCTCTTGCTAACTGGGTCTTGTAAAGTACTTGATAGAGTAGTACAGCTCTTGCTAACCGGGCTTGTAAAGTACTTGATAGACTAGTACAGCTCTTGCTAACTGGGTCTTGTAAAGTACTTGATAGAGTAGTACAGCTCTTGCTAACTGGGTCTTGTAAAGTACTTGATAGAGTAGTACAGCTCTTGCTAACTGGGTCTTGTAAAGTACTTGATAGAGTAGTACAGCTCTTGCTAACTGGGTCTTGTAAAGTACTTGATAGAGTAGTACAGCTCTTGCTAACTGGGTCTTGTAAAGTACTTGATATAGTAGTAAATCTCTTGCTAACTGGATCTTGTAATGTACTTGATAGAGTAGTACAGCTCTTGCTAACTGGATTTTGTGAATTGTTAATATTTTATTCTTTCTGCAGTTTTCAGAGTTAAATAGATTTATTGTTCATAGCATGGTCTACAGCTTGTTATTTATATAATTTTGTTTTCTCTATTTAAATATATTTCAGATTATTATGCTTCAGTATTTTACCTATTTGATCTTCAAGACCTGTTTGTAACAGCATCGTCTGTTTTTATATGAACTGTTGAATTAGCAGTACATATATTGTTAAAGTTATATTCTTTAGTTAATTATTAAGGGACTAACTTTTCTTATCTTTCTCCATTTTCTCTAAGAATTCAAAGCTATAATCACATTTACATTTTAAAGATAGTTTTTATTAATTGCAAATTAATGGCAAATTTATATGATTATTATTGTCACATCAAATGCAAATTAATTTGATTTTATTAATTCTACAATAAAGGCTAATTAATTTGATTTTTAATTCCAAATTAAAGGCAAATCAATTTGATTGAGCTTAAGGTTGATGTCTCATTGTCTGAGATAATTATACGTAAACTATTCTAATGATACAAGTAGACAACATACCATTAAAATCTACTTATTTTCAATCTTCATCTATAATGCTGATTTTTAATCTATTTATATAATTTCTCTTGATTTTCATGATTTCAGGATGATCTAGAATTATATTTTAGCAATGAAAACTTATAAATGAAACATTCTGTTAAAGGAAATTTATTACAAGATGGATTTGAAACTCCTCAAAAACAGCTCAGCAATTAAATACATAAGCATTGATGAATACAAAGAATTTATGAAACATAATGTAATAAACCCAGGGTATGTGCTTTTTGTATTTACGTTTCCGTTTACAGTTTTGTTACATTTTGGTGAGTCTGTTTTGGGAAGACATCTCTAAACCAGAGTAAAGTAACCATTTTCTATGAGCAGAGGTCATGACTTACAGTAGTCCCCAGATTTTATAATAGCTTGGATTAGTTTTACAAAATGGACTCTCCATAATTTCTTAAGATAGGGGATTATCTTGATAGTTTTAGGCACACGTGTTTAGCAATTTGAGATGGGAACAATTCGTTTTATTGGTTGTTTGGGCAGTGCTTGTGTCATATTGAGTGAAGTAATAATATTCAGCTTTGAAAAACTTTACTAATGAATCATACAAATGTGAAAAAGAAATACCATGCAAGTGTGAAATCAGTTTCGTGATGAGTGGTCGTTAGATGATATAGAAAAATATGTAGTATATAAGGGTTGAAAAATCTTTAAGTTTGACAATGACTATTTTATTGAGGTTCTTCGAAATAGGGGAAAACATGGATCATTAAGCTACGCTCACACAGGCGTTGATTCAATAGGAATGAGTGTGACGATAAATTAGACACAGAAGAAATCAGTTAAGAAACAGTATTAACACAAATGACAGAACAAAGAAGGCGTTGGTAAAATGTTTTGCTCAGCTCACTACCTAGAGAACGACGTTATTGTCCATCAAACACTTTTGTTATGGTTTTCATGTTGATAATCCTAGTCGAGTACAACATAAACATTGAATGATGAGTCAACAGGAAAAGCTGGAGGTTTTCTTGATGGAAGCAATCTCGTCAAAGAAAACAAAATCTTGAACATTAGACTCTGTGTCATCAGCACTGGCATAAGTCTTCAATCCATAAAACATAGGGTCAGTCAATCGAAGACAATATTATAGACTTGTGCAAAATATTGTGTGTATTTTCTTCAATAGAAAAATCCAAGATTTCCTCTCCATCGAATTGTCTTCTTTCTTACACCATTTCCCAACACTGGTCAGACTTATTGTAGCCTGTATGAAGGTCAGAAGTTTAAGGACTGGTGAGGGTGGGGAGGTTCTTGCAGAGACTGGCATTGCATGTACCTTCAGAAACGGCCATTATAAAGCCCGTCTCATTGATAAAAACAACTCTCATTTTCAGGCCTCAGACCCCAATATTCTAGGAAAGGATACTATAATTGATTACCAACTTCTCCATGTGAGTGTATTGTATATTGTGTTTTAATGTGTTCGTGTGTTTTATCTTTGTGTATGTATCCAAACACAAAATTTCAATATACATCTCTCCCATTGTGGGGGTTCGGTGTTATAAAATAATTTCATAACGCTTTACATCCTTCATAGGTTTTTGTCTGTAAGTGTGAAACTAAATTTAGACGTTAGTCTTTATAACTCTTCCACATACATCCCCATTGTGTGTGTGTGTGTGTGTGTGTGTGTGTGTGTGTGTGTGTGTGTGTGTGTGTGTGTGTGTTTAGTCATTAAGGGTAGGTATGGGTCAGTAAGGTCGTGTGACAATTAGAAAGACTAAATTGTTATAAACAGTACCAATTTCCAATCTTCCCTCATCTATTTGTTTTTTCCTTTAAGAATGAGTCATCGTATGTAATTAGGTAAAGTGTTTATCTCAAGAGACAAATGTGGGTCTGTTGCAATTTTGGTATGTGTCGATAGACGTATTTTTCTATTGACGAACGTACGTCTGAATTAGTTCATTTACTTAGAAAGGTTCAAAATCAAATATATAAAGCTGGTCTCTTCCCTTCACCGATTCAAGCGGGCAATCGGATTTCACGATGCGTGTGAACCGACTAAATATCCAAGTCACGAAATATCTTTCCAAAATTCCTGTAGAAAAAAAGATACCAAACCTAATATATAGTAACAGGATCAGACATCGGTTGGTACCTTAAGAGAAAAATCAATGAATAATTAATTGTTCTACTGGTTAATTTGATAAAACACGAAATCAACAAACGCAGATACTACAAGTTTTAAGTACAATATTCTCAGTTATTCATAAATGATATATTAAGTTAATGACTGTTGACCACAGGTTGTTTTACTAGGTGAATCATAATGATTCACTATGTGTGTTGTAAACAGATTACGTGTTGTGGAAAATTATGTCCTGGAAGCACTGATTCATCCTTATTGATGCTGACCGATATAAGGATGACAAAACCTACTACACTGATAATCAATAGAAGAACGTATGGACAATTATCCAAGTCAGTTCACAATAGCACTGAAACTATTACTAGAAATGGACTTTATGCTATATACGCTTGCAAACATACATACATACATACATACATACATACATACATACATACATACATACATACATACATACATACATACATACATACATACATACATACATACATACATACATACATACATACATACATACATACATACATACATACATACATACATAACATGGACATAAAGTTCGACCGAGTATCCTTTCCCAAATTTTAATTGTGCTAGTAAATACAATATACATCTCGAGTGTCTTTTATACCAACTTGATTTTAGTGCGTATAATTTCCAGGCAAAATCGAAAATAATATTAAGGAAGTGAATATTTACAGCTTTTCTTTTGTTGAGTGACTTTCTCCGCGTAAAGGCGGGAACCTACGTGGGGGGAAGCCTAAAGGGAGACCGTGGCTTACTAATGGTAAATGGCACCTGGGGCGATTATAAAGGCTCAAAGGGGTTTGGCTCCCCAAGACCTTTGGTGCCCGTGGATTTGGCGCTTTAAGACCTCTAGCGCTAGGGGTAACCGCCTCATCCTCTCTCTCTCTCTCTCTCTCTCTCTCTCTCTCTCTCTCTCTCTCTCTCTCTCTCTCTCTCTCTCTCTCTCTCTCTCTCTCTCTCTCCTCCGTTAGTACTCTACTGGAGCGAGAAACCGGGACCCCGGAGGAGGGTGACCTACGGGAAGAAACCGGGACACCCCCCCCCAATGGGGAAAGGGCTAGGGAGCTACCCCGCGAAGCTCTTTAATGTTAAGCATTTCCAGAGTATCATTTTATCATTTTAGCCATCAAACTGTAAAGAACATATACTCTTGTGAACGTTCGGTTGTTTCTGCGATCATGTTCAGAAAGACATAAAGAGGAACGATCATATAGACAATTATATGACAAAAGGACAACAATTTTCACAAACAATTAACTCTATGAAACTGTGTTTATTGTCTTGAAGTCACGTGCAACCTGCAAGTCGTGGTAGTTTAATTGACATTTTGCCAAATGACTGTTAATAAACAAAAGGTATACAATGAATAATCCATCAGACCACTTTCACTCAATCGAGCAGTGACTGTCTTCAATCGATTATTTGAAATGCGTAGTTACAAACAACTGCGATATAAAAGGAGTAACAATGTCTTCCTTCAGCGAACAAGAGTGGAAACTTTGTAATGCTTCGAGTGGATTACCTGGCTGTGTGTGAGTTCCCTCCCTTGGAATGTACAACAAAAGGTACGTGATATTTTGATTCCCTGTTTGTTTCAACTTGGTCGAAAAGTCAGGACAAAACGTTTTAACTTCTCTTCGTGATAAATGTGCGAGGCTTGAGATTTATAGCCAGCGTGTGGGTTTAAGCACGCATAACTTGTTCCATCTGAAATATTTTTAAACGCATTTGCGAATATGAGCAACAGGTTAAAGAAAGTACATTTTAAAAAGAAAGTAATAATTTGACTGTAAGTCCCAAAAGGTGCGCAAGGTAATTATCGTACTAATACTTGTATAAGAGTGTTTTGCCCTTTATTATCCAAGAACCATACGATGGCGCCGCTATCCAGTCAAGGTCAAAAGTGATATCCAGTCAAGGTCAATGTAATTTAAAATTCTTTCTTTTATTGACCTGGGAGGAATAGCTATCATACCTGACTGTAAGATAAATATACATCAACCTTCATATTCATATCCTCATACCTCACTTTTATCCTAGGGTAATGGCAAGGTCATTTCAATGTGAAAACACACATACGCTAATATATATATATATATATATATATATATATATATATATATATATATATATATATATATATATATATATATATATATATAGATAGAGAGAGAGATAGATAGAGAGATAGATAGATATATATATATATATATATATGTATGTATGTGTGTGTGTGTGTGTGTGTGTGTGTCTGTGTGTGTGTATGTATGTATGTGTGTGTGTGAGGCAGCTGACATATAATGTATATTAAGAAATGCAGAGCAACAGCATAATCTTTTTAATGAAAATATGCTAAAATGAAAATTCAACGTAAACTCACATAAATACTTTACTTTTAGCTGTAATTTCAAGCATTTAAACAAGTGAAAAAGTTACAGTTTGGTGGAACGTATAACACCACACATAGGATTTTAATAACTTTGCCCTTTATAAATTACGTCCAACATAAAATATTTATAGTTGTACAAACTGATTGTGTAATTATGCATGGTTCTAGCAGCTGCCTCTTTTGGCGCACATCATTAATAGGTGAGTGTTCGAACTGGTCGGCCTGGTGCCAGGATGGGACTGGGTAGGATATGATCCTACAGGTCAGTTGCATGATGCCTGAGTGCTAGACATTACTATAAGCTGCCACGGAGCAAGCATCGTAAAAATATGACTAGAAAAATTGTTAAAGCAACATTAATGTATGTATGTATGTATGTATGTATGTATGTATGTATGTATGTATGTATGTATGTATGTATGTATGTATGTATGTATGTATGTATGTATGTATGTATGTATGTATGTATGTATGTATGTGTGGGTGTGTGCGTGCGTGTGCGCGCGCATGCATGCATGTATGCGTTTGTGTGTGTGTGTGTGTGTGTGTATACGAAATTGAGATGTATTTACCGTGTGAAGAGTGTGCAAAAGGACAGACGAAACTGTCAATAACGTGATCTATTTATGGAGGAAGTCGGGTAATACTAATTTTAAAGGAAAATGGAATCAGCCTGAAATAGGTAAACATAAAATAGAGTGTGTACGAGTTTGGAGCACCATGACTGGTTGATATTGAAAGTAATATTTTAATAAGAAAACATTTTTTGAGAGTTTATCATAAATGTATACGAAAAAGAAAAGAAAAGAAATAACAACACAAAGAGACAAGATTAATTTTTTTTAAAGACTTGACTTAGGACTATTCAAACATGAAAGTGGCATACGATTTACGGGTACGGCTTTGATCACATACAATTTATAAACATGTAGATCAACCTATTCATAGAGTTTCCTTGCATCAAGGCGGGACAAGGTTCGAAGCGAAGTGGGTTTTTTTAGTGGCGCCGCCACTGAGGTGCCCTGGCATTGTTCTTTAGAGGTGCCATTATAAAATCGCCCTCTGTGTGTGTGTGTGTGGTGTGTGTGTTTGTGTGTTTGTGTGTGCAATACTCTTTATTGGCACCTCTACTTTGCTACCGAGAACAGTTTTATATCAATCCTCCCTCGACTCTCCCTCCTAAATATAAGATTTTTTTTCAAAGGATTGCTCACATTACGATAAAGTGAAGGTGAAATACACTGTACTATGCAACCTACGTTCCGCCATCACGTGGCGCCGGAAAGAGGTGGGGAGGCAGTTGCTCTCTCCGAACACCCCATTCCCTTTTGGATCTATACTAACAGTATTTATACATTTAAAGTTATTCAATGTTTAATGTAATGGTGTGTCAGAATAAAACAGAATGCAGTAGAGTTAACTAGCCGAAGATTAACATTGAATGATGTTTCAACGATATGAGATAAGTAAACAACGAAGTGTCATGATCAATGTACTAGCTGAGGGAGAGCACATGATCAATGGCAAGAAATTCTGCCATAATGACCCCCGCAAAATTTATTATGGGGGTGGGGATCCATCCCATTAAAAGTTCGCATGTTTAATGGGAATTTAAGGCCCCCACTAGGCCTGGGCTTCTTTCCCCGCTTTATGGAGGCTGCTTAGACGGTTTCCATCCACACAACGGCACATGAATCATGGTGAAAAAATAAATCACCGACTAAGCTAGATCAGGAAAAAGGGTTGTTTTTTTTACCAATATAGTTACAACACTTCCTACCAACACCCTTACGGACAATCAAAGATAGCTACTGGACCGCAGATTTAACTCTAACACCTGAACTACTATTTTATTATTATTATCAGTAGTAGTAGTAGTAGTAGTAGTAGTAGTAGTAGTAGTAGTAGTAGTAGTAGTAGTAGTAGAAGTAGCATTAATAATAATAATAATAATAATAATAATAATAATAATAATTTTGCAGTTGTAGTAATAGTTGTTATTATTGTTATTATTGCTATTGTAGCTTTTGTTGTTGTTATTGTTAATATTATTATTAATATTAGTAATCATTGATGATGATGATGATGATGATGATGATGATGATGATGATGATGATGATGATGATGATGATGATGATGATGATGATGAAAGTGGGGCTAATTTGTTTTTATATGTAAATGCAACAAATAATTTTCTAAAGAAAGAATTTGCACAAACTAACAAATTCAATACTGAGTTCCAGAAACGGTCGAGAACAACGAATAAATGAGTGTGACTCTTACATGCAGAAAAATGCAACGTTAATTATTCAAGGATCATGGGTATAGGGTACTGATATCCGGCCATATCTGTTTTTATGCACGCACTGACCGTATTAATACTCTAGTCAATGTAGTTAACCGAGTAACGTCATGAAAATGTATGCATATTTCGCCTTTTCTGTTTTCGTCTGTAAACTCACACAGTCCATTATACTTCGACGTAATTAATACATTTCAATTGAGTCCTGACTTGGCATTTTTGAAATGACAGAATGCAAGGTGCTCAGAGCATACCAAATGATAAGCATCCATGACACGACACCTGTAATTAAATGAAAGTGACCTAAATTTAATGCAAGATTCCGAAGTACGCATTCACTCGTCTTTTAAAGGCTCGCAGTTCGAGTATTGGTTTACACAGTTACTCCGGGCCGTGGTTTTTTGAAGGTTATCTGCTAATTGACCGTAAGCGCTTTACGTGTGAGAACAGTACCGGGTATTGTTATCAACTTCCGGGTTCCGTACTTTTCAAAGATTGAAGTTCTTCTGACCCCTTGTTGTACTATAGTCTGCCGATCGCTCTAATAAGATTTCCATTTCACAAATTTTATCTGCAATAGGTCAGTGCACCGCAATAACCCAGCCACATGCAGATTACATCGATATTGCTAACACATTTGGCAGACCTCCTGCGAGCTCGAAAATGTTGTTTAGGCCCACTGTGTTCAGCATGCAACAAGAGGCGACCTGATGAAGGCAAGAGCAGCTGTAGTTCTGTGGTTAACGTGCCAGACTGGTGGCTGAAACGGCGCGAATTCAAATCCTACCACTATCTTAGCCCGGGTGTTGCTGTCTTCGTACAAGATACATTATTCTAAATACCTATATATATATATATATATATATATATATATATATATATATATATATATATATATATATATATATATATATATATATATATATATATATATATATATATATGCACGCTTTATTTTGGCTCCATAAATTGTATTATTTAAAATTGACTGATCATTACAAATGTGGACTAAAATGATGAAATATTTATAACTACAAAAATAACACACAGAATGATGATGATGATGATGATGATGATGATGATGATGATGATGATGATGATGATGATGATGATGATCAGCAAATTGTTATTGTTATTTTTATTAGGAGTAGTATTAATATTATTTTTCACCAGATGTTTCTCTTTGTAAACTCCAACACTCTGCTTGCGGTTGAACGTATTACGTCATCAATATACTCTCCTTAATGGACAGATGCTTAAGTCTATTGATGTTTTTGTACTGTGCAATTCGATAATAAGAAAGTTTGGCTCATTGTTAAATATTGTACTTTGCGAGAGAACCATGCTTACGCTGTCGATTTGGTCCCATCTGTAGACCTCTCTTCGAGTTATGGTAGGTATAGTTCTCATCTCGCCCTTGAAAACCTGGCTTCGATGAGTCACCACGGCATGAATGTAAGAACAGTAAAACATATTCCCTTGAAGATGAACTCATCAAAACTGAAACATATCAACAGCGTTTGTTCCGAATATGATTACTCATTCTAAACACACGTCTTCGTAGTTGTTCCCTTATATGTAGTTTGGAAGAAGGGAAATTCAGGTGACATAACTAAAGACTTTGGCATAAGGTAGTCACCGCTGAAACAACTACGCGGTTTATAACATCGCTATTATAATAAAACGAGTGCTTTACAGTCTTACAAACATTCACTAATATCCTAAATGAATACTGCTCGGAGTAAAAATTCACTCAGATCTGGCTACCTGAATAAAAGGTACATTTTCACTGAATGTGTAACACTGAAAGGTAAGGTTCGTAAAGATTCAATATTTAACTCACATGAGCTCTTAGGTATTTCAATGCAGTTTATATTAGTTTGTATTTCAAATAAAAGATGGGCGAAGAAATAAATTTAAAAAATTAAAATTTGTTATTGATCAAGGAATTAGCGACTTGTATTAAAAACTGCTTCTCTTCTACGTTTACTGTGCACACCAATCATTTGCACAATTTATCGTTTTCCAAGATCAAAGGATTCCATGCTAGTTTGCAATTCAAATTGTAAAGATTATTTTGTGATATCTTGCTGGAGATTTAAAAAAAAATACCAGGCGCCATGCCACACGTACAACAGGCTGCGGTTTCGAGAACACATTTATACCACGCATGAACTTCCTTTTCTATTTCCCCCAAAATAAGACTGAGTTATCTTGATTAGGTTTGACAAATTTATGTTTTGCATGAAATTCGTATGTATGTATGTATGTATGTATGTATGTATGTATGTATGTATGTATGTATGTATGTATGTATGTATATATATATATATATATATATATATATATATATATATATATATATCTATATAAATATATATATATATATATATATATATATATATATATATATATATATATATATATATATACTTTTTTGCATAAAACGCAAAATCCTTAATTCCGATAAAAAAATTTTAATTGGGACAGTGACTCAGAATTAAGTTTTGTGGATGGGACAAAATTTCTTGCTACGCCACTTGTATATACACAGACCGACGTGCAAATTGACCGATTGTCGTGAAGATTATAATGTGGGAAAAGGATTAGTTCTAAAATAGCATTGAAAATGTAGCATTTTAAAATGCTACATTTATTCTTTCAACCTGAATATAAAAGTTCAAATATTAGAAAAGTTACTCTGAGATAAATAATTTGCAGACTTTTTTCCGTGAGCATGCAAGGGATTTATCTAGTTAGCTATATTATTCATGTACTGAAAACATTGTTACCTCTTTTGTTTAATAAAAAAAAGTATAAACCAATAATCTTACATTTCCCTTTGCGTCTAGGCAATAACTCCTGAACCTAGTTTTATTAAGAATCAGGGAGCGTCTTGTTTAGCATTAATCAGGCATTCAAATCAATCGACTGTGACCTCGGTCCTTGCTTACGCATAAAGGTAATGCCAGATGACATGTTTGCAACCACTGTGCTTATATGCAAACTACAATTGAAAACATGTGACACCCGGTGAACACTCCAGAAGGTAGAAGCAGCGTTTTAATAACACTTGTGTTACATTTAACAATATAGTCTTTCTACTAACGTTTTGTTTTCTTCTTTCTCTTTTTATGGAAGAATTTCACCCGTTTTGTTATTATTGTCAAATCTGAATATATGTCTACTATATAAATCATGCTTGATCATGATATTTTCTTTCCGACATGATTACTTCAAACCATCCTGGTATTAAGTTGCAGAGGCTTGGCAATAATTTATTCTCATCGAGCCGTTTAAAGTTTAAAAAGTTTCATACTGACAAGGTCCAAATGGCGTTACAATGATGCAGATAGATTATCAAAGAACAGTCACAATGTTCCAATATACTTGTATGCTCGTTCTTTTTCAATAGAACAGCCATAAAACCGGAAATAATTTCCGTTTGGGTTGTTCCCGAGGATTAGATAAACATCACATTTCACTACCCTTACCTTACTACACAAAGTGTAGGCCAATCATCCCGTTGTGAATGGGTTGCGGAACAATGGCACTCCATTGTCGATATTAGAAGAATTAATGCAATGATGTGAGTTAAATATGCCAATACCTAAAAGGGTCGTATTTCAATACAAGGACTAAAATAAATAGTGCACACAATTAATCTAATTTACACCTGCACCACAACATCTATCATCAGCGACATCTCCTTGAAGTAGATTAAGAATGCAAAGTTGTTCTGTTGCTAATAAAATGAGTTGCAATGTATACCAGCAATCCGTAACATATGTTTATGTTACTGACACACAAAAGCTAATAATCAATGCTATTTTGGTCTTTTGAGACGGAAACCGTACTAGAAGCTCAGGAATCATGAATGTTATCGACTACAATTCCTGTAGTCTGTCCCTATGTATGTGTGTATGTGTGTGTGTATATATATATATATATATATATATATATATATATATATATATATATATATATATATATATATATATATATATATATATATATATATATATACACACTGATCTTTTCTTAACTTCATGTTTTTGCTACTATTTACTCTGCATGTTGCATAACTGATTTTTTTATATAATAAGTTTACACTGCAGAACTACGAGTGGGACAATCAGTACAAGACCTCCTATATGGACTAAAAGATACGGTCACGGACTTTTATTAGACCATGTGGGTGTTCGGATGACAATGACTTGGACAATTAAAGAGCTTTCGTTGCATACTTAGTTTAAACCGCGCTGTTATAAATGGTCTTTGTTGAAATCTTGATAAAATAGGTGTGTTGCCAATAAGACGCGCACCTGCACATTATGTGGACAAAATCTCTTTGACTCACCTATCCAGTCTTTTATTTGATAAATTTAAAATGTAAGGGGCGGTTCTCTGGTAACTGCAGTACCACGGCGGAGTTCAAAGGGACTTGAATACGCTTTAACAATAAAGATATATCAAAGATAATCACGTGGTACATGCTGTTTGACAGTAAATTTATGATTTTAATTCCTCATAAGGTAAATTAATCTTATGCTTAAGAAAGTAAGTCACAAAGGTTGAAAACTGGGAGCATTAATCTGAATCCAGGTCCTAGATTCACTAAACTTCTAAAATTTTCTTCTTCATAAACTGAAGCTTTTAATATTTTTCTTGATGCTTTTGTGTAAAAATTCGTTTTGTCATAGAACAGAATGCCGACATTAGGGATTAAAATAGTCATAAAATCTCGAAATTTTCGTAAACGCGCAATGGTTTATCTCTGATGAAATTTTGAACATCTCACATTTAAAAAATTCCTCAACGTTTTTTTAAGAATAAAAAGGTTTAATTTGTATTAAATGTTAAAGCTTAAAAGTTAATTTATAGTCTTTGCATGATCTCAATATCTGATTACAATATTTAATATTATCGGAATTCTAAGCTCTCTAAGAGGAAAATCTCACAATTTGAATGAAATTGCGACCAGCCACAGGTAACCATCAATTCTTAGACAAAAAGGTCAGGCTTTATTTGAAATACTGATGTCTGATTCCTAACTTTAAAATAATGACCAAGCCGATGTCAGGATCGTGACACGAATTTGAGATCTAGTGCGAGATGACCTTGGTAACTGGAGAGAAAAAAAACCCACCAAAATTATTATATGCTGAAAACTGATTTAAGTCTGTGTGTCCTGTCTGGTTTGATTAGAGACAAATGAGGACTCTCATTTCGAATTAGTCTAACAAACGAGCAGGTGATTGTAAAATCCATGTGACTCCAGATACAGAAATTGTCTGTTACACCATATACAGATATTACCAAACCTTTATACAACTTCAGCATTAGTTAAAAAAAACACCAAAACCTTGTATCTTCTGGTTAAATTTTCTTTTTGTCACTGTACGATATATGTAATTTTCACGTCATCTCACTGTGTCATATCAAAGTTCTCTTCTTTGATGCTCTCTCTCTCTCTCTCTCTCTCTCTCTCTCTCTCTCTCTCTCTCTCTCTCTCTCTCTCTCTCTCTCTCTCTCTCTCTCTCTCTCTCTCTCTCTCTCTCTCTCTCTCTCTCGATGATGATGATGATGATGATGATGATAATGATGATGATAATGAAGATGATGATAACGATGATTTGCCAATAAATATCAAAAGTTGTAAAGAGATGTATTTCAAATGCGAATTATAACTTCTTGCCTTAACATGAAAGTAAAATTTTTAAATAACCATAAAATGAAAGATGCAACAAAACAACGAACCTGATGTTAGAGAAATGGAGATTCCGCTAATAACGAGCTATATGAATTTTATTTCCAAAATTTATACATACAGGCAATGGGAATTCAATGACATTACGCCATTATTAGTTGGGGGGGGGGTACCACCGATATCATAGTCATTAACGTTTCGAAGAATAACTAAAATTTTATAGATTTGATTCAGCTTCTATTTGTTTAACTTGATTTTTTGTATTAATTTATTTTAAATTATGTATACAATTTTCATTGTTGATATTGCGTTTTGTACACGATATGAAGATATATGATAACTAACATTATGTTTATTAAATTTATGTCTCCTGGTGCTTTGTTACCAATCCTATATAAATCCATAAGTATATAAATCAGCCCGTCAGTGAAAAAATATGTGTACAGGAAAGGAAACGCTACCACATGGATCATATTTACAAAACAATGACCACAAGAATTCAAACAGGAATTCAATTACACTAGGATGGTCCTTCGATGCCCATTCAGATTGTTCACACTCATACCAACGTACACTGTACTCGGTCATACAACCAAAAGCAATATTCTTCGGCAGCTGTTCTGGATATTTTGGGGGTGAGTTGAAATTTATTTTATTATTATCAGAAACGTACTGATTTATTTTCATTACTTATATTTGTGGTCTATGGTTATCCATGTATACAATTCCTGATACACTTTTAAATATCGAACGTATGACGTTACTAGTGCAAACATTTTGCCGTTCCATTCAGCCAATGTAGCCACTTCAAAATGGCCATGCCGTCAAGCGAAGCATACCAAAAAATGCAATGGCCCAAGTGAGTCATAACATACATATACTGAATGTGCCACCGGAAATACTAAATATGTAAATCGACTATCGTAAACAAATATCGCATTTTATTTAATTTCGTACTCAGAGAGATAACTTTACAAAATAGGCGAGAAAAGCCAATAAGCGTACAGAAAAAACCCTCAAAACCTGACCGCTTGCAAGGAAATGAAAACATAGACGGGATTTATATTTTATTGCAAATAAGCTAATGAACGAAAAACTATAGAGGACATTCAAAGTTAATGTCCAGCTTGTGCAATGATCAGATCATATGATTAAAATAAAAACAATCTTAAACTTGTAATTTTTACGTGATTCAAACCTAATGCAATTTAATTTGTGGAAACTGCAAACAATATGGGGTGATTCTTTATGCGACATTATTTTGGGTCAATGTTTTAGAAACATGGTACAATTTTATTTTATCATATTTCAATTTATTTTACTTTCGTTGGTTTTGATTGAATCTTTACATTTCAAATTCTTTAACTCTATTTCAGTTTACTTTAACTTGCATATTTAAGTTTTGGTGGATTTTTGGACCGATACATTGCGACCATCATCATTAGATTTACTTTCATTTGTTTTTCGTTGCTCTTCCACGATTTCTTTTAAAAATGATATGACATCCTCAAACACATTTTTGTAATAATACTGCTTTCAGTCAAGTTCTTCATATTGTCTGCTGCAGTGTTTCGTAGCGTTCTAATTATTTCTAAATGGGGTTTTCATGAGATGCAACTTGCTAAGTTTGTTTGGTTTATAAACTGTTGTACTGATGGGTAACAAACTCTCCTTTGCTACATTAAGTTAATCCAATTTCAACCCTAACTGATATGTGCAAACAATTTATACAGAAACTCCAGAAACGCATCACAGTAACAAGTTAGACCAAATCACTTTGATGTAAAGAGGTTCGGTATTCCAATTTTATTTTTTTTAAAAAGAAATTATTTTTTTTCCTTCGTTCTGATATAATCAATCACTACCGAAACAGGGCCATTTTCTTGTTCTTCTATTAGAAAAATGAAAAATATTACATGAGGTATTTATACAATGCAGAAAAAAATAAATATAATTATGGAAAAGGCTTATAATTACTGATTTTTAACCAAAAAATATATATATATATATATATATATATATATATATATATATATATATATATATATATATATATATATATATATATATATATATATATATATATATATATATATATATAAAGACCAAATGCAGGATTGTGGAAAAAGGGAGCAAATGAGAGGAAGCAATTTTACTGTCAAAAGTTTTATGTGAGGTTACTGATTAGTTATGGTCACATTTATGAAACATAAACGCTATTGTGAATATCTGTATCTAGGTAATCACGTAGAAAATGTCAGAAACGAGATAATTTATCTGGCCATGAGATTGCAAAACAGTGATAATAATAATAATAATAATAATAATAATAATAATAATAATAATAATAATAATAATAATAATAATAATAATAATAATAAATAATAATGGTAGTAATAACAACAACAGCAATAATAATAATAATAATAATAATAATAATAATAATAATAATAATAATAATAATAATAATAGCAAATAATAATAATAATAGTAAATAATAATGGTAGTAATAATAACAACAGCAATAATAATAATAATAATAATAATAATAATAATAATAATAATAATAATAATAATAATAATAATTTAGAAAGATTATTCCATAAACTGATTAATTGTCAGCGTTTACATACATAACACGATAATAACTTCTGATGCGATGTAATTGCATTTTTCTTCTTGGTACCTATGGATTAAATTTTACTGATATCGATAAATTTAGAAAATATTTTATGGTGAATATCAAAAGTACAAAATAGTGCATGATGATGTATTGCCGATGTACATGAATGAAAAAACGTGAGGAAAATATTGTTAGGATAAATTATAAAATGGAAATGTATCAGAATGTATTGCCAATTGTTCTGTTTTTAAATTATGAGCTGTCGAAAACATAAATGACGACCACTGGATTGTTCAGTTTTAAATTGTTTCTAACGATTAACTAAAACAAGGTCTTGCGGTAAAGCAAATGCAAATATCTTGTCGTTATACAAATTGTATATCTCCTTTCAAATTACATTGTCACTCTTTGTTTCAAACTAAGAGAACTTTGTAGAAGGAAAAAAATTAAGAACGGCATCATAGAATATCAAAGGAAAGTGCCGACAACTGCAATGTATTTGTGACCTATTTATAATTATGAGAATAACTTGGACAATCTTTGGAAACTTCTTTTTGCAAAATGCCCAGGGTTAGAAAATAATGCTGACTAACAAAAATAGTACTGTTATATAATGGATTTAAATTTTATTTCATGATCAGCTTGTTGTTTTAGGAAGTACTTTTTTCCAGTCCTGCAAGAAATTATTGTAATTTATTATGTTATTAGTTAATAAATATATATTGTCATTTAGAAGTGACGAAGTTAATGTTATATATATATATATATATATATATATATATATATATATATATATATATATATATATATATATGTGTGTGTGTGTGTGTGTGTGTGTGTGTGTGTGTGTGTGTGTGTGTGTGTGTCTATGTGTGTGTGTGTGTAAGTGTGTGTGATGTTAATTCGATGTTCTTATGTGACGAAGTTAAGAGTTTTTTTAATACTTTCTAGAAAATTTCACTATTTAAAATTATTCAGAGAATGATTTTAAATTTTTACTTTACCAATTATAACACGACGTGTTTTAAAGAGTTTAATAAATTTTATATATTTTAATGTTTAAAAAATTTAAATGCCAGGAATTTATTGAAAAAAACGACATCCATGGCGTTACATATAACTTATTTAAAACCACGACAGCCATGGTCTTACATATAACTTATTTAAAACCACGACAGCCATGGCGTTACATATAACTTATTTAAAACCATGACAGCCATGGCGTTACATATAACTTATTTAAATCCATGACCGTCATGGCGTTACATATAACTTATTTAAATCCATGACCGCCATGGCGTTACATATAACTTATTTCAAACCATGACAGCCATGGCGCTACATATAACTTATTTAAAATCATGACAGCCATGGCGTTACATATAACTTATTTAAGACCATGACCGCAATGGTGTTACATATAAATTATTTAAATCCATGACCGCCATGGTGTTACATATAACTTATTTAAAACCACGAGAGCCATGGCGTTACATATAACTTATTTAAAACCATGACACCATGGCGTTACATATAGCTTATTTTAATCCATGACTGTCATGGCGTTACATATAACTTATTTAAATCCATGACCGCCATGGCGTTACATATAACTTATTTAAATCCATGACCGTCATGGCGTTACATATAACCTATTTAAATCCATGACTGCCATGGCGTTACATATAACTTATTTCAAACCATGACAGCCATGGCGCTACATATAACTTATTTAAAATCATGACAGCAAAGGCGTTACATATAACTTATTTAAATCCATGACCGCCATGGTGTTATATATAACTTATTTAAAACCACGACAGCCATGGCGTTACATATAACTTATTCAAAACCATGACACCATGGCGTTACATATAACTTATTTAAATCCATGACCGTCATGGCGTTACATATAACTTTTTTTAAATCCATGACCGCCATGGCGTTACATATAACTTATTTAAAAACATAACAGCCATGGCGTTACATATAACTTATTTAAAACCATGACAGCCATGGCGTTACATATAACTTATTTCAAACCACGACAGCCATGGTGCTACATATAACTTATTTAAAACCATGACAGCCATGGCGTTACATATAACTTATTTAAATCCATGACCGCCATGGTGTTACATATAACTTATTTTAAACCACGACAGACATGGCGTTACATATAACTTATTTAAAACCATGACCGCCATGGTGTTACATATAACTTATTTAAAACCATGACCGCAATGGTGTTACATATAAATTATTTAAATCCATGACCGCCATGGTGTTACATATAACTTACGTAAAACCACGACAGCCATTGCGTTACATATAACTTATTAAACCATGACAGCCATGGCGTTACATATAACTTATTTAAAACCATGACCGCCATGGCGTTACATATAACTTATTTAAAACCATGACCGCCATGGCGTTACATATAACTGGCACACACTCCTTTATAAATATTGTGAACAACACTTGAGACAGCATATTCATTAACACATATTGAGAGTTAAAATTTTAGTTACTTTCTTTCAATTCACTAAAGTTTCAATATTTTCATGACAAAAATTGCGTAAGTTTGATTCTTTTGATAACTCCTTTCAGAAACAAAATTAATTCGCTTTATTATAGAACATTACTTGCATCAATAATACGTATGTTCGTAGAACCATTTTGTGTCGAATATGAAACTGGTGTTGGTTGCAGAAAATCATTTTTTTAAAAATAATATTAGTTCAGATTTTCATCATGATTGAATCGGTCATTAAAAATATTTTCCATTGACCGATTTTGGGAACTTTATTTAAACTAATTTATTAGACAGCAACTTATTAATTTAGGCTGTACAACAATTTACTATAATATGCAAATTTTGTAATATCAAGAACTATTTGATCATTGTGCATATTCTAGCTATGTTTGGGTACTAATCGATGGATTAGAAACGATGATTAATATGTATGTATGTATGTATGTATGTATGTATGTATGTATGTATGTATGTATGTATGTATGTATGTATGTATGTATGTATGTATGTATGTATGTATGTATGTATGTATGTATGTATGTATGTATGTATGTATGTAAGTATGTATGTATGTATGTATGTATGTATGTATGTATGTATGTATGTATGTATGTATGTATGTATGTATGTATGTATGTATGTATGTATGTATGTATGTATGTATGTATGTATGTATGTATGTATGTATCATGCATTTAATTCTAGCTTTTCGAGGTTGCAATTGTGATACATTTTATTTTGAAATGGAATCTATTTAATTTAGTATAAGATTATTGGGGTTGTCTTTCAAAAACTATTCACTCACATGTTTAAGTTTTATTGATTATTTGCAAAGTTTATATATATATATATATATATATATATATATATATATATATATATATAGATAGATAGAAAGATAGATAGATAGATAGATAGATAGATAGATAGATAGATAGATAGATAGATAGATAGATAGATAGATAGACAGACAGACAGACAGACAGACAGGCAGATAGATAGATAGATAGATAGATAGATAGATAGACAGACAGACAGACAGACAGACAGACAGACAGACAGATAGATAGATAGATAGATAGATAGATAGATAGATAGATAGATAGATAGATAGATAGATAGATAGATAGATAGATAGATAGATAGATAGATAGGTAGATAGATAGATAGATAGATAGATAGATAGATAGATAGATAGATAGATAGATAGATAGATAGATAGAATTCAAAGAACTTGCCGTATTCCAATAACTGTTTATATGTTTTTGAGCAAAATCAAATTAATTGCTTTCGAATTCAAATTGCTTTCGGATGGCTGTTCATTAACTTCAAACAATAGTTTAAAATATAAAAATACCATGAAAAATATGTAAACTAAATTATGAACAATAATGTATTACTGATATTTATAATATAGAACATTCTCCTGTAACCAAATGCATTTCTGGATTTTATGCAGATATGCAGTAACATGCATGTTATTTCTGAAAATAGAAACATCTCTACTAAAATCTCCATTATGCATTTGTTTTAAAGTCACATAATGCAGACATGTATTCATCGATGTGTACGATTTTGTTTTATTAAAATCGGATTCTTTGGGGTTTTATCGTGCTAAACTATTTACATAACAAATGGACAAATAGATAGGCTAACGTCTGATACAAATTTCATACATCAATACGAGGTAAGAGTTCCGTCGCGTCTGACAGATAGAATTCTTATGACTACATTAAAAAATAAAGCAAAATTAATTTATCTTTTAAATTACCATTAACTTGTAAGTCAATCTCTTCCAACAATAATTAGCTACAAGCAGGACAAGGCCACAATAAAAATAAAATATCGTCTAAATTTTCCATTCATCATATTTCATATTTAGCTTAAATCAATTGACGATATCATTAATCAATATTTTAAGCTTCGATTTCTCTTATTACGAAGAATGTAGCAGTTTTTTTAAAAATATTATTTAAAATGTGACTGTCATAAAAACAGTTCCACCAAAGATATCCGTTCTGGTTGATTTTATTATATTTTTTGCTTTGATGTTCTATATATAACATACAATTTTAATTAATAAATTGGTCAGTAAATTAAAATATGAACTGCATTGGCGACTAAGTTTTAACTCCCTAACTCTATAAAAGGCAACTGCTAGATTTTACAGATTATTGTGCAGACAGAAGAGTCTTGAAAATTTGACTCTAGATCCTTCTCAATTCTTAAAAGGAACAACCTCTATGCAAAGTTTATACGGGATGGCATTTCAAATTTACTCAGATTCAAAAAACGTTATTTTAAAATATCCTTGTTCAAAATAATTTTTCTTTAAACTTACACCCTATACCCCAACCCCTAAAGTGTTTTCAGACTTTTATATTCTTAATTGGCAGACTAAAATATCTATATAAATAAAAAACTAAATTTTCTGCCATATTTTGATGCATGCTTTTGTTTTCCATCAATAGAAAAAAAAAAACGATACATTTTTTTTATTGATGCTTTCAGCTAATACAAGATTTGTGCCATGCTTTCCTTATAATTAACATGCTTCAAGTAGTATGGTTGTTACTTCAGGCTAATACACGTACCTTGAATATAGTATTCTCATTGGTAATTGGGAATGAAACACCTTGTATAAAAGCGCTTTTTCTGTATGGATTTGTATTTGTTGAATCAATGATTTATATATATATATATATATATATATATATATATATATATATATATATATATATATATATATATATATATATATATATATATATATATATATATATATATATATATATATAATACAATATATAATATAATATAATATAATATAATATGATATGATATGATATGATATGATATGATATAATATAATATAATATAATATAATATAATATAATATAATATAATATAATATAATATAATATAATATAATATAATATAATATAGTATAACGGAATTTTTTACCAAGACTTTGTAGCAAAAGTTTAGGTTCGTCAAAATCATGTGACACATAAAACGAAACGTTTATTAGTTACAAATTCCAGAAAAAGTCTTGTATATTAAATTGAATTTTTGTGTGCTTTGACAGTTCTTACAAACAGTTATTAAAAATACAGTTCTTTAATTGTGACTTTTGATTCGTTAATATTCTTTTTAATTGTTTGTTTTTACAAGAACGGAAGTTCATATTTTAAAGGATTCATGCAAATCGATTACATATCTCGAATGATTGGCCATAACGAAGCAGAAGCCGTTCATGCAAAATTTGCAATCAATGTTCAAGCTTCGCGACTTCAAGAATCCAGAAAAATATATAATTCAATTATTGAACAAATATTTGCGAAAGAAAAACAGCATTAACAACCTCGCATACCGCACAACACTTTGGTAATACCAGGTGTAACGTTTTTATTGGTTTTTTGTCAAATAATCCTCCAACTTTGATTCCCCAACGGTTTGTGATAGGTTATCCCGATGTTCTGATTTAATTTATCATTTTTGTAATTAAGTCATTGGTGATTAACTAAACTCAGGCCATTTAATTATATCATTTTTTGTAATTTAGTCCTCTGTGATTACTCAGCCCTAAATATTTGTTGGTTCGATATAGTTTATTCCTCGATACATATAAAATAACTGGAATCATTACAGTATTCAAGAATGATACTTTTTAGATGAAAATTACATTTCACTTCACATTTTCTCGATGGCAATTCCAAAAGGTACTTTACCTCCTTTATCAGGGTAGATATTACACATGTGGGTTCCTTTGCTGTAGGAATATGGCCATTTTATGTCATACTTGATGGATTTTTTCCTTGTCAAATAGTACACTATTTTATTTTGTCTTATTGTCCTAATTCTAAATTATTTTATGATTATAATATTTGCCACCCAATTATATAAGAAATTATTACCATTTTATTCGAATTTACGGTAATTGATTACCTTTCTTTGGCCGTATTACAGTATGCGTTCTGCGACTTCACCTTGGCAGAATTGTGATTTTCCGTTTCCCAATATGTGTCTAATTATTAAGCATATCAGATCGTCAGAGCGGACAAAACACACAATAATAGATAAGAGACAAAATTTGCACTTTTTCTGTGTTATGATAACCAAAGATGATATTTAAAATAATATGAGATTATCATCCATAAGTTTTCAAAACGAGATTCAATAGCTAAGTCATTCGTAAGGGTAAAAATTCACAAAATACAAACTGTAAGAAAACACTAAAGGAATGTTAGGCAAAGTTTTATTTAAAGGAATTGAACATTAAAGATATCAACAAGGTCACGTAGCTCAAATATACTGAAATACAAACTTTGGGTTTCATTAAATGTAAATAATACGATGAGATCAATAGAACTTGTGTCACACAATCGTTTGCCAAAGTGAGACCAATCCTTTCTTAACTGTTGTATGCCCAGTAAAACTCTCTCTCTCTCTCTCTCTCTCTCTCTCTCTCTCTCTCTCTCTCTCTCTCTCTCTCTCTCTCTCTCTCTCTCTCTCTCTCTCTCTCTCTCTCTCTCTCTCTCTCTCTCTCTCTCTCTCTCTCTCCCTCTCTCTGTGCATATATTAAGAAAGTTTATTATAGTTATAATTCGTAAACTATTTTTAATCAAACCAGGCCGCACTAAGAGTTCTAGTACTCATGGTTTTGCCTGCACGCTGTAACCCTTATATTCTCTCGACCAAGTGCGCATGTCCACAAAAGTAAGTATGGAACTTGCACCGGAATATTTGGATTTATGGGTAACAAGCATACTTGCTATGACATAAAGGAAAAGTATGTTGAGACTCGAACTCGACCCCGCGAATTACTAGACCCATACATAGACTATATATATATATATATATATATATATATATATATATATATATATATATATATATATATATATATATATATATATATATATATATATATGGATAGATAGATAGATAGATAGATAGATAGATAGATAGATAGATAGATAGATAGATAGATAGATAGATAGATAGATAGATAGATAGATAGATAGATAGATAGATAGATAGATAGATGCGGCGTGTCTGTTTTCAGATTACGGTTTCTGCGAGTTGATAAACCAACAATATGTGAGAGATCTTTAACATATTTCGTTTACTGATCAATAGAGACACTGTCTTTGCCTGTTAAAGTATCGATTATATTATACATTTTACCTGTAGAACATTGACCTACAATGAATATTGATGGTTGTAACTTTTCATATGATGAAAAAAAAGAAAAATTTGTTTATCTTCTGTTTAGGTAAACCTTGTTATGTATCCTTTAAGCAATTTTATATTCATCATGCTCTCTCTCTCTCTCTCTCTCTCTCTCTCTCTCTCTCTCTCTCTCTCTCTCTCTCTCTCTCTCTCTCTCTCTGTGTAGAGAACGAAAAGGATCTCATTTCTTGTTTATAACTTGATACTCAATTTATATGATACAAATATTTATATAACAGTAAAAGATTGGAGTGCAATCAAAATAATTTTTGGTCGGACAGTTTAGGATGGCATCCTTTTAGAAATGTATAGGAAAATTTAGACCACTAAATATATATTAAACAAAATATACATAATATGTAATTAATGGAATATACCACAGTTTTTAGTATATATTTTAGTGAACTAGACGCTAGGGAAAAGTGTGGCCGACATCGTAGGGCACATATTGCTCACTTGAAGTACTGTGTGCCAAAAAAGTGTTGTAAAACAAATAATACATGAATAAAAGCTGTATGCGGATTTCATTTTAGAGAATTTGTTCGAAATCCATAAAATGGTCATAAAAGTGAATTTATTAGTCATTACTTAGAAGTACTGAATCAAAGAAGGTATATTTATTTTTCATTTCAAAATATCATTTTGTTGATCAAGGAAAAAAAATTCCTATATGCAGCTATCCAATGAATCATCTTTCATATTTAGTGTTATCTTTACTTGGAGTCATTAAAGATCGTTACTAAGAAGTAAACTATCATTATTACTGGCATCTTATCTCTAATACCCACATTTGTATTTCTGTGTCACGCCTACCACATAAGAGTTCGCGGGTTTGAAACTCGCGGCGATATCACAATTTTTAAATACTATTTTGTACTTTATGTTTAAACTTTCTTTCATCTTACTCATCACAATATATTGTTTTTATATATTTTTTAAACAATTTTATCTTAAAACTTTTGCATATCACTTCCGTCCAAGTACAGGCAATAGCAAGTCTTAATAAACATCAAAGTTTGTCTTTTGTCTGTCTTTTTGTCGTGCCTCACGATTTAGAGGTCTTAGGTTCGAACCTCGCGGCGGAATTCCAATATCTTTTAATACTCGTTTTAGTATTATATGTTCAAACTTTCTTTTTAACTCGCTCATCCCAATTTTAGTTTACTTTTAAAAATTTTATCTTGAATCTTTCATTTATCAACTTCATCCTCGGACGAGCATTTTAATAGCTAGTATGAAGTAAAAATCATTCAACATTTTTTTTTTAAATGTACATGAATATTCAGAGAACATGTATCTAAACTGACGCCAGTTACAGGGAATGTACGTGTCTGAAATTATAATAGCACAAACATTTGTGAAACAAAGTTACCTTATAAAGAAGTATGGAAAAAAAGTTTATCAGTATTTTTGTTACTTTAAACCGTCATTGCAAAGACTAACCAAAAGCACTTAATTTGAATTTTTGTCAGAAAGCATTTAATTTTGTTTTTAAAAAAGAATAAACAAAGAGAACTAGAGCAGAGAATGGTAACATAAATCAAAAGTAACCCAAACCGTTGGAATAATAACGTTGAATTCGATTAGAAACGCAAACACGATGGAATATTTGATAAAGAAGTGGTAGATATAATATCATGACCAAATTTAGGGTGGATGGGAAGGGGAGAACAAAATTACTGAGTATTCATCTTATTTAGAGAAACAACATTTCGAATGTAAAGTTGTTCGAAAGCTTGTGGGTGACTATATTGAACTCGACGATATTTGAAAATATGTATTAAAGATAAAGGAATGCATTGCTGATTATGATTTTCTTCCATTAAATCACCCCTATAAAAACTTACAGACGAATAATACTGTAATGTGAGGAAACATTAACGATAGACGAACCTACAAAAAGCGGAAAAGAAAAAAATGTATACACAACGTGATGTCATGGACCCGATCGTATTACTTGTTGACTTTAAATAATCGTGTTGAACAGCTTGCATGGATTTAGTTTCTAGAATCTTTCCCCATTTTTTTCAGACGGGAGAATTAGTATACAAAATTTTGGAATTATTTCTTTAATTATTAAAAGGAACACAATATCTTACATAGTTGTCAAATTGGAAAGCAGTCAGTGTTGGTTATCAGGTAGCTAGTACATCAATAGCATAAACAATATTAAAACAACATTAACAAAAATGATTCATGAAAGTCAAACTAGATTTATAAAAGGACGATAAGCGGGAGAAAATATCAAATATGCGATATGTTGGAGAAAATATTAAATTATCATTTGATGCCATTACGAATGTATAAAAATTTGATTCACCTATGCTTTTATTTGATAACAGTTTAGATTGCTCTCATATACTTCGTTTTGGAAGTGACGTGCAAAATTGATTGAACATTTCGATTAAAGTGCAAAAATAATGATCTGCTTGAATTGAGGTGTTATACAAATATTTTCTTTACCTCTCTATCTATATGTAGTTGAATTAAACCTTTCTCTAATGAATTGTATAAGAGGTATATAAGAAAAAATTAGAAGTTATCATCATTGGGGGTAAAAGTGAAAAGAAATTGATTTCCTAACGATTCTTCCATCGTGTGGATGGCATAGAAGAATTCAAGTGAAATAGTAAGTCTAATTGAAGATTTGTTTTAAAGATTTCAGAATTGTCATTAAATGATGAAAATTCTCTATTGTAAGAATTGGAACTAATAATAAAAGAGAAATTTAAGATATGCTTAGTACCGGATATACCATTGTGCTTAGGTGTGCTTAAGCACAGGGCCCCTGTTGGCCAGGGGGAGGGGGGCACATCTTCTGGGCAAAACAAAAATTTACAATGAATTTTTTATTGTAAGGTTTGTAAGGTGACTTATGACGTAACTAACACAGGGCCAATTTTGTCCTAAATCCGGCACTGGATATGCTCTGAATAAAAAAAAAAAACAAAAACATTTTGATTCAAAGTGAGTCCATGAATTAATTATTTGCAAGTCTAGAAGTCTTGAATGTCCTAATAGAAGACAGTGCTGCAATCCAGAATGTCTCTGAATGAGTTCACACAAAGAGCCAATGTAATGCATCAGAAAGTCAATATTTACATTAGTAATTTCAAAGAATATTTGAAATAAATAATTCCTCTCGAATTATATCTGATGTTAACAATACAACGTCGAACTCTTATAAGGGATTCCCGCAGACTGATATAATACAGATTTTAATTATTTTTTTTATTTTTATTTTTTAAATAAAATCTTTGATTATATGTATTTACATCTGACCTAGATTTGAATCATTCCGACGAAAATATCCCATCTACTAGTCAACAAGACTGAGCCTAGAATGTTCCGAACTCGAATGTTTTATAAACTTTGTTGTTTATTTTAAACTTAAAATAATTTACAAACTTAGCATTAGCAACATTTTTTTCCAACTTAAAATGGACAAAAATCAAGCACACAATATAAACTAAATTTGCATAGCAATAATATTTATATATTTATAATAATAATAATAATATTTATATTTATTTAGATATTTATTAATTTAGAAATAAACAATATTTAGCATTTTGATAAAACAAAAATGCAGTATGATGTTGACAACTATGCTCTCATGCCATGTGCTAACATTTCCGGGTGTTAGGTTATAGTCGTAAATCACGAAAACAGATTAATTAACTTAGACTGGGTGTCTGATAGACAATTACTTTTAAAAGTAAAAACAAATTTACCATTTTCATTTACAAAAGAAAATTGTATGAGACATATTTTGATTTATGCGTTCCAATAAATGTGACGATATTTTCAGAATCAAGAACTATATTGGAAAAGTGTGTACACCTTATTCCTTTCAAATGTACACCAGATTCTAGATTGTACGCTTTGTTTCTGTCAAGTGTACCTTATTCACTTCGACTATACACTAGAAACTAAACTGTACACCTTATTTTCTTCCACCGTGTATCAGATTCTAAATTTTTCACCTTATTTCTTCAAGTGTACGGCAGAATTCTAAACTGCACACCTTATTTCTTCAAGTGTACGGCAGATACTAAATTGCACACCTTATTTTTTCAAGTGTACGGCGTAAAGAAAGTTTTTCTTAACATATACATTGTGAGTGCTGAACAATATATATATATATATATATATATATATATATATATATATATATATATATATATATATATATATATATATATATATATATATATATATATATATATATGCAACTATTTTCATATTATTCATTACGATTTTTATGAGATCCAGAAACCGTGAAAAGATAGCGAGAATCTGATCGCACTGAATCAAAGTCAATTAGAAACAAATTCAATAGAAATGGGATAAACTTTTTGAAGTATTATCGTTCTAAGATTTTATTTTCAATTTTGTTTTATATTATTTAGTTTTAGTTTATGTTTTTTAATATTTTCTTTATATTTCTTATGCAAAATCAATGTTAAAAATATTCAAATAAAATAAATGGCCCCACGGCCTATCCTTGCCTTATTCTTCTCTATTCTTCTCTTTCGTATGCAGGCTGTTACATGCTATCTTTCTCAATACCGTAGTTAAATTTGTGCTGAAAATTAAAACAAGATTAAAGTGTAAAATAATTCTGATGCAGATATAACATTTATTTCTTTTTATTTCTTTTTACTTTTCTTGCAGCATGTATGCATTGCTCTATCAGTTTTTTAAAAAAGCAAACAAAACGAAAACTAGAACAGAAGGACACAAACATTATTTTACATTGCCAAAATTATAATTAAACATTTTATGTTATGGGTTAAACACGTTAATTATTAATTATGAATCACTGTAAAGGTATTCAACACGATACACCCTCTTCATAATTACAACAATCACTGTGTCATAAAATACAATAGTGACCCATCATTCTGAAAATAGTAATGTAGCCAATTCATCAGAATAATTCTGAAGAAAACATTTGAGAGGTTTTTAACTGCCGAGAAATTTCCGCAGTATAGAATTCACAGATTCAAACTGTAAGAAACATTAGCTAGTCCAACTGTCAGTCACGTGATGGAATGATGGAACGCAAGGAAATGGCTTCTTTGCTTCATTTTTTTTTTCTTCACCACACAAATACTACCGATCCTTTATTTAAACGTGGTTTTGACAGATGTAATTGATATGCCTATTCTCTTTTGGTCACTGTACTGCTTTAGATTTTATATATATATATATATATATATATATATATATATATATATATATATATATAATATTCCATTTTGTAAAAGAAAATATATTGACATTACTGATCAATTCCATTTTTGTTACAGTATGTATGGTTTCTTAGCAGTCAAATGGAGTCCAAAAAATGAGAGAATTCTTACTACATTTTTGTAAATTAGTTGTTGAGCTCGACTTACGTTACATTACGGCTAGACTTCTACTTAAAGTGTCTTATATACATATACTTTGCAAAATATCTTGCATCATCTTCTAATGTGTGTGTGTGTGTGTGTGTGTGTGTGTGTGTGTGTGTTTGTGTGTGTTAAGATGAGATAATATCTAAATGAGCTTTTAAAAATCCCTGTCCCCTTAAAATAGTGTATACATAAAGACATTAAAGTGCATTTAACCATTTACTACATTTTTGTATATTAGTTGTTGAGCTCGACTTACGTTACATTACGGCTAGACTTCTATTTAAAGTGTCTTTAAACTACATATACTTTGCAAAATATCTTGCATCATCTTCTAAATGTGTGTGTGTGTGTGTGTGTGTGTGTGTGTGTGTGTGTGTGTGTGTGTGTTAAGATGAGAGAATATCTAAATGAGCTATTAAAAATCCCTGTCCCCTTAAAATAGTGTATACATGAAGACATTAAAGTGCATTTAACCACTTTAGTACATCTGACCGAGTGTCTAACACTTGGTTTCTTTTAAGGCGGGTAATGAAAGCTAGAACTTGCTCATACAAGTCCATAATTGTGTAATGGTGATTAAATTAGAAATCTATCCAATGTGTGTTTAGCGAAAAGAGTAGGAACTTATTCATAGCTATATGAACACAGAGAGCGGGCTCGATACGTTAACTTCAAAAATATGGACTGGTCTTCGAGGAAAAAGTAACTTTCAAATAGTTTATGACACAGATTTAAAACATTGCCTCCAATAACTGCACATTCAAAGTTGCAGTACTGCATTCCTTTGACATAGTCTTTAAAATATTTCTTACACGTTTTAATATGTCTCCTTAAATAATACTACAAAATTTAAAGTTGTGAAACAACGCATGTTCCTTATAATTATAATAAACCTTTAGAGATTTCAAAGATTTTTCTCACTTGCAAAATGCGACTTACTATATCTAATACTGTATTTCTGACATGGAAAAGACTACACTCGGTAAACGGACAAGAACAATCTCATTGTTTTGTTGTCGAGCTAACAAATGAAGCCTCTTAACATGAATAGTTTGTACAACTAAAGCGTCCATTAGTGATAGCATTTTGAAAACAAAAATAACGTAATGCTGAATTTAGTTAGTCATATTTCTGCTGAGGATGAGTAGCGAATGGCCGAGTGGTCTAAAGCATTCTGCTTTGTGGATCACTGCCATCTCCCCTCTGTCCGCGTGTTCGAGTCATGGGCTAGGCCAACGTGTGCATGTGAAAACGCTACCAGTAGTTACCAGTGGGTCGGTGGTTCTTACCGGAATTTTCCCTGCTTTCTTCCTCCACCCCACCATTTATAATGCCGCAATGTATAGCCTATTTTGAGCTCAAAAATGGCGTTAAACCAAAACAACAACATATTTAAGCTGTCGTGGAGAGTAGAACAGTATCTATACAGGAGTGGCTAAAACGGCAAAACTTCTTAACAGACGGTTTTAGCAGCTATTGTGCTAGATTGATTTAAATAGTTACGTCATATTAATAATTCATATCAACTGAAAACAACGCAGAAATCGATGTTCAGTAGCATGTGATTATCGAAATACCACATATTTAAAAAACAACAGAAAGTAATGAACTTCGAAATTATTATTGTTATTATTTAAGTGTATCATCCATATTTTTGATTACACAACAATATCAAGGACACCTTTTGTTTCGACGACTGAAAGTGAATTATTCTAGCCCATTTTTAAGTGAATAGTGCTTCTGTCATAACTTCAACGGAAATAAACCTTCGTAAAATTGACGACTGACGCTTCTGCATTATTGTAGACAACTATCCAAGTTTTTCATCAGATGATCAAACCGTCTTAATAAAGATGTGGCGTTCAGAATATGTTGGCAATGGTGTCGAATAAGGAGTAACTTGGATTACTTACAACATTGGTTCTCATACATATTACGGGAAAAATATTTGTTTATCTCTAGGTTAAAACAAATTTTAGTGTCATACATGGCAAAAAATATGCAAAGAGACGTATAGCTTACATGTTTCTCGTCTTCTTTATGACTTAAAATGTTAAAAAAGTACAAGGAACAAAGCAAGGAAAATGAAATACCGAAATTTATAGGAATGGAGTAGGAACGACCGTGGGAGTGTTGGTTGAATGTGGTAATATGTTTTGTTTTTACTTTTTCTGAACATTTACTTGTATTCCACAAAAAAAAGAGAATTATAACACAATTCTTTTCATGACCGTATATTTTGTATTGTGGACATTTAGCATTAATATCATTTTGTTCATTAGAAAATAGTATTTTCATGCCAAACACTTCTTATTGTATTAAATTATAACATTTTAGCGAAAAAAAGTTTGATATAAACTTTTCTTTTCTCCTTCAACGGTTTTATAGTTTCTTCATTAAAATATTCGTTCAACAAAGAGATCTAGAATGATCGCTCACCAGATACAACGGGCATACATCTGTTAGGTTTTGTTTGTTCGTTTGTTTGTTGTTTTGTTTTTTTGGTTTTTTGGTTTTTTTGTGGGGTTTTTTTTCTATTTTTTATTTTTGTCACTCGAAAGCTCGGTGCAAGAGTACCAATATTTATATACTCCAAATTTATATGTAATAAATGCACTAATTCCGAAATGGTTGATTCATTAAAAAAAAGAAAGCATCGAATGCTGTTAGAAAAATCTGTGGCAATTATCCAATGTGACCAAGAAGTGAACAAATAGCTGTTATTTTCCAGATAATTATGTAAGGCATAACATTCAAGGAAACATTTTACAAACAGCACCGAGTGCAGAAAATTCGAGATTATGTCAAGGTTGCTTATTTCATAGACTCCACCTCTGTCCCCCCTCCTAAAAAGAAATGAAACCTTCATACAATAGTTCATAAATCATACCTTATTGAAGTGTGGACCTTACACCATTACGAAGCAATCTTGTTTTGCCTTTTAATTAAAAAACTGTTTTATAAGAAACTGCAAAACATAAAAACCATGAGGCAATCCAGTTAATACTAAAATCAGAATAAGCACAGACAGTTAAACAACAAAAATACAGTTGCAACATAATTATTCAGCTCGAAAATTTTTAAATATGCTTAAAATAACATAACGTGATTTAAATATTTTCGACAGTTGTTTACCACTAGAATTAAAAAAGTTTGTATTTGCCCAAAATGTGAACAAAATGTTAGAAGTCACAATCACATGTTATGCAGAACAAAGAATGAGTGGGAATGGTTAAGAGAGAATGGAAGAAATACGTCATAAACACACTAATAATTAGTTACTCCAAAAAACTAAGGCCATATAGCTATTTTAAGTTCAGAAGTAATAAATAGTAACCGAAAAGTGGCTTATTTTTGTTCTTGAAGTAGAATACATATACTTTAAGATTAAACACTTATACATATATATATATATATATATATATATATATATATATATATATATATATATATATATATATATATATATATATATATATATATATATAGTTTATATTAAGACCTGTCCAACAGTAAAATTTCTATGAGCCTTTTACGGGTAGATAAAATATGGTTTAACTAAGAATTTGATTATGAGGTATGTGTCCACGGTAAAGAAACTTAGATCTGAGAGAATTATCTTTACAAATATTTTTTATCATTAAAGAATTCACTACATTTAACTTACGTGTATTTGCTTTTCATAAATATAATACGAAATTCCTCATGCTATTCATGATGCAATTTTTACTGATATGAATATTGAAAACAAGTCAGCATTTTTTTACTGATATGAATATTCAAAACAAGTCAGCATTGTTACTGATATGAATATTCAAAACAAGTCAGCATTTTTTTACTGATATGAATATTCAAAACAAGTCAGCATTTTTTACTGATATGAATATTCAAAACAAGTCAACATTTTTTTACTGATATACTGATATGAATATTCAAAAGAAGTCAGCATTTTTTTTACTGATATGAATATTTAAAACAAGTCAGCATTTTTTTACTGATATGAATATTCAAAACAAGACAGCATTTGTTTGGGGCAAGGAGTGCATATTTAAACGTGATGGTCTCGAAAAAAAGGATTGGGAAATTTCATTATAAATATATTCACTGATACTCCTTGCTTGTTGAAAACATTGTACATGTCTATGTATCTTTTTCCATGTGTGATTTATTGAAGTGAAATGAAATACAAACATGAAACACATCGTACTAAACAACGGGTGATGAACATCATAATGCAGTCCTATAATAAATAGTACAACGGCTTTGCTTGACTACATCTATAACAATAACAATATGTATTTGTCATGTTGTCATTTGTTTTAAATTATGTATTGGATGAAACATA
The DNA here is from genome assembly GCA_016746295.1 of Potamilus streckersoni. NCBI lineage: Eukaryota > Metazoa > Mollusca > Bivalvia > Unionida > Unionidae > Potamilus > Potamilus streckersoni. The sequence goes on along the minus strand of JAEAOA010000166.1, from coordinate 684,818 downwards.
AAAATGGCTTTTTATGTTTTTGTCATCCATTATCCAGATGATGTTTATAACGGTTTTGCTTGTATACATTGTTCATAAATATTTACAGAAACTTGTGTACATTGACTGTCCATAAATATTTAAAGAAAATTGTATACATTGACAGTCCATAAATATTTAAAGAAACTTGTGTACATTGACAGTCCATAAATATTTAAAGAAATTTGTGTACATTGACTGTTCATAAATATTTAAAGAAACGTTTTGATTCAGTTGCATTATATAATTAAACTTTGCACTCTTTCAACTTGATCAAAACTTTCGTAAACACTGTGTTTATCAACAAAATATGTTTGAAAGCCTGGCGGCACCTTTATAATAGTGATATATCACTTTCTTTCTGTATTACATTATCGGATATTGCTACATAAATTAGAAATAAGAAAGCAACTATAATGATCTGTTCTATGCTCGAAACAATTATATTTTACCATGCATAAATATAATCAAAATTTTATTACTACACAAAACAAAAGCAAATTAAATTTTAAAAATACCTTAATTTAGTATCAAAATTCAATGTGATACACATCATGTCCGTGAAATAAAGATATCCAGCCAACATCGGCGTATAATACAGTAAGGATTTTGTCATGCGCGATATCTAAACAATTATATTTACACACAAAAAAAAATGGAAACAAAAAATTAAATATATCTTTCAAAAATTTTTAATACAAAATTTCTACAATAAAAAGGCTTTTATGTTTTATATCAACATCCATAAGAATTTAAGAAAAAGAATATAATTCCAGTTCATTCATTTAACAAATATTTTTTCAAAAATTCGAAAATGGCGAGAAAGTGCTTCATTTTTAGAATGCTGCTTTTACAAATGAAGATCATTTGACGTCCAAATAGAATGACGAAAAATGAATAAAACTTTTCCTAAAAATTACTATTCTTTGAACGATATAGAAATACCAAAGATCCATAAAACTTGTGATATATATATATATATATATATATATATATATATATATATATATATATATATATATATAGAGAGAGAGAGAGAGAGAGAGAGAGAGAGAGAGAGAGACATACATACATACATACATACATACATACATACATACATACATACATACATACATACATACATACATACATACATACATACATACATACATACATACATACATACATACATACATACATACATACATACATACATACATACATACATACATACATACATACATACATACATACATACATACATACATACATACATACATACATACATATATTATAGATTATAAAATTTGGTAACTTTTATGCAAAATGAGGGAAATGTTAATCAAAACAAATATTGAAAACAATGACACAATGACCAGTAGCCAAGCGACCATAAAGTCCGTACGATTTCATGAAACAATGTTTGCCAAAACTTATGACGAATGAAAGCTTTGATGCTTTAATTTACCTCTTTCATTTTTTTATTCAAAAGGATATCAAGCAAAAGAGACAAACGTAAATGGTTTAGACATTTTCCTGCCAATTTGACATTTTCCTGCCAAATAAAGGCTCTATTAAGTTCGCAAAGAGGATGAACCCGTTGCCGTCATATTATTCCGTACAAGACCAGCAAAAAACTCGGTCAACAATTAAATATGTACATGCATTCTAGAACGCAATCCCAGATAAGTTCAAGCATGCAAAATATTTGATTAACCGCAACGTACAGGATGACTAATCTTCGAAACCGACTTCTCGCTAAGTCTATCATGGTTAGGAACAATTTTTATCAACAAAGACAGGTGAACATTTATTTAATCGTTTTGCTAGGCAAGATTATGTACTTAATAACCATCATATAAACATGTCATCAACTTCTTGGAAACATAATCTTGTTTCTGGTACTGTAAGAGAACAAAACCATAACATAACTCTTTCTTCTTTTTGTTTCAAAATTTATCTGCACTTTCTACTTCGCAGATAAAATGCATGTAATTAGAATCAATTAGCAGAAAGTTTACATTATTTAAAATAAATGAAATCAACCGCTGTTACTCATGAACTATGATCAACATCTGGTGACAAATGCTATTAACTGATGTTGTTTGTCCTTTGGGGTTTAATACAAAATGGACTTATCATGGCGACCAATATAACTGGTAAAAGAAGAACCCGGGAAAGCACGAGTAAGAACCACTGACCCACGGGAAACTACTGGCAAGCTTTCTCATATACCCACATTGGCTGAACCCAAGACTCGAACCCACGCGGACAAAGGTGATATGGCATTGATCGGTAAGGGCGGTAGCTTTTAGACCACTAGGCCAGATGGGGCCCCTACATTTACAGAAATATCTTTTTTTTTTTTACAAAATATTAATTTGATTCCAGCAAAATATCACATAGCAAAAATAGAACTTGAAATTTTCCACTGGGCTTCATTGCTCTCTTGCTATCAAAATCACACTAAATCGATACGTACGACTTTGTACTTAGTGACTCTATATTTGTCCTGACGCGAAAGGGCATTTCTTAGCGAAATTTCAAATTTGCTTTTTCGAGTTCTTAATTTCTTTCATTCATTCAAATGACTACAACAACCAACCGAAAAGAAAGACTTCGCGCATGCTTGACATGTTGACCAATGAGATACAGGCGATGATATCAGAAAATTGAAATTCTTAAAACTAACCGCAAGTCAAGCCTTCGTGAGGTGGCGAGGAAAGATCGTCTTGGGTGTGGGTTCATTAGCTATGGAAGAAGAGCTTGTTTCAGGTATTAAAGTTATTTTAGTTTCTATTTTACCGAAATTGTTTAGACAAACGATCATTTCAGAATGTTTTTCTTTACTTTTTTCAATGTGTTGTTTAACGTTGCTTAGAGGGAAAGATGTCAAAACGACCATGTTAAATTTTACAGCTGAAAGCAAGAATGATTACGAAATATTTATCCAGTATAACTACATCTGACGTTTTCCCAAAAGACTATAAATATTACGTTTGAGCACAATCGTTTAAATTGATATACGCAAACCTTGACTTATTGTCAAGTTTAGACATGCATCTTTTACTGTAACGTCTCCTTTTTGTTGTCATCATCATCATCATCATCATCATCATCATCATCATCATCATCATCATCATCATCATCGTAGTCGTTTTTTCCTACGTCTCTCAATCTTCATCTAACAACTGAAAAACAAGCCAATAAAAATATGTACTTTAGCGGTGGGATGGGCCTGTAGAATCAGTAAATCAAATACCGTGGTATTACAGACAACAAAGGAAGGACGATTTATCACGATTCAGTGGCGTGTTAAAATATCCAACATGTCAGAACATTTCATCTCATTTAACAGCATGTACTGTATACACAAGGAAAAAATTGCCACAAGTTTCTCTTAGTTAGGACTATTCATCAAAATTTCTTTTTTTCCCCATATATCTACTTTTCAGTTACAGTATAGAATAACAACGCTGCCAATTTTATATCTTGATAACGATGTTTTCGTGAGAAATAGTTTTAATAATCCGCTTCCAAAGTAAAACCTGTTTTGATTGTATGTATGTATGTATGTATGTATGTATGTATGTATGTATGTATGTATGTATGTATGTATGTATGTATGTATGTATGTATGTATGTATGTATGTATGTATGTATGTATGTATGTATGTATGTATGTATGTATGTATGTATGTATGTATGTATGTATGTATGTATGTATGTATGTATTATTTCTTTCATATGTGATCGGCATACAGTTTTCAGGTTATATTTATACTTTCATGTCTATAAAGTGCCTTGCATTTTAAAATAAAAGCCCAGTAGTTTTCAGGAATGTATTTGAGTCTTAATTGCCGATTGTCAAGCAAGTTGGTTACCGAGCTATTTTTTTGCATCTAAAAAAAAATGCTACCTCCAAATAACCAAATACGGCTGCCAATCTTCATGTAGCAGTCTCTGAATATTCACAGAAATATTAAAATATATTTTCAGAGCTTTTGCTATACTTAATTATAAATGTCACGTCAAGTTTTCATGGATACAACTATTGATTCTACTGAACATTTGGAAAAATGAGTAAGAGAAGTATGTATGTATGTATGTATGTATGTATGTATGTATGTATGTATGTATGTATGTATGTATGTATGTATGTATGTATGTATGTATGTATGTATGTATGTATGTATGTATGTATGTATGTATGTATGTATGTATGTATGTATGTATGTATGTATGTATGTATGTATGTATGTATATATATATATATATATATATATATATATATATATATATATATATATATATATATATATATATATATATATATATATATATATATATATATATATATGAACAATATGAATACAAACGTACTACGACTGATGAGACAAATATATGACCTATGACAATGTTGAAGGTTACATGTACACAATGTTGGTAAATTAATTTGTTTTACAGTTTGCATTTATGTAATATTGGCACATTTTATTAAAAAAAAACATTTTTTATTGTCACATTAACACTGGATCGGGCACAAGTTACAACAGTTAAAATTAGCCTTCTGCCTACATGTTACAAGTATTGCAACTTATCCCTATAAATATATAAATATATATATATATATATATATATATATATATATATATATATATATATATATATATATATATATATATATATATATATATATAATGACATAATTTGCGATTTGAATAAGTTATTGAAGCTGTAAATGTATTTTTTAATTATTTGTATACATGTTATAGAATTCTACAATTTCATTTGCATTGCCCTTTCCCCAAAACAGAAAAGCTAAGCTAAGAGCAGGACACGGCAATGGGAGTAATTTTCTCATATCATCTACCGACATAACATGTAATTGTAATTAAAGATTTTGTGTAAAATGTATGCAACGTAAGTAAAATAAAATACAAATTTTTAATTTTAAATTATTGTAAACGCTTTATTGAATACCGAATTACATTTTGAAAAGTGGTTGATAGTAAGTTTTTTACATTTACTCTGATTGTCCGTCAAAAAAGCCGAGAATTAGAATTAGTTTAAAATGTTGTAATCCAAGTAGGATGAAATCGTTAATTTCCTTTTTTTTTTTTATATATCAGCTGTGCTTATGATGTAAAACAAAGGCAACATATAGATTTCACATATAGAGATACTACATAAATGATATCTTTCATCATGGAACACTTTTGACTACCGGTTCAGTTTACGAAAGTAATGCACCTTTTCATACATATTAACCCCCTCCTCACTCAGATGAGTCATTCAAGCTCAAATATATCTGACAAAAATTATCAAAATTTACCATGGGCACTGTGAAGTTATTTATATTCAACTTGAGATTTTATGAGCAACATTGAAAATCTCGATCTTATCACTTTCATCTCTCCTTTTAACTGCATTTTGTTATAATGAAGTGTACTTGTAATTAAATACATATAATCAAATGAAGAAGTCCGATGACAGGGTAGGATAAACTAGAACCTAATTCCAAAGACCCCCTTTGGTCAGGTATCCACCGTATTCACAATTTGTAATTCATGGAGGCCTACTGAAGAATTTATTCAAGGGCCCACAAATAATAAATATAAATATAAATATAAAAAGTGAAAAAATATAAATAATTTTAATTCATAAAAACAACTAAATATTATAACGCAATAAATTACCTCTTTGCAATATCCAAAATAATAAAGATTGGAGCGAGATATTTAGATTGAAATAAAGAGTTGAATTCAATAAATATTAGTTGAGTTGGTTGTAGGAAAATAATTCAAATGAGCACAGAAAGCTGTCAATTTCCATTTATAATATTTTTATATCTTCCGTTTTATTGCCTAGTAACATTGTTCTAGAATCATTCTTTCATCGCTTGTTCGGGTGTCACTCTTACAAACATTGATCGTTTCCAAACTTGAATTCATTAGTGTTACAACATCATTAATAGCTGATTTTTAAACAAATCGTGCGATAACACTTAGAAGAAGCATGTACCAGTAAGCAAAATTTATTGTCTAACAGAAAATATCTGACAAACATCGTCATCATCCTCAAAATCGTACGTTTCATGTAATTCGTTAAATATTGCTATAATCCGATTATTCCAAGACTACAAACAGACCTAATCATGTTGACTATTGGACTTTTATAAAATATTTTGAATATAAAATTTTCCTTTTTGGGGTGGATGGGTATTCAACAGCCCAAATAATGTCGACTTTGGGTAGTGCACATGTCACAATATAGACAACGTGTTTACCATAAATTTTAAAAAAGTTGCATATAACTTACATAAATTTTGTTTATAATAAATTAGTAAATGAAAAAAATATATATACTATGATGCCTTCATTATTGTTTTTAACCAGTATTTTAATGCACCTATTTCACCTATCAGCGTAACTCTTATGTACATTCACAGAGCATTTTCATCCTTTGGTGAGTAATTGATTTATTAGAAAATAAATGCTATCAGATCCAATCTTGAACCCTTTCTGACATTACAAAAATAAAATGAACATAGATATGTAGCACCCTCAATAACAAATATAAATGTACATAAAATGAGATCGTTTGTTAAATATTCCGGTGATATGATGGAAAGTTTAAAATTTTGGTATACGGCAAGTTTAAGAACTGCATAAAATAAAAGATGATAAAGATAAAAAAATTGGATTTATAATAATAATAATAATAATAATAATAATAATAATAATAATAATAATAATAATAATAATAATAATAATAATAATAATAATAATAATGATGGTGATGATGATGATGATTGATGATGATAATAATAATAATAATAATAATAATAATAATAATAATAATAATAATAATAATAATAATAATAATAATAAATAATAATAATAATAATAATAATAATAATAATAATAATAATAATAATAATAATAATAATGATGGTGATGATGATTGATGATGATGATGATGATGATGATGATGATGATGATAATAATAATAATAATAATAATAATAATAATAATAATAATAATTTGTATAGCATTATCAATTAATATTGTATAGATGTTTGCTGAAGGGTTTTCTTGCAATCATTAAAACTAATGCTAAGAAAGTTACTTTACGCACATTTGAGCCTTTCGTTCAAAGTGCGATATAGGTATATGTATGTATGTATGTATGTATGTATGTATGTATGTATGTATGTATGTATGTATGTATGTATGTATGTATGTATGTATGTATGTATGTATGTATGTATGTATGTATGTATGTATGTATGTATGTATGTATGTATGTATGTATGTATGTATGTATGTATGTATGTATGTATGTATGTATGTATGTATGTATGTATGTATGTATGTATGTATGTATGTATGTGTTTATACTGTCTCTTTGTGAGTTCGCCAATGTAACAAACACACCCATCATTTTTAAAAAGCCCATATATATATATATATATATATATATATATATATATATATATATATATATATATATATATATATATATATATATATATATATATATATATATATATACTGGTTTGTAGTTGTATATGAAACGTAAACAGTCAATTTAATAAGTTGTTATCGCGTGAAATCAGGAAAGAAAATTTGAATTAAACAATTTTCATATTTAATATTTACACTATTTATTTTAAATCAATCGAGTTAAAAAAAAATAAAAATTGTAATCGTTATTGACCAAAGATGACATGTGCACAAGGTTAATCTTTTATCTAATCGAAATCACTTCACCTTCCCTCACACTTAGTAGTGTTTACTAGAGTGTATCCTATGCAGACAACAGTGTTGTATATACTAAGGACACATCTGTTAATACGATTCAAAAAACATACGTACCGATTCTATACCCACACAACTAACAAAGGACTCCACGCAGTTATTTAGGATTTCCGTCGCCGAACCCAAACCGCAACGTAACTTTGTTAGAGACAAAACTGGAACGTATCTGAATTGTAGGTTCACGTAGTAAACCACGAAGGGTATTTAACAAAAAAAATCGGTATATCGATCTATTCATGAATGTAAACGTCAGAACGTCACTGAGTGCAAAATCGTTAGATGAAAATATTGAATTTTTTTCCAACACACATCAAGCGCCGATAACCGATTTTTTTTTCAACTTCTCATTTCTGATAAAATAAGATTTGCGGTACCTGAAAAGTCTCAAAAGAAAAGGTCAACTAAGTTCAAATTTTTTTATATAACAGTATCTTATGCTGTTAAATCAAAGAATAAAATGCATATTCCTTTTAATTTTAGAACGCATTCTGAAACGTGTCTATAGCGGATATTTTTTCAACTTTAAGACCGGATATATGTTATGTTATCATGTGGTACCAAAAACGTGATATTTTAAAGAGTGACGATGAAGGACAAGATGAAATATATATGTTATTAACGTAGGAGAAGCAAATTTCTCTTTATTATATACCAAACTTGTTCCAGAATTGAAGTTTGCAAGATTTAAACTCATTCTTCGGCACAACACACCTCCACTCCCTTTTCGTAAATTCGTCTCATTTTCATAGATTGACCACATAAACATACAAGACTTGACCTGCTCTATGAGATTTCTTTATCACTGATTAATTTCCATGTCTGTAATGTAAGACATGTCTATTTAATGGTTCCAGCTAACGAAATACTCGTTTTGTTGTTGCTGATACAACTTTTGTAGCGTCGCGTGGCATGATGGGAACTCTCATATTTTTACATAAGGATATATTTTTCACATGTGAAAATACATGAAAGAAAAATATGAAAATTATTTCGCCAATAAATTCTCTACATTTCACACTCAAGTATATCATAAAAAATTATATAAAAGGTGGCATCAAACTCTTGAATATTATTTGCCTTTATACATGGTTTAATACTGCCCTTGATGCAAGGTCATTCTGGATTTAGTTAGTTAAATTCGACAGTATCAGTTCAGCAAACTATTCCATTATTTAGATGACCATGAGTCACTTCCATAAAAGAAATTAACTCGGTTGCTTTGATATGGTTTAATGTGTCTCATGAAATTTCATCATCTTCGTTAAATGATGAATAACTTACATTGAGCAATTCGGGCAAAATGCGTGGGAGGTTGCCAATGCTTGCGCAGCTTCCACTGCAGATCAGTCAAGTCAGAGTGACGTACAACTAAATGCCCGTATTATTGACTCAGCTATACAGCACATCTGACAAGGACGATCCCAAATTATGCTCAAGACTACTCGCTCTCAACAATGAACGTAGAAAGCGCATGGTAAATCTAATTCATAAATCGAACTGATCCTGTTTTTAAGCTTTCAATTTACAAGTGCATTGAGAAAATTGCACTTCGGATGTAGGTATTTTCTTTTGTAGGTATAAGGTTTAATCGGATTTGGCAATACACATTTGTATTTGTAGAGTTTTTTTCGCACTTGACAAAACATGTCTCTACAGTGTTCATAGAAACATAAATCAAATTGTCTGTCTAAAGGCAGTTCTCAGAGAATCGAAACAAGGATAACCGAACATTATTTCCCCTCACTCATTTCAACAACAACAGTAAGCCAAGCAATTATACAAGTCAACACACACACGCTCACACACATACACACACACACACACACACACACATATATATATATATATATATATATATATATATATATATATATATATATATAGAGAGAGAGAGAGAGAGAGAGAGAGAGAGAGAGAGAGAGAGAGAGAGAGAGAGAGAGAGAGAGAGAGAGAGAGAGAGAGAGTAATTGAGGTCGTGATGGGAAAAAAATTATAATACTATTCGTTAAAAAGAAAAGTATGAAATCCATTGAAGCTCGTTTTAGCCCCCCCCCAAAAAAAATCGGTCATTGCCGCGTAAGAAATTTCACAATGTACTATATTTTGATTATATAGATTTTGTTTGCTCACATCGTATGGGCTTCGAAGGTATTTAGTTGACATCACCCAAAAGCGAATTAAAACTTGTTTGGTATTACTCAAATCTGAGCCAGGGAATGGATACGATTGCATTGCTACAAGTTGGTCTTTATTGTGCATGATTGTCTTTTTGTCTGTCTGTGTGATAGCGGGATAGTATTTCGTTTCATTTCTCTTATATATTACCCATTGCTTCTTTAATGAAATTTTTACTTTGACAAAGTTTCATAAAAATAGCTTATTATCATTGTTTATAATATGCCAGATATTTTTTCTTCTTACATGGATGAAAACTCTGTGTATTAAAACGGAAAGTTCTGCGGTATATCCTGAATCCAGTCGTTGTCGAATTCTCTCTTTGATAGCAATAGAAAATACACACTTACGGTCTACCACCTTTAAAACAGAGTCATAGTTCGACATTATTCTTCGAACATTTTTACTGGTTAGAAGTGCATTTTTTAGGTGAACCAGAATAGTGGTTATACATTTCTGGATAATATACAATTGGCATGTGTACATTTCATAAGTATAGTAATGTTTTAATCTGAGTTTTGTATTGAAATTCGTCTTTACTATATGATCTTTGACTATTAAACCTATTTTCTACTTACATAATTTTCCTTCAATTGTTTAAATGTTGTAGGAAAATTAATCTAAAATGATAATGATACAAATATACAGTGGTGTTGTGTCAAAGGCAATGTACAGTACATGCAGTTAAATTTGCTAGAAAGATGAGCAGCGAGACGCATAAGCAATCGTTGTATTATTTATCACGTGTATGTTTTCATTTTTCGGACAGGTCTGAAAAATATATTTTACAGAGACAATGCGCCGTAACGGACAAAAGCTGGTCAAATGAGAAAGTTGCCGTTGACATTTCAATATCGTATGTCGAGAAATCCAATATCACGTATTGGGTCAAATTGCATGTCCTTAAGGTTCCTTTTTCTAGGTGAGATTTTATTTTAATTAACAGTAGTGGTTGAAAATTAAATTTTCTTCTATGCCGATGCTTTAGATTGTCTCATTTGAATTACACGGCGGTGGTTGAAATTTAAATGCTATAGGATTGGAATTCCTAATTCACGTATTTGGTTCAAAGAGTTTATGTTCATATGTTGAGTATTTAGATTTCATCTGTTGAATTACACAGTGCTGATTTAAAGATTCGATTTCCAATGTCAATGTTTTAGACTGTATGTTCTGAATTACATGGCGGTTGTTAAAATTTTAATGTCAAATGTCCAGAGTTTCAATTTAACATGTTAAATCACACTGATTGTGCTGAAAGTTCCATTTCGTATTTGAGATTTTAGATTGTATTTGTTGAATTACACAGAGTTGGTTGGACATTTTATTGTGCTTTGTCCGAATTGCTATTTTTATATGGTGAAATGGTGTGTTGGTGTTAAAAGTAACATTACACTATGTCCAATTTAACAATTCTAAATAACATCGAGTATTAAGATACATCAATCGCGCATTCATTTATGATGCGCAATTACATTTAATGCATTTACAGTTTGAAAGATACTTTTCACAGGTCGAGAATTTCTATGAATTTATTCGCTAGATGTCGCTCTCGTGAGCAGACTGCGTTATTTTTAAAAAAGGAGGCTGCTTCTCGTTGCTGAGAAATTCAACATATGAAAAGTAAATACTCGCCTTATGAAATGGAACTTTAATTTAAAAAAAAACAAAAACAGTCACATTCAACGTGTGAATTAGGGATTCTCGACATATGATAATGAAATTTCAACTACCGCTGTGTAATTCAAAATATACACTGTAAACGTCGATACAGGAAAAATAACTTTAAACCACCACTGTATGATTCAGCATATAAAATCTAACATATCGATCTGGAAAAATGGAACTTTAAGGACATGCAATTTGACCCATCACGTGATATTGTATTTCTCAACATTCAACATTGAAATTTTAACTGCAACTTTCTCATTTGACCAGCTTTTGTCCGCTACGGCGACTCATAAAGACACCACGATTTCATAAAAATGTATTAACACAAGAAATATAACAAGCATTTGGAAGTTCCTCAGGTGCGAGGGCCGATCAGCGATTTATAAATATAAATACATATGCCTAAAATGTGTCATATGATTCCGAATCTTGTGAGTCTGATTTTTCTGTTGCAATTGCGAGTAGAGTTACATACCAGAAAGTACGGTATTCACGAAAGGCGTTCCTCATTTTCTGATAGCAGAAAAACAAGGGATTGATATATTTGCGGATGTGGTCACTGTGTTATCCGCTCGCTTCTAGCGCGGTAACATCTAGGCAAATGGAGTAATTCTTTGTTTTCCTTTCTCTGCGGTAGTGGAGTTTTAGTGCATCGCTATTAACAAGAAGCGAGGGTTTATTTTAAGCAAGAAAGGAATCGTACAATACATATGTTATCGTAATAACTATTTATTTGATGGATATCTGTTTTGGATGCATATTTTGAGCACATCATGTAGTTAACCCATTTTGTGCTGTATTCGATTAGTGTTGGGCTCAAACCCTGTGCCGCACCTTAATAATTTTCAGCCCTAAGCTTAGTTTATATATTAATATAACACACACAGACACACACACACACACACACACACACACACACATATGGTCGTTTAAGTGTATGTTCCAGCTTTAGTCACTGTACCATGTGCTTAGAAAATACAACTTCAAATGAGCACTACACTGTGTAATTATTTCTAACATCAGTACTTACTGTTAGGTAATTATAAATATTTTATTGTTCTTATTTTATGGATTAAAGGCCATTTCAGCACATGACAGGCTATATATGACGGCCGGTATATTTATGAAGGAAGATCCAGCGAAAAGCCAGTGAAGAACCACTGACGCGAGGCTACGACACACCTAATTGAAACCTATTTAATCACGTACTACCATAACAATATACTATTGCTTTTGATAATTTCCAAAAAAGATTAATTTATGAACTGACCCGTTTAAAATGTAGTTGTAAAGTTCAATTTCATCATCATCATCGTCGTCGTCGTCGTCATCGTCATCATCATCATCATCATCATCATCATCATCATCATCATCATCATCATCACCAGTTTCTTAATCCAAGAGGTCGTTGAAGTTGCTCATACAAAAAAATACACGACCACCCTGGTTTGAATAAATGACACCATGGCTTGAATACAGGACCTAATGACTTTATGCACAACACCATGGCTTGAATACACGACCACTATTGTTGGAATACATGATCATTATAGTTTAAATAAACGACCACCACGGTTTGAATACATGACCAGCATAATTTGAATACATGACGAACAAGGTTTAAATGCAGGATCATTATGGTATGAACACACAACCACCACGGTTTGAATACACGATACCACGCTTTGAATACACGACACCATGGCTACACGACAACGTGGCTTGAATACACGACCACTATGGGTTGAATACATGACCATTAAGGTTTGAATACACGACCACCATGGCTTGTATACATGACACTATGGTTTGAATAAAAAAAACAACACGGTTTGAATACACGACCACCACGGTTTGACTACACAGTAGTTTGAATACATTACCACCACGGTTTGAATACAAGACCACAGTGTGAATATATGACCACGGTGAGAATACATTCCCACCACGGTTTGAATACAAGACCACAGTGTGAATATAAGACCACGGTGAGAATACATTACCACCACGGTTTGAATACAAGACCACAGTGTGAATATATGACCACGGTGAGAATACATTACCACCACGGTTTGAATACAAGACCACAGTGTGAATACAATACCACGGTGAGAATACATTACCACCACGGTTTGAATACAAGACCACAGTGTGAATATATGACCACGGTGAGAATACATTACCACCACGGTTTGAATACAAGACCACAGTGTGAATACAAGACCACGGTGAGAATACATTCCCACCACGGTTTGAATACAAGACCACAGTGTGAATATAAGACCACGGTGAGAATACATTACCACCACGTTTTGAATACAAGACCACAGTGTGAATATATGACCACGGTGAGAATACATTACCACCACGGTTTGAATACAAGACCACAGTGTGAATACAAGACCACGGTGAGAATACATTACCACCACAGTTTGAATACAAGACTACATTGTGAATATATGACCACGGTGAGAATACATTACCCCCACGGTTTGAATACAAGACCACAGTGTGAATATAAGACCACGGTGAGAATACATTACCACCACAGTTTGAATACAAGACCACAGTGTGAATATATGACCACGGTGAGAATACATTACCACCACGGTTTGAATACAAGACCACAGTGTGAATACAAGACCACGGTGAGAATACATTACCACCACAGTTTGAATACAAGACTACATTGTGAATATATGACCACGGTGAGAATACATTACCCCCACGGTTTGAATACAAGACCACAGTGTGAATATAAGACCACGGTGAGAATACATTACCACCACGGTTTGAATACAAGACCACAGTGTGAATACAAGACCACGGTGAGAATACATTACCACCACGGTGAGAATACAAGACCACAATGTGAATACAAGACAACGGTGAGAATACATTAACACCACGGTTTGAATACAAGACCACAGTGTGAATACAAGACCACGGTGAGAATACATTACCACCACGGTTTGAATACAAGACCACAGTGTGAATATATGACCACGGTGAGAATACATTACCACCACGGTTTGAATACAAGACCACAGTGTGAATATATGACCACGGTGAGAATACATTACCACCACGGTTTGAATACAAGACCACATGATCTTAATACTTGACCAAATAAAGTTTTGTTCTCCTTTTTGGAATTTTGTCGTTTCGGAGTTACGTTCTAGTACTTACAAAAACATTTTTTTTTACATTTTTAGTAATTATCAGAAAGTAATCTCCTTACTCCTATTAGTATTAATTAATTTTAATTACTGGTTTATGATGTCCTCCTTTAAGTTATGGGAAGTTATGTGACCCAAACACATGGTGCAATGACCAAAACGGGTTCATACACCCTTGAGCCCATTTAATTGTTCATGCTATTGCTTCGTTTACCTTTAAACATGGTCGATGGCACATGATAGAGGCGTGGGAAAGGGGATTGACTCCTCCCCAGACTTCACTTCTAAACATGTTTTGGCCTACATCCGTAAAACCTGATAGCTGACCACTACATGTTCGCCGCCGCTCCAATAATTTATGCGGGTGCCCAATCCCTTAGGGGCCAGTCAACGATGTAATCTTACCAACTCGAATAAAAAAAAACAAACTTTCCAGACTGCCTCATCTTATTAATCATTTGAAACACAATAAAAGAAAGAAAATATCGTAGATGGCCGATGCTAATTCCCAATCCTGCGTTTTGGGATCGATATTCGAACTATTTTTCATTACGCCCACTAGCGTTCAATCCACATTACTTGCAAACAATGCACTGAAAGATGCCTAACACACGTGACCAAAACGGATAAAATTATCTATTAAGTAATTGATTACAAGAAGGAAACCAAATGATATTTGTTGACCGACATTTCAACATGGTTCTAAGGTAATTGTTAATAGATTTTTAGAATCACAGACAATTTTGATTTTATCTTTCTTAACAAAGAATTGCCGGATGAAAATGTATTTGATTCGCTCCATATATAGGTACATATCATGCATTCATAAATTGTAAATGGTCCACTTTGAAAGTTTTTCATGAATATACGTGTATAATATTACAACTGTAAATTATTGTCAGATAGAAGAAGAACTAAACAAATGGGATGGTATGATGCTAAAATATCCACAAATATGCAGATACATCATCGCAAGACAAGATTCAGAGATGTAGATACGGTTAACATATTGGTATTTTGGCTAGCGAAGATGGTGCAGATGCGGCAATGGAAAGTAAAAATGTTTGCACTCTTTCTTTATAAGCCGAATTTGATGACACAGGAACAAATGTCGCCAACTTCAAACAATCAACAGAAGGTGACTGCGATGATTGCGTAGCGTACGTGCATCCGTATAAGTCTAGTCCATCTGCAAACTGCATAGAGCCAGACCTGCAGGCGCATTATACACCGAAAAAACTGGATTTATGCAGTTTGTTAGTAGTAATCCGTATAACACAATATATCACGATCAGCTGGCGCATTATTCTATGTTGTTAATTACAGTCAATCATAAAATGGATACGCTGACCATCTTGCATTTATTTCAGAATATTTCTTCTTTCAGCTCATTTGATTCTTTAATCAGTATTCCATCACATTCTTGCGTCTGTAAATTCAACCACGTCAATCGACAAAGTAACGATTGTTACGATAAGCTATAATAATCACAATGTTTTAGCCAAACACTAATCGCCACATCAAAGCAAATTTTTTTTTTTAGAAATAATTGTTAAATTACTTATAATTTGAAAGCCATTCTAAATTTTCCGATATTATGTATTGCAAAAGCTATTAAAAATTGTACTTTACTTTTGTTAATGTCATAAAAATTGATGACAAGTGGGATTTATATTTGCATGTAAATTAATTTTGTTTACAGCTCTTCGAAAGATTTTTGCTGATAAAAGTTATGATAGGGGCCGGCCTGCAAATCCGAGAAGTTCTATTCAAGTTGTTCATGTCGTAAAACTGAATGACAGTTGACTTCATATAGATTGGTAAGTCTATCGTGTTGTAAACCGTTCTATTAAATTTTTGTATGAGAAAAAAATGAATTCGAAATATTTTCGAAATCATGCATTCTATTCCAGTGATTTATGTCGTAAAACGTTTGGATTTCAAGTGACATCGAATTCGCAAAAAGTTGTCTTACTTTCGGATTTCTGAATAATTTTCGCTTGATAAAATAATGATTGAGGCAATACAAAATAAATCCAGACGTCAAATGATTGTATCGTATAAAAAACCTGGTATACAAAATGGGAGGGAATAATACCGCCACCGCCACCACGGTCTTCTGTTTAGCAGACATCTGTATAAACCTAATAACTGACGATCTATAAACGGATATTGGCAGGTAATGGTTTTAAATTGTAACGATGCTAGAGTGTTTCTACACAAAACGCCCCACAAAAAAACAAACCAAAAGCAAAAAAAGGGTGAAAAACGACGTTGCTGTTAATGCTGCTACAATTGAAACAATTTGTCATTTTTTACATTAGTTGTAGTGGTGGTGGTAACTATTTGATATCTACTTCCAAATTAAACCTAAAATCTCTCTCTCTCTCTCTCTCTCTCTCTTTCTCTCTCTCTCTCTCTCTCTCTCTCTCTCTCTCTCTCTCTCTCTCTCTCTCTCTCTCTCTCTCTCTCTCTCTCTCTCTCTCTCTCTCTCTCTCTCTCTCTCTCTCAAAACAGCATCATCATTGCAAACTTCGCGTATGATTATTCAAAATTAAATGTCAAAATGTCATTGACCTAGACGAACAACGCCAAATTTAATCAAATTCCCACTCATGGATCTCATTATAACGACACGGATTATAACTTTACGATCGTAAATAGTTGTATTAGTCATGTAACCTGTAGTTCCATTTGAAACTACCAATCTCCCCTCAAGAAAAAGAAAAAGAAAACACACACACACACACACACACACACACACACACACACTCCCCCTATGGTCTTAATTTGTGACCCAGATAGGTGAAAGTCGAGGCTAAGTAAAGGACGCTGACGAAAGTTTACCCTGTCTTATTCAAATTGAGATCGGCTTCTAATAAGTGGATCTGACGGACATTGATAAAGGTATGCCTACATTTGGAATACCTCGTCCATCAATTTTTGAGAGATTATCAGAATAAGCGTTGCATTTCGTGCTGGAGAAATTTATCGCTTGATAGGATACGTTCCTAATGAAATTGTTCTCTTTTATAGTGTGAAAGCTGTAAATTGATTGGTGAATCGAAAGGTCAACAGGACATGACCTCATATTGGTGTCTGTCAGGTCTGTCGGAGAACATAATTATAATAACATTGATAATTTATAGTTTCCTCTGTTTTGGAATTATTTTTGTGAATTTTAAACAAAAAAAGAATTAAATAGAAACCTCGGTCGCATACTCGGCCATGTATTACTAAGCATACACACACATGCACACACACACACACACACACACACACACATATATATATATATATATATATATATATATATATATATATATATATATATATATATATATATATATATATATATATATTCAAATGAAAAATGCATTTACTATGGAGTATAATCTTGTAATTAAACAAGGAAATGGATTGCTATCGTCATAGTATTACCTCTTAAAACGCGTTCCTCAAAAATCGCCAACAGCAGCTTAAAGTTCTACAAATTGCTACATAGTTATTCGCAGAAAAAAAATACAAAGATGTTATAACATTATATATTTTACTTATAAGTTTCATGACAAAATTGACTGTGTTTGGCAGCGTGGATCGCTTGGCTAGTTGGTTGGTCAGTTTGCTTGATTTGTAATTTGGTTTGTTTTTAGTGTCAAGGTCGGTTCACAAATATATTCATTAATAAACTCTTAGAATATTCATCTTATACCTAAAATTATTCTTTTTAATTTGAAGGATATCTTCCTCTTTTTCTTTCTTTCCTAAATGAGATTAATTTGTATTGGACAAATAGTTATGCAAAGACATAATTTTGGCCGATTGCTCTCTCTCTCTCTCTCTCTCTCTCTCTCTCTCTCTCTCTCTCTCTCTCTCTCTCTCTCTCTCTCTCTCTCTCTCTCTCTCTCTCTCTCTCTCTCTCTCTCTCTCTCCTTTATCGATCACTGCAAAATGACCTGAACTGTTCGCGTGTGTTTGAGTCATGAGTCAGCCAATGTGGGTATAGGAGATATCTTCCCAGTAGCATCCTATGGGTTGGTGGTTCTTACCGGGGTTTTCCCGGGTTCTTCCTCTACCAGTTATACTGGCCGCCTGTGGGTATAGGAGATATCTTCCCAGTAGCATCCTATGGGTTGGTGGTTCTTACCGGGGTTTTCCCGGGTTCTTCCTCTACCAGTTATACTGGCCGCCTGGTACAGCCTATCTTGTGTTGAGAAATGGCGCTACACCCAAAACATCAACACAGATTTGAAGCGCAACTGAGTAAGGTTTGATACGCACCCGAGTCGATAATCTACGGATTCTAGTTTGATGTAGACACAGTAAGGTCTATTGCAAGACTTTATTGAAATTAATTATTCGCACAAGTTATAAATCATAACTGCGGATATGAAAACGGATAAATGGAAAGCCAGTATGACTTGTTACCAGAAGGTTACAAATTACAACGATTTTTTTTTGTAGTAGAATAACTTTATATCAATGACTGGTCCTATACGAGAAGTTATTTGATATACAGAAATGACAATTTGATCTCGGCTTTAGAAGCATTGTGTAATTTAATGTAAATCTCAGGCGTGAATTGTAGGGAAAATGCTTTATTACCTAGATAGCTAAAGCATAAGGGTGTTATGTAATCACTTCCTGTGAGTGGGTGGTTCATACAGGTTTCTCATCCACCATTCATACTGACCACCATGTGGGTGTGTGTGTGTGTGTGTGTGTGTGTGTGTGTGTGAGAGAGAGAGAGAGAGAGAGAGAGAGAGAGAGAGAGAGAGAGAGAGAGAGAGAGAGAGAGAGAGAGAGAGAGAGAGAACATCACTGTGGACTCAAATCACAATTAATTTTCCTATATGATTTTTATATGGTTTCTACATTTGTTTTTTAATATTGAAATTTCCACTTTGTTCAAATCTTAATAAATCATATGTTAATCCAAAATACATTCAAAGTCGAACTGATGGCGAAGTTCTTGTCGTACATTATCCGGCATTTTTTGAGAGGCTAGACTGTAAACAAGGCGTCTAGCAATGGGTCACAGATTTTACTTCCGGATCAGCATCAATGCCTCATTACTCAATGTGTACTGTCGACGAAATACATACCGACAACCAAAATGCTCACATTCTAAATAACAAACAAATACCTTTAAATCAATACCTAGAATGCGTAAATGTAATTTTTGTATCGCCATCAAAATGAGAGAAAAACAAATAGACTATTACTACATTCATGGGTACTGAACCGGAAGTAATAACTGTGATCCGTGTCCTATCTATGCAATGAAAATTCTTACCGGAAACAACCTGTAGGCTGTCTTTGCTATCTCCTAGCACAAATTTACCGATGTGATGAATACAGTTCAACATATAACCATTTCTTTTGAGTATTTGTCACGGACTGAGTATATAGATATCCTTTTAGTTCAAATCTGCATTTAAAACAAACAAAAAAACAATGTCAACCTTAACTACTTTAAGGTATTCATAGCAGATTGTTTGGACGTCCACTCGTTATGCGGCATGCTTATCGTTATCAAGAAGATCGATCACGGTGTTATTGTCCAAATCACGTAAATAATAACATCAAATATGAAAATAATGAATGGAATAACTGAGATCTGAGCAAAGATACAGAAAAGAACGTACACGAGCCCCGTATGTAAAATATACCAGTTTAATCAATTACATAAACAATAAAATTGAACATGACAGTTCAATGACACACTTTGTCTTAGAAATAGGGTTACTAAATTCATAAAAGATACAATTGGCCGTTCTGCTATACCGGTAAAACAAATTGCATCATATAATCGAGTGAACGATCGAACTCAATTTGCTCATTGTGCATGCATATCCTGGTTGCTTCCGGTCCTCTCAAAGTCAACGTTGGTGACAGGTCTACGTCGCCGTATTCCTTTACATCTTTTCTTTATTTCTGCAGCCTCTTCGAGTTATCAACCGTAACTTGGTTGTCTGCCGTCTTTCTTCGCTGATTGGCGAACATGTGGAGCTAACTTTTCATTTAAATAAATAACAACGCATCCTAAACATTTGTCACGCTTCTTTACTTCTGGGATCGAACAATATCTCTTGTCATGTCATCTATTGTATGATCGTAATTCAAGAGATAAAAAGGTTAGTATGGGTCAATATTGCAACATGACGCAGATACACAACCCTATTACCAGGAAATTAGGGTTTTCCCCTGGAGCTAAATACACGTCGACGAAACTTAGACACAATAAACCGTACTATGCTCCTGTGCGCTATAAATCACTACCTGTATATTGTGTCGGTCGGCATGTGCCGTTTTCTCGATTGACGCCACTTAATCACAAGAATGAATTAGTAGACTTCATGTTTTTTCCTAACTACATTAATTGCTAACTTGCGATTCACTGACATAATATTTCCAGACATAGTAAAATCAACATTAAGCATACGTGATACATATTATTGAAGACAGATAAATTCACATATTCACACAATTTGTATAAGAATCAATGAATGAAATCCTTAGAATACATGATTCCTATTGCATCTAAAAGTGAAATTCGAACAAAGTCATAACAATGAAATACTGAATGATATTCTTAGAATACATGAGTCATATAACATGTGAGACATATGCATGCAAACCATAAACTTCCAAACTTAAGGAAAATTGCTGTTGTATGAATTTGAAACGAATAAATTCTAACAGATAATTACAAACTTCTATTAATGTACCCATCGTTGGCGATTGAGAGAAACCTTAAGCTTTCAAAGACTCGCTTGTTTATAAAGCAAAATCTATTTTTCCGTGCTCGTAAACTTCCAGACACCCTCCTTTGGACAATTTGTAACGAGAAAAGACACCTGTTAACTTTACTCGGAGTTAGGCCTTACTCTCCCGCATGAAAACTTGGTCTTCCTAATTTCGCTAAGGAGAATACTTAAAGCATTGAATTTCGCCAGAGAAACAAACACCCTCATTTAGCTTCACCAACCAATATTCACTTCATTTAACAGCCAGTAATACGCCTATCGAAGTTAGAATAAGTCTCTCTATTCTGCCATTTTTAATAAATATGCCTGTAAAACATTTTAAGACGCGAATTTTCAAATGGAACAATTAATATATATTGATTGTCTCCATTACGACATTTCCTGCTACTTAATCCCCAAGTTAACATTGTCTCACTGTCTCTAACAGTTATTCCAGCGGATACTAATCTAAAATCAATCATGCCCTCAAACAAGAGGACCATATTCATTGCAGCTAGCGATTTATGTAGCCCATAGTTCAATATTACGCATTACGCTGACCGCACCAAGATTGATTTCAGTTATCGGGCGGTAATATTTTTCTTTAAAATGAACTGTTATATATTCGTTGTATAGAGGTAACACACTCAACCAATGAGATATAATCTCATTGATATGCAGTTTTGTACTCCTTGTGTAATTCCAGGACGTGTCTAGGGTGATATGTTCCGAATACTGTAAAAAGCGGGTGTGTTTATGTGTTGTGTTCAATGTATAGTTTTTCGGAATCTAGATAAAAAACGTTTTGTACACTAGGTCGTTGTCTTGTAACTACATGTACATTTAATTTCATATGCTAAATGTCTAGGAAGGAATAAACACCTAAAAAGATGAACAAGAATGCTCCCACTGTACATCGTCAGTGGCTGCCTCTCTCGGCATATACAGGACATCATGGAGTCCAACCCCTGCAATGAAGCTGTAGGTGATTTTCCCGCATTCTTCCTCCACCATTTATTCTGACCGAAATGTATAGCCTATCTTGTGCTAAAAAAAATAGCGTTAAACACTAAAACAACAACAACTTTATCAGTAATAGCTGAAATAGAATCAAAGTGGTCAGTTTGCAGTGGTAGGCAGTAACGGAGGTCTAACAATTTATGCTACACCGCTGTTACCATAACTTGCACTTCAGCATGTACTTCACAAAACGTACGTAAACACTGACTTGAGCACTAAGCTCGATTTTATATTAAACAGGAAGTCCGTACTCCACACAATTTGCACTCTTATTTTGAATATGATCGTTGAATTGTAACAGATCATAGAAAGAATTCGAAAACAAGTAAGAGTTTCGTCGCTGACTCTTTAGTTGTCTTGAATTCCAATACTCACAATGTTGCCGAATTGCGAACAACAAAAAGTGGAGAAAGATCATACTTTCGAGGAGGACAAAACTCCGCAGAAAGAAATCCCCATGAAATACGAATTAAAGCCACAACAGCCATACTATATCGTGGGTTGGAAGAGAAGGATGCCTGTATTCACTAGGCAAGAAACATGCAGATAGAGCACGAACAACTGTATATAAATTATAAACATAATCATACTAATGATAACAATGATCAATGTAAGTCCTGAAAGAGAAAAGGTCAGAAGTGTGAACATAAGCTGAAAGGATCATGGGATTTGCGACCATTGACCAAGGATGATAATGATAAGAAGACAGTGTTCCTGGAAAGGTGCGTGGGAGACAGGAATACGAACATCCCGGTGTTATGGAAGGGAAGTCACATCTGTATTGATCATCAGTGGATTCCACTACCACCACAACAGCAAAGAATAATAGCCAAGGATCATGTGATTATAATACTAAGGAGAGAAACAACGGATATATAGCAATATAACAAAAAGAGGAGACAACACCATGATAAACAACCGACGTGTACGAGCAGTAAAATGTGTGCATGACTAGAGGTGTCACAGATGAAATTAAGAGTTTTGCATGAAATGCTAAATGAGTATTATATGACAGCAAATTAGATGAAACTTTCTTAACATTCATTTTGAAAATGATTTACTTTCATAGAAACATGGAAATCTAAGACAAAGTTAAATAACCATGACACCAGAGTTAATGTGAATATCATAACGTACGAAAGAAAACGAACTAATGACATTAACAGAAGTATTTCAATGTAAATAAAAAATTGAACGAGTAAAATTATTTTGGATAAAACGTTTTTGTTCTTGCTTTGAGAAAATGGCGTTCACGTAGCAGCTATGTATTTACAACCCGAAGATTCGAGGATTTACCTAATTTACGATGTTACTATACCTGAGGTCTTGAAGCAAATACTTTTGAGAAACAGGTAAAGCTGTGACTGCTGGCTACCGCTATGCAAAAACTGCACGTAAGGTAATTTCTTTTATATATCGATCTGTATCGTTTGAAATGACTCGTAATCTCGCACGTGATGGATAAAGGCATAGGGTATCAATGGATAAAAACGTCCTTCGGTTTGTTGCGTTCATGCTAAACACACAGCCAAAACAACTTTTTATCGTTAATTGCCGATTACACAAACAGCCGAGTACTCCACAGGACACCTATGTACAAAGGACCGAGTACTCAACAAGTCACCTATGTATAAAGAACCGAGTACTCCACAGGTCACTTATGTACAAAAAACCGAGTACTCCACAGGTCACCTATGTACAAAGGACCGAGTACTCAACAAGTGACCTATGTACAAAGAACCAAGTACTCCACAGGTCACTTATGTACAAAGAACCGAGTACTCCACAGGTCACTTATGTTAGTAAATAGGTGGCACATATTGTTGATTGTATCCCGCCATTCCAAGGCAATTTCGATAATATATCAGATTTTATCATATGAAATCTCATCGTACTTTTTTGATAATACATCATTCGTTTTCGAACTAAAAAGCGCAAACTATGAAAATTATGGACCACATCGTAATTCAATATCGATCGATTTTATTTCCTATGTGCTTCACTCATATGCAAATAAGAAAAATTGAGAAGTTTCGAGAAATTTCACATTTCATCTCGGTCTATATGTTCACCACTCAAGCGTGTCTATATTACTCGAGAGTATCACGTTACCGAAAATAATCAATATTCACTGCAGGGTCAGGTATTATTTGACACAAATTGATTCCTGTTCTAGGACTTGCACCAGTTCCTGCTTTCAACTTTACTGTATGATTGTTAATTGCCACATAATATGCAGTATCATTGTTTGTTGTATAAACAAAATATAATTTGCGTTACTTTCCTCATCAGCGATTCAGACATACACTTTCAAATATAGAAAAATCAATTATCAGTATACCTTACACTAAAGCACGAAATCTGTATAATACGATTTCTGCTACAAACGAAAAAGATAAATCTGAACTCATTCATATAATACAAGAGTCGTATGGCATATGAGACAAAATGGATGCAAGCAATTATTTATGAACAAAATCTGAAGAATGGATTTACAATACACAAAATCATCAAATAATCAGACAATGGACATACACTGTATGTAATTGAAACTATCATTGTGCCTTATTCGAGACTATCACCTCCCCATGAACTCAAACTACTCTTATTTTGTGTTCCTTAATATCCGACACAAGTTCTTAGCCAATTTAAAGAGAAATCTTAAATTTCCTGGAGTTAAATTCTGGCTCGCCTACGAAACTTAGGCTGATTAATGTCACGCGGGGAATTTCTTAAAAGCCTGCGTTCCATCTGGAAATAAACAGTCACTCGTTAAGCTTATCCAATTAGAATTACTTCTTTAACCACAATTTTTTTTATTTCCCATCAAAGTCAAAATAATCCTCTCTAATTCGCTTTTGTTAATGACCATTTTGGAAAATATAATTTTATGACACCTATTTCAAATGGCCCAAAACTTAAGAATACGAAACTTTTGCTACAAGCGGACGGATACTACGAGACCATCATAAACAAGCACAGTACATACTTACCACGCTTAGCTGGAACCAAATCAAAATGGCATCAGTCAATGATAAAAATAAATCGAGTATAATACAAAGGCACCTTTTACATTTTCTATCAAAGAACTGTTTAATATGTTATTGTTTTTGTATAGTTTCGTATTAATAAATATAGGTCAGGTTAAACACATCAAGCTCAGTTCTGATTTTATGCCTTGCTTTAGATTATAAAACAACCCCCCCACGTATGCAATGTTTGATGCCTTGTATGAAGTCTAAAATTATTTCTTCATGATACCAAAGTAAGAAAACTTAAGTTCTTTCAGTTTTCTTGAATATTATATTGCTATGATGCCCTATGAGACAACTGCAATTCTATTCACGTTCTCTGGTTGGTGCTTAATGCTCTGTGAATCCTATCCAGTAAGGGCATTTAAGGTCATTTCAGTGTATGCAAATTAGTTATTCTTACTATTAAAAAAAATACACCCACTAATTCACATAACCTTAAGTCTGGATATTCTAGTAATTTTCAATGTTTGCTTTTCAAGTAATTCGTGAAAATACCCAAACCCTGTTTACAATCCTCTCCCCTCTTCGTCTGACTAGTCTAATTATGATTACACGCACCGAATGATTTAGTGGTCTAAAACGCTCGGCTTTACCGTTCATTGCAATCTAATCTCTGTCCACGTGGGTTCGAGTGTAGGGCTTTGCCTACGTCCGTGTGCGAAATTCCTTACCAGTATCTTCTCGTGGGTAGGTGCTTCTTCTCGGGATTATCCGGGTTCTTCCTCTAGATGTTTTAATGTCGCTATGTATAGCCCATCATGTGCTGGAAAATGGCGTTAATCCACCGCCAACAAAAGAGAATTTAAACTGTTACTGGTCTATTAATTGTTTTATATGATTTTAGTGTTATGCTAGCTTTATATAAGACAGTGACGCACAAAAATATATTCAACATCTTTTCTTTTAATTCTGAATTTTAATTTTCATAATTTAAACAATCTTGTATCTCTAATCGAGAGTATGATCGAGAAAAATATGAGTGGTCCGACGATTTTGTTAATTTTGATTTTTATTTGCCATTGACATACAAGATTGTGTATTTTTTTAATCTGTGAAACAACACCGTCGTGTCAAACTTTAGTCTAGTAATTTTATATATTTGTAAAAAATATTTTCAATGTCTACTACTGAACTTTCTAGCAAAAACTTCAATTGAAAACATGCACAGTGTGAGTTTTAACAACTTCTAGGCCAGTTTGTTGATGTGCTACCTTCAAAGAGATGTCATCTGGAAAACATTGGTAATAAAAATAATAAAAATAATATGATTAACCAAGCTGAATCATATTTTCCATTTACGAAAAGGTTGGTAAATCTTCTAATGAGAAATTTAAATTCTGAAAGAAATTATAAATTCCACGGAGTCCTGTGTCTCGCCTTCACGCGTATGCTTATTAATAAAAACACCATTTTTACTGTACATATGTGGAAGAAAGTGAATATCCGTTTTGTTTCAATGCGATGTACATGAAAATTAGAATTTACGTTAATTTTAGACTGGTACATATAAATGTTTTTAACTAAATAATACCTCAAGCAAGCGGAAATTGCCCAAATTTCCGAATGAAGCATACAAAATGAAACACAATAAATTTAAAAAATTCATCTCTGACAAATTAATTTCGAAATATGTGTCACGACAGTATTCAGAGTTAGGGATATCTTATTGCTGGTGTCTTCTCTAAATCATGATCAAGTCTTTTTAATAATATTTGTATTATTTTCCTTACGTGTATACATACATACGGCATCATTCCTTACGTATATGCATACGTATGGCATCATGTTTGTTGCATGGAAACAAGTTCCTTTGATTTTACGCACTTGTATTTAACCGATTCGCCTGTCTCTAATGACATGAGCAAATGTTCACAAAAATAACTATAAACTTAATACATTCTTTTTACAACTGATAAGGTCATTCTTTGACGCTGTTTTCATTCCGATATTTGATTCGTATTTTTTCGTATGTGACAAAATAAACTACATATATCATGATACATTAACTAACGTATTAAAAGATTAATAGGAAGTTGTACGTAGTTCAGAATATAATCAAGGACATAAAACGCGCCCTTTCGATTTAAAAGTAGTACGATAAGGTCAACACGCGCTACAAAAACAACGTAAAAACCTTTGACAAAATGCCAGACGAAGTGACTAAGTTGAGCTGTATGTATAAATAGATCTTACACATAAAATCGATCACATTGTACGCAGAACAGTTTATCGTTGCTGCGTAGTACCGTATGGCTCCGTTGAACTGTATAATGGTGTGTGGATTTTGGGATCAGTGATACTAGTACACCGACCCACCCACTCTATTTAGGCGGCAGTCGAGGCTTAGCAGTCGTTTTTGGGGTCTCTAATTCTTTTTAACTCTTTCTGTTTCTCTGCGTTCAATACACATCCCACGCTTATTCATTTCTTCCTCGAGTTAGGTACTCTCTCTCTCTCTCTCTCTCTCTCTCTCTCTCTCTCTCTCTCTCTCTCTCTCTCTCTCTCTCTCTCTCTCTCTCAAAATCACACACACACACGCACGCACGCACACAGTCCTTACTTGCATTTGATATGTACGACGGAAGCTATTGACTGATCTGTGTATTTACTTGTTTAACGTTCGACCTAAATAGACGAAGATATCCCTACAAAAAAAAAAAAATAAAAAAAAATAAAAATACAAAAATAATAATAATAAAATAAATCGTTCCTGGATTTGTTCCTTTCAAACTAAAGCAAAAAATTCCCTTTATTTGATATAGTTGGAATCAATTATTACTATTTTAGAAGCGTAATTGAGACGCTTGGGAGCCGTCCATAATGAATGTCACACACCTGGGGGAAGGGAGGGAGGACCACACATTTGAGACGATGTGTGACGAGGGGGAAGGAGGGTGTTTAAGGAATGTGACATCACATAACAATGTGCAGCTTTAAATCAAAGTTCCACTTAATTTTCATTCTTAATTTTGTTATTCTTGATCTCCTGCAACATCAGAGTGCAGCGCCACACTAAATAGATTCTACAATGACAATAAAGTGAGTTGAAACATGTTAATTTTCAAATAGGAAATACAGCTATTTCGGGTTGGGGTGGACGGAGTTGTGTGACGTCATATTTGTGGGGTCTGACTTTTTGTGTCGAGGGAGGGGGGTAAAAAAATCGGCCAAAATCGCGTGACGTCATTTATGGATGACCCCTTGGGTCAACCTCAAGTAAACTTAATTTAATTGTATGGCGGGCACGAGATCCTCACACTTCCGGAACTGTGCGTTACAGTCCACTTGTCTCATCTGGAATTTGTGCTACGTATTACTGATTTGATGCAAAATTATAATACAACTCGGATGTCTCAGAAAGAACAATAAAATGTTGCGGGAACTTAAGGGGGAAAACGGCAGTTCCGCGACACATATTAACTTTTTTTTAATTTGAGGAGTCCAGATGAACGTGACTTGGCCCATATAGACCTATACACGAGATAGCCGTTAGAAACACTCGGAATAATTTTGGGTCAAATATGATTATTCATTTATTTATTTATTTATTTGTATTTGCGTTAAATATCGAGGTAAATGATATAAACCCATCTCGCACAACAAGCAAAAATATTTTAACAGAGTTTATACTTGTATATAGCTGTTCCATATTTTAATGTCCGGATTATAATTGTTCTATAATCTCTACACTAGATATATAAAGAATAGTATGATCGGACTATACATCTTAGTGAGTCGGGCATTTTTTATTTTTCTTTACTGCGAACTCATCTTTCTGGATGTGTTTTCAGTTTCAGACTGGGCCAAAAATTTATCACCGTCGTAGCGATCTCCCTTTATATTAATAATGAACCCGCGGCCAACAGATCCTCGGGTAGATTGCCTCGTTATCTAGTTTTCGGGTAGATTGCCTCGTTATCTAGTTTGGCAGTCCTTTTCTCGATCTACGAATTAAATCATCACAACATGCAAGTTAGGTTCAGTCGCAGATCAAGGGAGCAAAAACCCGAGGAGGATCTTTATTTTCCGATCATAATGATATCTGGTGTATTTTTCCACTCATTTTAAAGTATTTTTGTAATTACGTCTCATAAGAATTCCAACAGATTGTGTTCAATGTTGTTTTAGCCGTGTGGTACAAACAGTGCCTTTCCCCTCCCCGCAAGACACCACACACACACTGAGCACGAGGCCATTCAAGGTCACGGCGACCAATTATACCACTCATTGTGATGGCTGACTCGTCTGCCCATAGTATCAATTATAAATAAGAACTCTCCGGATCAATTATGTTGAGGCGCTCTGTTACAGTAACTTTCCTACGTGGATTAGACATAAGGTAGAATTCATTCAATTCATATTGACTCACTAATTTCAGCCGTCTGGTGACGTCAGAAGTCAACCGGTGCGCAAGTCATTCATGCCGTTCCCCACAGTCAGATATAGTACATCCGGGAGAGAGGATGCGGGTAATGGAGAAACACGTGTTGGATATGTGGATATGTTTTCACGGCTATAGTGGCTAGAATGAGTGTCTACTAATCGCTAAAACAAAAGGTAAGTAATTCAACAAGCGTTAGCTTATTTATTTAGTATATTAAGCTCACTGGCATTTTATCACGTTCAAAGATATTTATGTTATTGCTCTCTCTCTCTCTCTCTCTCTCTCTCTCTCTCTCTCTCACACACACACACACACACACACACACACACACAATAAAAATATTGCGCATTATTCTTATGTGCCGTTGTCCTGAGACATAAAACACGTTCCACGGCGGTTATTAATTTTTTAAAAGAAGCCATTGATTTTGAAGCTGCTTGATTAAAATCTGGTGTAATGTTTCAATAATTTTCATTCACGCACTTGCCATAAGTCTGAATTATTACAAAACTATTCATTCAATATTCATATTTGATAAATTCTGGTTTAGTTTAAGTGTAAACAAAAGCATGGAAAGAATATTACATTCAGTTTCTAGTAATTGGATATTAGTTTACAACATTATTGTAACTCTTCATTGACATCTAATTTATAAACATAGAATTCAAAATTGATTTTTTTTTTTTTTTT
This sequence comes from Potamilus streckersoni, assembly GCA_016746295.1. Lineage (NCBI taxonomy): Eukaryota > Metazoa > Mollusca > Bivalvia > Unionida > Unionidae > Potamilus > Potamilus streckersoni. The sequence continues at coordinate 654,092 of JAEAOA010000166.1, read as the reverse complement.
GTAAAATGACTGTTCGAGCAGATGGGTGATGGGGGAAGTAGGGTGGAGGATGGGAGAGGGCAGAGGTATCATCAGCAAAACGTTGAAACTTCCAGAACTTTAGAATGTACAAAACCGGTAGGTGATTAGGATTGATAGAGTATCGGCCACACCTGTTGTAACTTTATGTGGGAGGTACATTGACATGCACTTTTACAATGGACCCATCCCATTTAGAAAAGCTTGGAATTTATACGTGGTGAGGCGAGCAAAGACACATCCAACGTATTTATATGTCTCTGACCTTAAGTCGTATACAGTGATAAAAGATCAGCTGACAATTACGCACTGCTTTTTGCCTATAAAAATGAATACGTAGAAAACAGTAACACCGGGCGAAAACTAGAACGCATTTACATTTTTTGTCTCTCAGATATGCATGATTGATTAGTAGTTGTGTCAAACATAAAATGGTATATACCAGAAACTTTCAATATTATATTTTTCGAGAGAGAGAGAGGGTGGGGGAGAGTAACCGAAAAAGTATAAAATCACGTACAAAAATTCATGTACTAGTCCTTGTTCGACAAACCTGCCTGACTACGAAATGTTACTTCTTACGCAATCAAATCAATGGATGGGCAGGTTTGCAATTCCTTTCTTTCGCCTTTATGGTTTAGTATCAGTGATATAATCTGAGACGGACGCGGAGATAACGACTCCATATTTACTTAGATTTGGAGAAAATATTAGATTTTGTTGTTGTTGGGCTTAACGCCATTTTTCAGCACACGATAGGCTATTCATGGCGGCCAGTATTAATGGTGGAGGAAGAAACCGGGAAATCACCGGAAAGAACCACCGACCCACGAGAAGCTACTGGCAAGCTTTCTCACATATCCACATTCGCCGAATCCTAGACTCGAACCCACGCAGAAAGAGGTGAGCTGGCAGTGATCTGTAACGGACAGCGCTTTAGACCACTCGGCCACTCGGGGCCTCGGAGAAAATATTAGATTCCAATGTAGGAAAGAAAAATGTATCTAACTCATCAAATGGGCGCGGCTTCTCTTGATAGTCATTGAGGAAGTTAGGCAACCTGGTTTACCCCCGCCTTTCAATTTATGTGATTCAAACAGTATAATAAAGTAGTGTGTGTGTGTGTGTGTGTGTGTGTGTGAGCGAGAGAGAGAGAGAGAGAGAGAGAGAGAGAGAGAGAGAGAGAGAGAGAGAGAGAGAGAGAGAGAGAGAGAGAGAGAGAGAGAGAGACTTCCGTATCCTTGTATTCTTTAAACTGATACTCTCTAATTATACCGGGAGCTTTGTAGAGATAGGATAACTTAGTTTAAATAGCCCGCAAACCTACAATACTCAAGATAGTAATGACGCATTTAAAAGAAAAAGGCGGGATCCGAAATATTGTTCTTAAAATGATATCAAATTGACATCACCTCTTTTGCTTAGGGAAGAAGGAGATGCCAATAAAGTGTTAGCATTTGGTCCTCTTACAATAGTTTGTACAACCCTTTGAAAGTCTACATGACGTAAATTATTTTCGGTGATGGAAGACAGGTATCGGACAATATCTTTTTAAATATGAAAGTTGTATTTATACATATTCGCTTTAATATTGATATAGTCTAGATTTAATTAGATGTCAAGTGGGGTTTTTTTTGTTGTTTTTTTTTTAAATTTTTGTGTTGTGCTGAAACTCGTGCGAAGTTGTCATGTTTAATAGGGTGGACCAGATGTCTCAAACACTCAGCCCGTATCCTGTGGTCCGGAAAAATTATGGCGTCACAAGGTGTTAGGAGAAATGCCAAAGAGGGTGGCGTTTTAGACCATCAAAAATGCCTTCATGCAGCCCTCAGTGCGGTTTGAGTTTGAGACCTCTGTGGTAGACGCTACTGCACGTTACATGAAACTAGATGGTCAGTACAAACGGGAAGGAGGCGGTAGCAAAGTCATTAACCGTTAGTATGGGTTTATGCAAAAGTAAGGACCCAATAATTTTTGGTCAGGCACACTTAGATCCCAGCATCTTCGCTAGCCAAGGCTACGATATTTTAAGACTGACCTCTTCACCTTGGCGGATCGAGCAGACATTTCTGTGCTTCAGGTCTGTGAATGTCATTGGATGCGGCAGCAAGCCACCGCATCCAATCTAAATTAAGTTGTTCAAATTTGAACACTCTTCCTACACAATCGAGACAAGGGGAGTACATACTTTGAATGGACTCATAAGTAAGCAAATTCACTTGTAATGGTTTATTTGTGTTACGTAGTCATGACTTCGATGATAAACTTACAAAGTATTCCTGTTGAATTCAGTTGCCTGCACCATTTTCGGCTCATGTACAATGCTCCGCCGTTACACGCTATCGGCTAGTTGGCATTACACACTAAGGAAGGCAACTCTTGAAATCAGATAGATGTTGCCATGACAAAGAGCTACAACATCTGCTCGATTCGCCATTTTGTAGATAGGATTAACACAACGGAACCTTGGCTAACAATGAAATTTCTGCCAGTTATTTTTAAAATGGCAGTTCCAACAGAGTCCAATATTGGAATTTCCGTTCTAAAAAGTTTCGGTTTGGAGCCTAATCAGTTTGATAAACCTTTACTATTTTGAGGGCATATTAGTTCCAAATATAACCGCGATTTTTGTCGACATGTCATTAACACCTTACATACAGATCGTGTAAGGCACATATTTATCAGGTTTCCAGTAGCGGGAAAGTAAGGAGAACTGAGGCAGTCTGATGAAAAGCGAGATTTGCATAACAAAAAGTGATGTCGGTGGTCTAAGTTTGATCAGTTAGGTATCAAGGAAGCCTCTGTTAAGGTTTGTCAAACGAAGTTTATCTTGCCTTGCTTTGACATTTGGCTTAGTTTGGTGTTTTACGACTGCCACTTTTAAGGTTTGTTACGGAAGGTTTATCAAGCCATGCAGTGGCATTTAGTTTGGTTTGGTGTTTTACTGTTGCTACGGTTTGTTTCTCACACGATGTTTGTCAGGCCATACAGTGACATTTGGTTTAGTTTGGTATTCTAGGACTGTCACGGTCAAGGTTTGTCACCTGAGGATCGTCAAGCCATACAGTGACATTTTGTTTAGATTGGTTTTTAAAGCCTGCCACGGTCAAGGTTTGTCACACGAGGATAGTCAGGCCATACAGTGACCTTTGGTTTAGTTTGGTGCTTTAGGACTGCCAATGTTTGTCACTTGATGTTTGTCAAGCCATAGTGACAGTTGGCTTAGTCCGGTGTTTTACAGCGCAGCAACTCAAGGGGATTATTTAATGCTGGGACAGTGCGAATATCTGTTTTGCCCAAAGACACGTAACGGTAGACAGTCCAAGCTGGTCTAATGGTAGGATTCGAACATACATCCTAGATTGACATGTACACTTTAAACCGATGAAACCATTAACGTCGTCAAAAGAAAAGTAGGAAACCCTTTTATGTAGTCATGTATGAGCAGTAGTCGTTTATATTATAATAAGGCGGCCGTTATGGCAGGTTATAATGTAATGATCTCGATGCAATGGTTTAGTTTGGTTTTGTGGGGTTAACGCGATTTGTTAAGCATATAATAGACTATACATGGAGGACAGTATATTGGGCCCACGGGAAGCCACGGGCAAACTTTCTCACATACCCCCGGGAAGCCACTGGCAAACTTACTCACCTACCCACATTGAGAGAGACGAGACTTGAACCCGCGCAGATAGGGCTGAGTGGTCAGTGATCTCTAAAGACGAGCGCATTACAACACTCGGTCACGCGGGGTCTCGCTAAAGGAAATGGTTACAACTGAGGGAGGTTTATTTATACTAATATGCCACGGTTTAATCACATGAAAATTAAAATTTGTATTCGATGCTGTAAGCTAAGAACAATTATATATATATAAAATTAGTATAACTTGGATTATTAATGAGCTTATTAATTTAGAATAATTTCATATGTAATTTTGTGATAGATTAGTGTTGGATGATGGTCAAGCTTGCCAAAGAAAGTCGGTCTGATTCAACCTATATTATGGAACTTCCGTCGCTATCCTGATAAGTCCGATGGGCTTGTGCGTAGGTGCTATACATGTGTGTGTGGTATACCTATGTTAAGCGTTATATATTTGTATGTGTATACCTATGTTATGTGTTATACATGTGTATGTGGTGTACATGTGCTTGCGTTATTTTGACTAACATGTATCTAGTACTCTTTTCTGGTAAGGTGCAAGATAGGTAAAATGTAACACGGTAACACCTAGGCTGTTAGCTTAAATCTTCTCTTGGTATTTGCTCCATTAAGTCGAGTATTAGGTCACGGTCATTTGAGATACACAAACTGATATCACTAAAGTACGAAACAACCCACGGTCACATTTTTTTTTTGTCATTTGTGCTGACTCACTGGGGTTCTGTAAGTATATTGTAGAGAACATTTTGTTTTAACATGTATATTTTAATGCTTTTTGTATTTAAAAAAACCCCCACAAATGTAACATCAATAATTTGCTTCTTCGCTCCATTTTGAATAAGGTTTAGAGATAAAACTGAAATCATATCTCTATTTTAGCTCTTGATTTATCAATTAAGGAAGGTAGATACATGCATCAAATATCATTGACAAATTGGCAAAAGATTATGATAACAGATAATAAGTAACTGCAGTGCGCCCTGATAGAGTTGCTTTTAAATTTTATAACAAATTTGTATATTTATTGGTGTTCTTTTTACCGATTTTCTCAGTATTATTGCTATAATAAGTCACAGCATTTTCCTAATTAAAAACCCTGTCGTTTATTTATCAAGACTTAATGAACAGCAGATGAAGATTTGACTTTTAATGTTCTCGTGAATTTATCTTTCTATACCCGTTAGGTCTAAGCATGATTAAAGAAAAGTTATCGAAACGGATGGTGATATAAATAATTTCCAAGTTACCACCAAAGGACCTAGTCTCTGGTGGAGTCGTAGGTTAGCATCAGTTAAAAATATAAATTTGCCTTTTGATATAAAAAGTAAATACCTAGTCAAAAGCGAGGAATTTATTAATCATAGTTATACTCAGGGGCTAAGTCCAGGCCTTGGGGAAGGGGGCGGTAGGGGTGGACCTGAGGTTAATGATGGTTATATATATGTATGTATGTATGTATGTATGTATGTATGTATGTATGTATGTATGTATGTATGTATGTATGTATGTATGTATGTATGTATGTATGTATGTATGTATGTATGTATGTATGTATGTATGTATGTATGTATATGTGTGTGTGTGTGTGTGTGTGAACTTTGAGACTAGGTTGAGTTCATGGTGTGTGTGTGTGTGTGTGTGTGTGTGTGTGTGTGTGTGTGTGTGTGTGTGTGTGAACCCTGAGACTAAGTTGAGTTCATGGGGAGGAGGGGATAGGGAGGAGGGGATAAAAATAAACCGCATGCTTGACCAGGAGTCCAAGTCAGGTATGGTGTTGACACTTGTGTCACTGAGTAAACATTCCATTTATCTTAGTCGTGTGAGAAATTACTCAGGAGTTGTTTGAAAGTTATGTAAACTTGCCTACAAAATTTCCATTCTTTTTACAACGTTTATGTGTCTAACATCAGTGCACTATGAGAAATTCAAGGACATTACAGGCGTACTCGCTAAGTAACGGGATTTATCACAATGTCACGGCTCTCATTTTTAAAGGGAGATAATATATTATTGTTGAGGTGTTTACAGCAGAGTGACGTGCTTTACGACCAGTTTTCAATTATGTAATTTTAAACCTGTTTTCTTGAGACCGTACTTGGGGAGCCTCGACTATGTATATTACAGTGGAATTCATAACGCCTCCATCCCAGATTTTATGATTTTCAAAACTATCAGAAAGCGAAGCATACTAAATATTTTCATTGCAGTTTTACGTCATTATTGCATAGACATCTCTAAGCCCATTAGAGTGTGGTCATGTTGCCTGGCAGTGGCGCATAGTCATTTACGTCATTACGGTATATTGTTATAAAATATGGGGAGGGGGAATAGCGAATTTAGTTCTAGTACTTAGTAATTGTGTATTTTCTTGGTTATATTAGTTGAATAAAACCAAGTTTAACTTCAAACCAAGGAGGTAGTTCCCGCCCCCGTAAATCCAGGGTACCAAGGGCGTCCACACCCAGGACTCTATTAAATACATTGTTTAGGGTATCAATATATCCAGTTTTTTGTCTTTGCTCCAACCCCCGGATGAATTCCTGCGTACGTCCGTGCATGAAATCCAAAGTAGGTGTGGTTGCGTAGCTATCATGTTGGTCAGATCGTAGCGTAACCGTAACTATAGAAAAGAGGTCGACAGTCGAAACCAGGGACCTTTATACGATAAATGTGTTTAAATTCCAGCCATGCGTGGTACTACTGGCTACCCTAATTTTTCAGGCCTTCACTGCTAGCAAATGGCAACAAAAAAAAACAAAACAAACCATAGCTCGTGTCTTCGCTGATTGCAAATGATAACGATGATGATGAAAAACAAAAACTACATCTCGCCTTCACTGATAGTAAAGGATAACGATGATGATGAAAAACAAAAACTACATCTCGCCTTCACTGATAGTAAAGGATAACGATGATGATGAAAAACAAAAACTACATCTCGCCTTCACTGAAAGTAAAGGATAACGATGATGATAAGGATAACGATGATGATGGCTTGATAGCTTGAGACACTGCCTATTAAGACTTAAACTCGACTCCTCTACAAGTAAAATTTGGTGCCTACAAAGTTCTTACTAATTTATCAACCCCTTGTACTATGAAAAAATCTGTGATTTTGCACATACATCGTACTTCACTTCACTTTTCTGCAGATAATGTAAAATAACTAAACAATTGTAAAGAAGCAAAAACAAACCCCAAAAACTCGAAAGCTGAAATCAGCTTGAACTTCGAACTACTGTGTGATCTGCCTTTATACATCTTCACAACTTGCATGTCAAGGTCAAGGTCAAAGTCAAAGTCCTAAGTCGGATAAACCAAGTTGATGGGCGACGATTGCCAAGTTTCCTAAGGGCCATCCATTAATAACTTATCGCAATTTTGGCCGATTTTTCACCTCCCTCGTCACAAAAAAGCAGACCCCATAATATGACGTCACAATGCTGTCCCTACCCCAAAAAGCCGTATTACCTATTTGAAAATTAGCATGTTTCAAATCAATTTATTATCACTGTAGTATGTTTTTAGTGTGGCGCTGCACTCTGATATTGTAGGAGATCAAAATATTCAAAAAAATTAAGAATAAAAATGAAGTGTAACTTTTATTTAAAGTTGCGCATTCTGATGAGACGTCACATCGACTTGATTGGAAAAGGCCAATGATGGTCCGATTTTAAGGAGAGAGCTCCTTGTTTCACATTTATTGAATGCTGAACTTGAGAGACATATTGATGACCTATTACGAGATTGTTAGACGTAAAGTGCTGTTCTGGAGGGTTCCATGGTACTCGCATAATTGCAGCTTCGATACAAATTTTAATTTATACGTTAAAGTCGTCATCGCTTGCCAAGTTTCCGATATGTTAGCCCTATCTACAAGTCGGCGGTTTGATTCGATATTTTAGTGCTTTGTCCTGGCGACATCCATTTGGGTTTCACGTGTTGCTTCCCTTTGTATGTAATGCCAACTAACCAATAACGTGTAATAGTGGTGCACTGTATATGGGATGAAAATGGTGGAGGCAATTGACCTGAAAAGGATACTTTATAAGTTTAACATGGAAAGTATGACTGTGTAGAAGGAGAAGCTATTACAACAGTATTTGCTTATTTTACGAGTCCATTTAAGTTATTTGATCTTTTTGTCTCGACCTTATACAAACAGTATTCAAATTTGAACAGCTTTATTTTGACTGGATGCGGTTGCTTGCCGCCGCATCCAATGAAAAAAAAAATAACATATCCGAAGCGCATAAATATCTGCTCGATCTGCCAAGGCTTAGATCGAGTTAACACATCGGAACCTTGCCTAGCGAAGATACGTAAAATCAAATAGGTTTTTAAAATAAAGAAATGATATGCTGCACAAATATATCTTAGACTGTTGGTAGATATATAAACCCCAACTGTTGCAACCAATGGTTGTTCACATAATATTAAATATGAAATCTGAGATTTTAAAAGTTCATTATAATAAACATTTCAAGCCCTCTCTACCAGTCTTACTTTACTTGCAAGATGGAGATTATCGGATGGGATGGAGCAGGGGTTGGGTGGAATTAGTGAACGAACCTGACATGTTTATTTTTTTTAACTTTTCTAAAGTTTTACTTTAGTATACCTATAGGTTTTGTTATGCACCTATCTTGGTATGAAATTTCAGTTAAAAACCGTGTATCTGAACCTTTCGTTAGGGCGGATGATGGGAATATTTTGCGCCCGTATAAACATTTATGGGATAGAAATGTGCCGACTGCATGAACTATACTGCGTTATTTTTACTGCATCCGTTTCTAACCAGACATGTAAGTGGCACTTGTATACAGAAAATTATGATAAGAAAAAAAGACAAATTATGTTTGCATAATAATATGAAAATGGTCAGTCGAGACTTTTGTGGAAATCAGCCAAAACTGTTTTAAAACGAAAAGCCATAAAGTTAGGACGATAATGATATTTAGGGTAGTAGCCAGTAAACCCTGATCCACATATCCCTGTATCCTTTAATCAATATTGATGGATTTGAAATATCATAGCTATCTTCGGCATTTGTGTTCGTCAAGTCATGAATCCTACTTTCTCTCGTCATCAAATCCTGACTATGACGAATATTATTTAAAGAAAACATATTTGACACCATGCTATACTAATCGATGACTTTTTTTCATACTTTTACATAACAGGTAAGGACAGTTAAGTTGCTGTAAAGGTAAAACGATATGTAGTTTAGAGGATAGGTTAGTTCGTAGGTGAATAGCTAGGTGGTTGTAGGTTATAATGGGTGGCTGGAAAGATCAATCATTGGATCGATGGTATTGAGACAAGACAGTCGGACAAACACGTGTATATACTGCACATCCCTCTACAGCCCACCACGCCTCATTGTGAGTTCATATATCAACCACTTCCCAGGACGGTGCGGAGTTATTGATTAAGTTCAGCACAGGAATTTACGCATTAAGAAAATATGCTACCATGTAGAAGTATTTTTTCAAGAACTCATAGTCGATATTGAACTCGCACTAGATTCATAAATTTATTTAAGAATAATCGAAACTGCAAGTACAGCATAGTAGTACTGTATACATGTTATTTTAATCGTTGTAGTTCTTCGTAAAACCACCATAATTGTTATAATGTTGTAAGTATTATTTTCACAGGGCTATATAACTGTAACCAATTTGACGCCGGTTTGTTGATCAAATCTCATAAACTTTGTTTTAGGGACGGAGTATCCTTGATCCTCTTGTATTTTTCCGTCCACTACGATGACATTCGACAACGGCATCAACTAATATTTATTTATATCTAGATAATAGATTTCGGTCAGAAGACGAATCTCTTGAAAAGGGGATGGGAGGCATCGTAGGCAATGAGCCAAAATATGTTGTTTTGCATATTGCATGATAAAATTCAAATGATACAGGTCTCATTTTGCCATAGTTCGATAAAAATGTGGAAGACGTGGGACCTAGATTCGATTCCCAGTCTATTTATTAAGATGTTTTTGGTTTTTTTAAAAATTTATCTCTGCTTTTGTGTTTATGACTAATCTCTATAAATTTGCTTGTGAATATCCGAGTTACAGGTTTTCGTAACTGGTCATCATTTATTAAAACATATTTCACTTTTGCAAACTTTTTAAAATTGTTACTACAGAAATGCTAAAAAGACTAGGCCCCGAGTGGCCGAGAGGTTTAAGCAAGGAACCGGAGTGGCTGAGTGGTCTAAGCAAGGACCCAGAATGGCTGAGTGGTCTAAGCAAAGACCCTGAGTGGCCGAGTGGTCTAAGCAAGAAACCCGAGTGGCCGAGTGGTCTAAGCAAGGACCCTGAGTTTCCGAGTGATCTAAAGCGCTTACCGTTACGGTTCACTGCCTTCTCATCTCTGTCAGCTTGGTTTCTAGTCTCAGGCTCGGCAAGTGTGGGTGTGTGAGAAGGCTTGCCCGAAGATTCGCTTGGGTTATTCCTCCATCATTTATACTGGCCGCTATGTCTAGCATATCATGCGCTGAAAAATGGCCTTAAACCCCTATAACAACAACAACTAAAAAGACTATAGCGAGAAAAACTTAAGCAACATATTGTATGTCTCATCAGCCTTCCCCTATATCCGGTAAACATGTACATTACATTGGAATCCAGACTGGTGATAAAATTTCTAATAAGCTGCAAAATTTGCCTTACAAGAATCATCACACGTTTGACTATTTGGTGAACCAGACTATTGGAACAGCGTAGACTTTTCCATTCCTGATCTTGCTCACATTTAAGTTTAGTATTTACCCGGTATTTATGGGTGTTTTCTTTAATAGTTTGCCCATCATCGTTGATTTTCTATTCAATCAAACAGACGTTTGATTTAACGCTAAACAGTGTGTTTTCTGTGATTGCGTTTAATAAGAAAATTAGTCCCTTATATCATAAAAACGTAGCGGTCGGCATTTACTTTCTATGAGACAAATCACCGGGCATCATGATAAGCTTTAAATGTTTAATTGCTACACTTGGGGTCATCCGTAAATGACGTCACGCGATTTTAGCCACATTTTTACATCTTCCACCTCCCCAACTCGTCACACGTCGTCAGAAAAAGTCAGAGCCTCTCAAATATGACGTCACATAGCTCTGTCCCCACCCCCAAGATTATTTTAACATCGCTTTTTCGACACAAGCGGACCGGAAACTGAAGAATGCTTTTTGGAATAAGCCACTATTTGGACTAGGAAGGGAGTCGGTAGTTTGCAGACGAGTACATTTTAATTTGAGCTCATGCACGACATGCATGAATCTACTTAAAACGTCATTAAATAAATCGTAAGCAGTCAAAAAATTAAGAATGAAAATTAAGTGGAACTTTTATTTAAAGTTGCGCAATTTGATGTTACGTCGCATTTCTTAAACCCTCTTCTCCATGTCACCAGTGTGTGACCTCCCTCCCCCATGTGCGTGAAGTCATTAATGGACGGACCCTTTTTTGTTTAGATATTAATAAATTGTCATTTAAAGGTTTTAATAGAGTTTTGCAGTAAATAGCGCTCACAGCAAGCTATCTTTTGTTGCCATTTATTATGAATATAAGGCTACACTGGCTAGCCGTGATAGATACTCAATTGACGTTCATTCGGCGTTTTTTTACGCTGTCAGTGCCTCAACTATCTGTGATCAGATCTTTTTGAAACGGCTACAAACACGTGCCAGGACATTACCTGTTCACATCAAAACGTTATACTTTGTATTGACCGCAGTAGAGAAGACTGCAGTTAACGGTCAAATTGAGTTCGTCATTTCGCAAATTCTCAAAGTATTTTTGGTTGTTTTGTATGTAGAGTTTTTAACTTAATAGTGGCATCACGAAATCGAAACATGAACAACATATTACATGGTGCTGGTATATTAACAGCATATTATATGATGCTGGTATATTAACAGCATATTACATGATGCTGGTATATTAACAGCATATTACATGGTGCTAGTATATTAACAGCATATTACATGATGCTGCTATATTAACAGCATATTACATGGTGCTAGTATATTAACAGCATATTACATGGTGCTAGTATATTAACAGCATATTACATGATGCTGGTATATTAGCAGCATATTACATGATGCTGGTATATTAACAGCATATTACATGGTGCTAGTATATTAACAGCATATTACATGATGCTGGTATATTAACAGCATATTACATGGTGCTAGTATATTAACAGCATATTACATGGTGCTAGTATATTAACAGCATATTACATGATGCTGGTATATTAACAGCATATTACATGGTGCTAGTATATTAACAGCATATTACATGATGCTGGTATATTAACAGCATATTACATGGTGCTAGTATATTAACAGCATATTACATGATGCTGGTATATTAACAGCATATTACATGATGCTGGTATATTAACAGCATATTACATGATGCTGGTATATTACCAGCATATTACATGAAGCTGATATATTAACAGCATATTACATGATGCTGGTATATTAACAGCATATTACATGATGCTGGTATATTAACAGCATATTACATGATGCTGGTATATTAACAGCATATTATGGTTTGTTTTGTTTTTTGCTTGGTTATTTTTCTCGTTAGCTGTTTTTCGTCATATTCCTGGTTTTCAGAAATGGTCTTCAGAATTGAGCGCTAGGTTGTTGGAACTAACTGTATTTTGTGCCAACTCGATAATTGTTAAAACCATCATCATGTATATATTTTCGTGATTATAAGAAAATGGGACAAACTACCCATTAGCGTTAATTGCACTGCGAGCCTGCACATCTTTTGAATCATGCCTCCACCACATCTCTAATAATAATAATAATAATAATAATAATAATAATAATAATAATAATAATAATAATAATAATAATAATAATAACAAAGCCACTCTAAACAAGTTGGCGTACGTGTTTCCCACGTCACACGAAATTGTGGCAATCTAATGGATTCATTACTAAAACTCGATTCATTACGTTTTGGTCCAAGGACCAGACAAAACGAGAAGTTGTAGAAATTCAGTGCCATCGTATTATTGCTTTTGGGGAAAACAATTGCTAGTTACTTCCGTCTTTTTAAAAACAAAACTGATTTCCAAGTCAAGGCCATCCTACACGCGCTCAAAAACAATAAACTCTGTTTCACATTTGACCGGTCCTTCGCTAAAGGCCAAGTTGATTGTTTAGCTCTTTGTACTGAATTATATAGATTTACTGACTTAACACCGGTCATTAGCGAAAATGTTATGCCACACCCTTACCGACAGTACCTTTCTGCTGCATACAATCAAACTCCAGCAAATCGAGTCTCCTTTCATATATAATGTTCGGCAACACGTGTATCAATGGGTAAAATACCCTTTTTGGAAAATAATAAAATCGTACCGTGACGTATAGTTCGCACTTTAACGCAGAGCACTGACCATTACACACCAACTTCGACGCACCATTACTGAGTCAAATTGTGTGATAAATGATGACCCCATCCCTGTAATTTGGGAAAATGCCAGCCCATCCATTCCCCCAATATAATTGGACTACGTGACTCAGACTTGTGAGTAATGACCCGTTCTTTTTTATTCATTCGACTAGAGCATCATAACCCTGTATTTGATTATCTACATTTTGAGAATGACTTATCCGTTCTTTTAATCCCGCGAGTCATGCCTATTTCTTTGTAGTGCTGATGGACCTTCACAATAAAAATTAATGAATTATGGTAATAATCACCCTTCTTAAAAGTAGTTACTTTTCTCTAGACACTGGCAGTAGGGGATGGATTTACTTTTTTACATTTATGTGCTCAGTTTTGGACATATCAACAATCTATTTCTAACAAATAGTGAGGCTAACGTCGTAACTACGAAATTAATTTTAAATATCACTTCATTCGTTTTTTTTTACACGATTTGAAGAAAAATAATGTCGATAATTATCTTTTTTTTGTTTTCCTGATTTGTTACAAAAGAGTGTCCAGTAATTTCCGGAGAGGTTTGGAGAGACGATTGTCTCGTGGGGTGGCTGGTTGGATGTGATGTTGGACCTATTCGAGTTTTGCGCACTCAAAACTGTTTGGATAAGTAATTAAATAAGATAATGTGGAGTATATACTATTACATTTTGTATAGCAAGCTTTTTATCGGGAGCAGAGGGGTTGGGTTTCCTTTACACTGTCCCATAGTACCTATTACTGGTGGTTCCAGATCGATGACGAGTTATGAATTGCGATTCTACATTTAACGACACCTGTTCGATGACAATCTATGTATGACGTATATTGGCGTTAATTTTATCCCATCATACACATTAACGATACTTGGATCAAATTTCATAAGCCAAAGCCATCTAAGTCTCAAATGATTAAAAATATATACAAAAATGAGAATAATTTACCCCACCATGAAATATCCCCCGACAAGCGTTATATGTCAAGGTTGCCGACCGAAGTTATTTAATATGTTGAAGTTTTTATTTTGAGGTACTTTGATCGCAAAGTGAAACATTTAGATACACAAAATCTAAGTAATGGACGTCGGCAGGCAATTGCCTCCAATCTTATTTTAAAAAACCGAAGATTTTGGCTTCCCTCCGGCCCGCCTCCTTACGAACCTCTATGTAAACTAATCTTGCCATTCAGGATTTATTACGAGCGAAAGTTCCGTAAAAAGAAAAATGCTTTTAATTTGCAGTTTGTGCTTTAATAGTTTATTGCTTATGATTTTAGCTTTAATTCGAACGTATATTTCGACAATGAATTATAAAATTGCATTTATATCTAATATATAATTAAAAACGCTTGAAACGCCTGATATAATACTGTATCGTTATATGCGCATTTTGTTATAAAAGAGGTAGAAATATCTGATAAAACACGAGCACGCCACGTGCTTCGCTATATCCGATATTTCGTTACATCCAATTTTACTATAAATCAGGTCTTCTATAATATACGACAAAGGGGAGAAAATATGTACCATGAGCTAAGGCCAAGTTTTAGAAAGGTATCGTTTTAAAAAAAATAAACATACACTCATCATGGACGAGGGTATGATGCAATGATAGGATAATCGCCAATTAAGTTTAATTTGCGTACAAAAAAGTTTAAATAATTCAGAATGTTTTGTGTAGTCAGTCATACATCGCTTGACTAAACAGGATAAGTATTTTTTATTGTCGTGGTTATGCAAATCATAAAATAATACACCGAACATTTTCCCTTTAGTAACCCCATGTGATACCGTCCGTCACGAAGGCGTGGGCGTAGGAATATAGTCTTAGTGTAGTACATTTCTTGGGATGGGCGGTCTGGTTGGTTACTTACGACAGGTTGGAATGACGAGAACTTCATTCATAACATTTTGTGTGGGATCTCGAAGATAATGTACCTACGAATGTAGTTGAGTTTTGCGGCACAACAGGAAAATAGTGGTGGATATACGGTGTTGACTTCAGGTAAAGTACGGTAAAGTGTTAAAACGTGCAAAAATGAATTGCAAATTTGGGAAGGTAAACCCATTAAAAAAAAAATGTAAACATGGAATGCAAGAAAATAATACGTGAAACGTAAAGATATTAGAAATCTGTAAAATGAATATAAAATAAAAGATATAGGTATCATAAACGCGCGCTGGCGCATTGTATTCTAGGGAGGAAAGAGTTAACAGTTACATTATGCATCGCAATAAATACTAGAATTCATGGAAAACTGATTCTTCTCAAATTTTTTTACGATGAATTTAGCTCAAGAAAAAGATGGGCTGTGTTTCTGGGAATCTGGCATGAGTGATATGATAAATAATTCCAAAACTCTCTCTCTCTCTCTCTCTCTCTCTCTCTCTCTCTCTCTCTCTCTCTCTCTCTCTCTCTCTCTCTCTCTCTCTCTCTCTCTCTCTCTTATATCCAGGATATTACGTTGTTCTCATTTTAGCGTGTACATCATAGGTACTTAGTGGTCTTGTTCATAGATGAATATATTTCCAAGTTATAACTTTACAGTATACTAGCAATGATAAATAATGCAACTAAGTAAATAAAGCAACAGATTTACAAAAATGTAGCTGTCGAGTATAAGCCTGAATCAAGTTTTCTTTTAACTTGTATTGTCATTTATTGGAACCTAAAAGAAACGTTACTTAAAATAAGTTCCTTTCCTACGTTGTTTTTAATACTGTCCGCCATGAATAGCCTATAGTGTGCTGAAAAATGGCGTTAAGCCCAACAACAACAACAACGACGTTTTGTTTTGTTTTTCCTTACTGCTGCTTAGTTCACAAAAAACCATTAAGCTGATGACGTCAACATCAATTGTTGAGCCACAAATCCAATCTTCCCTGAAGTACCGTTATTTGTACAGAGAAAGAAGGTATAATCTAACCTTTCTTGCGATCAAAGAAATGATGTAATCCAGCATATATTCACTGCATATGTAACTTTTTTAATTACATTTTAAAGAAAATTAGTTCCATTAATCAAATGACGTAAAATTGGTCTACCCTGTGTACTCAGCCTGTAACTAATTATGGTCATATATATTTAATGTCCACACGTCTTCAAATGATGACTTTGTTCTGCAGTGAATTCACTAGGCTCACAACTCCTATAACAAATGCGGTGAGGGAGGTGGTAGGGACCTGCGATACATTAGGAAAAACAAAAGTTCTTGATCTCAAAAATGCTTGAACAAATATTATTGCTTTGATTTTGTAACACACACACACACACACACACACACACACACACACACACACACACACACACACACACACACACACAAATCCATTAAATTAGTTATGGGAAAAATTATCTTGAAAGAAAATCAGTATTCCAACAGTACTCTAAAAATTGAATGGTCGGTCCCTAAATATTCAGATCGTTTCAGTGGTAATTTAATTTGTGATTTTTCGGATTGAAGTGAGGATATTGCAGAAATGTACAGTATATGAATATGCTAATGTGAATATTTGAGTCCTGATTGCCAAACTCGTAAGGCTGTACTAAGCATTTATTTAACATAGCTGTGACAAGATGGTTGCTATAAATTGTAAGCCAGCATCTTGTAAGCATTTTGTCACATTTGGACCATGGCAGTATGTGAAATCGACTGTTGACCAATAAAAATGCAGCAGATTAAGGCAGAAAAGTCCTCTCAGTGCCTTATAAACATCGCTTTGACAGTCAACGATCGTGTAGTAGACAATTGATGATTGCTCCAGACATTCCAATTAAAAAAAAAAATACATTCACGGTCCTTAGTAGACCAGCAAGTAGAGAGAAAAAAAAAAGCGGAGACATTATTGGTCCAGTTACATTGTTACTTAAGTGCGGCAAAAATTATGCAACCATTTTGATTCGTTCATTTATAATTTAAAGGCTTGCTGTCTTGAATATCTAAACTCTTTTTTCATTCTTGATAAGATGGAAAAGCAATCGTTAATTCCCGTTTATGACGAGAAATAGCTTAAAAGTTGTATTTTACGATCTCGTACGGATGCGGTGAGCTGAGGATACTTCTACTACTACTACTACTACTACTACTACTACTACTACTACTACTACTACTACTACTACTAATAATAATAATAATAATAATAATAATAATAATAATGGATCTTCATATTGTCAATACTCTGTCACACCAGGTCGATATGTTTGCCGTCTCAAAAGAGAGTCAAATACAATCGTGACCATCTAAGCTTGACCAAACAAATAAAAGGATTATGGAAATAATCTGATACATTATGGTATCTTACCATGACCTCTTTTTAGGTCATTGATGCTGTCTTTTAAGCCAATGTAAGACAAACTAACTGTCGTCTATGAAAGTTTATTTTGTTTTCATGATGAAAGAATAAGGACTGCCGCGTCGTTTGTTATTTCTCTTCTAATATTTAGCAAAATCCTCTAGCAAGCTGGCTGATTTTCTGAGCCAGTTTGTGGCAGGAAGTTGTAGCAGTAGTTTCATGTTCGAACAGTAGATTTTGCATCCGATTTTAAACGGCACAGGCCTATATTTGCCGTTGCATAAATCGATGGCTGATCCAAGCCTTTTCAGTTTGTTTGGATTAATCAGTAGAACAAACAACATAGACCATCCCAGGCGTTTTTTTTTTTTTTTTAGTTGGTCTCAACTTGTAAACAGTTAAGAACGGTACTACTTTAATTAATGCAGTCGTTCGTTCCCCATAATAACAAATGTTTTATCAGATTTATGAAAGTAAAAAAAAATCTTATAAGTCAGCACTTTTGAGCACGTATTATCGTTCATGTTTTCGTTATTTGATGCTTGAAATAAGACATTATGAATACAGGTGAAACTATACAATGAAATTAGAGTATTCACTCAATAAAGGGAATTTACATTTGTTCTATCGTGACTTGTTTTAACATAGGCTGATCTAGATATTATTAACAACTTTGTATTCGCCTTTTTTCACGACTCGGCTCTATAACATCAGATCGGTTCTCATGCTACTTTGTTATCAGAATGTTCCTTTTCCGCTAGGTTCTGGGAAGAAACGCCAGAACTAGGCACAAATGTTCAATATACAACGCGTGTAATCTTTGCACCCCTCACCGTTGGATGGCAAGCCTTTGTGTGTGACTCACCCAATACAGGGTTATGACCATCCGAAAATGGTTTTGCGGTTTTGCTAGGGAATGTCAAATACGCTGTTTGAAAGGAAATGCTCCTAAACTTGAAACTATTTTCATACGATGTATGTACATGTCGAGAAGCTACCAGGGTCTTGGTGTGATCAAGAAATGCCCCAAAAGATGAAAGGTAGGTTTTGTATGTCGGTAAAAATGTACACTAGTCAAGAGAAAACTCGTATTATTTCAAACAGCAAATATTTTGCAAGCTTGACTATTAGTAGCTACGATGTCGTAGCCTTAGCTTGGTTTGTTGTGGTTGAGTCTCCACAGCGTAGGACAAAGGTACTAATATTAGTACTAGACTATTAGGTACAAGTTAGAAATAGATAATTTGCTCGTGAACAAAATATCGTGTGTGTGTGTGTGTGTGTGTGTGTGTGTGTGTGTGTGTGTGTGTGTTGGATTTAACATAGTTTGTGGTAATCAAAACGAGAACAAACCATAGTACATAATATTTTTCATATCACATCAAAGATTCCTGCCCACAGTATATGATCCTTGGGGTCACGATTGACTTCATCCAAGGATAGGGTGCTGACGGTCACGGTATGTGATCCTTGGGATCACGATTGACTTCATCCAAGGATAGGGTGCTGACGGTCACGGTATGTGATCCTTGGGGTCACGATTGACTTCATCCAAGGATAGGGTGCTGACGGTCACGGGGTCACGATTGACTTCATCCAAGGATAGGGTGCTGACGGTCACGGTATGTGATCCTTGGGGTCATGATTGACTTCATCCAAGGATAGGGTGCTGACGGTATCCGAAGCAAACTCTGATTATCGGGCTCTCAGTCGTCCTGAAATTTAGAAGCAACATGGAAGAGTCACTAAATCGTTAGGGAGACTTTTTTTTTCTTGTTTTTAATAAATATTTAGCTAATATTTATACACGATTTCACCTGTCATGAAAAAAGATGTAAAAATAATTAGTGGTTTCACTCAGCTTTTGTGTTCTGAGTTTGTTATAAGTTGTTTATACCCCTTCCGCAGATCTTGTTTAGCTCGAAACATTATATAAATAAATTCCTATCTGCCTCTGTCACGACTGATTTTGTTTGTGCTTTTCATGATGTTTGTTTAACTGACTTAGCAGCAATAACGTCTTTCAATGTTTGTGCCTGTAACGGATATAAAAATTTGATCTTTGCCCATCTATTATCAATCATGATATGACTAGCCATAAATAAATAAATTCTTTGTTTTTGTTGCAGCAACCCTTTGGTATGAAAACGAGGTTCTGCAAATTTAATCCTGAAGTCGGAAGTGACGTCATGGATAACTGTATACAGGGACTTACAGGTAGCTGCAGACGACATTTTAAAGAATCCATCCATTTCATACAAAACTCTTTCATCTGTTTAAATTCTGTACCAATGTCATTATAACCTTGTGAGCAATAATATTTGTTCAGTCCTCACAGCCAATAAGTCTTCAAAAAATTTGAACTTGATTGCCGAATCAGTTAGGACAAATCACCACCGGAAACCACAGCGTTACTTTAACATTTGGGATGGTGAGAAATTAGTGATTTTCCAACAAATATTTCTGATTCACAAAGAGAATGAGAATATCACGTGCAAAGGTCACAGTTGACTAAACTCATGGACTTATTCTTTCTTATTTTAAAGGTAGGGATATATTGTACTGCTCATTTAAAGTTTTGTTTCATGGAGATGGATACAAATAATACCACCGGTAAGTCTACATTCTGGGTGTACGTCTTTCTGTCTGCTTGTATGTTGGTATTTGTGCTTGATTCTGCTTAGTCTTCCCATAAATCGTTAACGATAGTTGTACTACGTATATGACATGAACTGTTCGGATTCAACATGTTTTTTTTTTTTTAAATTAATATTAATTTATAATTTCATTAATGAAGCTTTCGATACATTTAATATTATTGGAAATAGTGGCTTGGACTTAACAAAGGGCCCATTCAGTTATGTGGCTCAGTTATAATTCATTCTGTCATTTTGGGCAAGTACTATCATTTCGGTTGTACATTTCAAACGTGTTCCGATCGAATAGTTTTTAGTGATAGTATATAATATTGTATAACGCACCAAAAGTTGTCTTGCGGCAGGAGTAACACGTAACTTGGTACGAAATCTATTTTTGTTTAAAATTGTTGTGTAATATATTTCTTTATGGAATTTTAATTTCGTTAACTGATTGATATATATATATATATATATATATATATATATATATATATATATATATATATATATATATATATATATATATATATATATATGTGTGTGTGCGTGTGTTTGTGTGTGTGAAAATAAATTTTAATTCTTTTTAGTCACCAATAAGCTCAAACTAGCTAGAGGATATTATATTTCAAAGGACAACTACAGGATAATGTTATCTTTATGCGCGCGCTATTTATTTCTATTATATACAGCTCTTGCCAGGAAGACCACCGTTTTACATAGACCGCCACTTTGCCCTATTCGTCAGTCGCTGCAGTCGGTTTAAGCGGCGAATGTCGGAACGGGCTTAGTGACGGTCCTACTCTCTCTCTCTACCTGTGTGGAGAATATTCAGCTCGTGTCATCCCAGTACTTGGAAGATGGAAGAAAATTTGCATTTCTAAAACATCAGCAAAAATAAAAAGCAAAGACGGCAACAACCACAGGGATTTCAATATATCTAAACCGAGTCCAGCAACCAGAAAACCTATGTCCTTGAAGCAGATTTCGTAGACGGCTACGAATACGAAGATTGTCATGGATTTGATTTGGAAGCTATCTGAATCTTTTACTTAATATCTCTCTATGTATTTGATGAAAGAGACGCATGTATGAAATGTTTGTATCAAATTAGTTTAACAGCCCGTCATGACGTCTTACTACATTTCATGAGAACTTTATTGAAAATAGCACATACTGAGTGAGAATCCAGTCTTGTAAAATTTGGCCAGAATACGAAAATACGTTTTTATATAAAGGTAGTACCTTCATCTATCAAATCTGTCTCTATCCATCTGAAATCTACTGGTTGTTGTATTAATTGTAGAACAGAATTATATCCACAGCTGGGTAAAAGATGTCCTTGACCTACTGGAGGAAAGTTTTGCCGTCCCAATGTATGGTAAACACCATTCCCCAACAGCTGCAGCAGCTGATGCAGGTGTCATAAGTGGACTATGACACGAAATAGACTGCTTTTTTAATACCACCAAACTGTATAGGTATTCATAATAGAATGTGAACTTGATAGAGAGAGAAAGAGTAGGTTTTGTGCGATAGACTGCCACGAACAATGGATTACTAGGTGACACAGAATTTGTCACTCTCTTCACATTAGATGTCATACTAAGAGTTGTCATTAACTAAGAAGAATGATCATTTGCTCCACCCACCCACCCCAATCAGGTATGTATGTACTATTGCTTTATGGCAGCTCAGTATAGCACTGGCTATAAAGTGCCAAAAGGTTGTTTAAAAAACGGTTAAAAGAATTGAACAAAATTGGGAAGATAAAGAAATATGCAATAAGCACAAAAAATTACAAAGAAAATTGTTATGCAAAGTTTAAGTCACAAATCATTTTGTTCCAGTTGTAGTGATTTTCTTTTAAGTGAAAAAAAGGACTTTATTAGTGGAACCGTGTTTCAGATAACTGCGTTATTCTTTTGTCTGCAGGTTGTATATATTATATATTTGTTATTTTACTGTGCATGCAACTCAAAAAAAAGACCGTTGATTGGTCATTTGTGTTTTTTGGTTCAGGAAACACTAAGACGTTACTGTTGATAAAGATATTTTGATCAAATTACTGTGATCTAGTTATCCTATACAAAAACGTTATTGTTGTTTTGTGAACAGACTTTCATACTAGTGTTTCGGTCAGAAAAGGGATGGTTATACGTGTTTGAAAACTACATTCAGGCCATAGGCAGACAAAAGAGCTGCTAGTACTCGCTTGCCCTGCCATTGTCGAGAGGTGACTTTGTACTGGTTTCGTCTGCTTCTGGAGAATGAGGTTGCATCTAATTTAAGATGATGCAAATTTATTTCTGTCATGTTTTTACAAAGAAAGTTTGCCAAATTCATAATAATTGTTTCCAAAATTAAATGATCTCTCTCATTGAAGATCAGATTTTGGCGTATACAATACCGAACTTTTCGTGCATCTCATGTATTTGGGAGAGGGCGAAAATGGGCTTTGTCTTTTGTCCAATTCCAGACTGCAAAATAATGAGAAAAAATGCGAGCGTCCAAAGTTCATCCGGTAAACATTCATGCATAAATGGATTTTTTTAAAAAAAAAAAAGATAAGTGTTCAAAACTCTTTTTTTTATAAATATTTCTCTTGTTTCAAAATTAAAACTCATTTTTATAAAAGTCTCTTTTTCACAAATAAAGCTCTATCCTCATTTTTATAAAATAATCTCTTATTTTCAAATATTAACTGTATCCTCGTTTTTTCGCTGTGATTGCTCTTGTTTAAACAGTCAAAACACAATTATTAGATTTCTTAATTCTAGCAACAAAACAAAAATCGTCCGCCTGCGCGTGTGTGCCTATGCAGACTGCTGGAAATGGAATTTCAGGACAAAGTTATGATAATACTGGTTTTTGTGCTATTGAACTCGCACAGTGTGATATATTTTTTACACCACAGTAATTTCGTTTATAAATTTTTCTGTCGTACATTTGATATATGCCCAGTCTTTGTGTTTCTTAATTGTTTTGATTCGGTGTTTAAATTAGCATTTCTGCATTCCTGTAAATAGTTGAATGACATTTGACACCCATAACTACATAGGTCAGTAAGGAATACAAGTCAGGAATGTAACAGTATATACAGTTATCGACGACTTATCCACTGTTACATGTATAAAGGTTCATAAACTGAGTATAAAAAGTTATTTCTTTTCAGAACAGTCCGGACGAAAGTCAATACATTGTAATTTTCTTTAGCAGCTGCCAGACGTCTTTAAAAAAGACTAATATGAAATAACTCGAAGCGATGTATTTTCCACGTATGAAAGTTCAGAGAGTGCTAGGACATAGACTTGCTTAATTACAACTGCACATTCCTTTCGATAATCTCCCTAAAACAGGTGCTGAAACTGCATTTAAGCTGAGAATTGTATAGTAAACGCATAGTCTGTTTTATAGGTGGTAATGCAGGTTTGGGGACAATGCACGCACTTATATACAGTGTTGAAATTACTCGTATTGCCAGAATCCGACTGTTTGCTTCACTTAATCAGTTTTGGTTTCAATGATTTTCCTGAAATGTTTCAAACGATTTTGTTGTTGTAGTTCTTTTTGTCCCCTCCCCCACATGCTTTCATTTCCAACCAAGCCACGTCCATTAAAGGCTTCAAAGCCATCTCTATTTTTCGTTGAGCTGTTCTTTGAGGCCGATAATAGGTCATTGAGCCAATGGAAATAATCGCCAGTTTACACCCTTTCCCAAGTACACGCTCATTTTTGCGATTTCAGAACTGTGATCTTACGACCATATGGCGCGCGCGCTTTTGTGTGTGTGTGTGTGTGTGTGTGTGTGTGTGTGTGTGTGTGTGTGTGTGTGTGTGTGTGTGTGTGGTGGTTTCAACAAAGCTTTAACAATTTTCACTCATGTCGCTGCGATGTCTGCAGTATGTTAATTTATAGTGATATCTAGCACTGGGGAATCATGCCACAGACAGTATGATGTCCCACCTGGTCACCTTATCCTAACACGAGAGTGGCCAGTCCTAGCACTAACCTCTTATTGCTAGCGCCTTGGAAGGCAGCTGTTAGTTCTATTTTTATAAGTGTTTGGTATGACTGCCTGGGTTAGAACCTTCCCCATCCGAGGTGGACGCTTTAACACTTGACAACCGAAGCGGTCACCATCGGGCTTAATTCCCATTACCTCTGGGTAGCTGGGGGTTAGAAAATTGTAAACGATATTAGTGTTGGCAAAGGGCCTTTGATACCACACAACAAAATAAAGAACAACACCTCCAACTACTAGTACAACTTCTACTACTACTACTACTACTACTACTACTACTACTACTACTACTACTACTACTACTACTACTAGCGGGTGATAGGTTAAATAATTTATCATTAGGGGTCGTCCATTAATTATGTCAACAAAATGGGGTGAGGGCGTTTGAAGAAGTTTGACAATTGTTGACATGGGGGAGGGAGAAGTTCAAAATAAATTGACGTCAACAATGTTATTTTTACAATAAATTTAATAATAAAAAATAGGGATATAAAATCTAATTTTTTCATGAATCCAGTATTATAGTCAATTTGAAATCAGTTAAACAAGTAAAAATTGTATTAAAATTTATTTGTACACATTTTAATTTCTATATTCTATTTTAGCAATAATGCCAGCCTTATAAAATATTGTTAGTTTGTAAACGGGAGGGGGTATTTTACAATTTTATGGGGGGGGCACTGAAAGTTTGAGTTGTTGACAAGGGAAAGTGTAAAATTTGCCTAAAAATTGTTGACATAATTAATGGACGTCCCTTTTGTTATGTTTAAAGAGAGAAGACACATTGTTCGTATGTGAAGGAAAAGAATATGTTTAGTTTCTAATGATCTGGAATGTTGACAAAGATTTAGTACACTTTATTCCCCTCAAGTTCAAAGTTTAGTCCCCTCAAGTTCAAAGTTTAAAATATAAGACTTGGGTTTTCAAACGATACGTTCAGTGAAAATAGATATTTGTATATAACTACATTACCTTGGTATGCACTTTATTTCCCTATCAAGTGCAGTGGCCGTTCCTTGTCTAGACGAGAGTTGTTACAGACAACTGAACGACGTTTAAATACATGCCTGATTTAGCACCAGTAATGCTTAGCGCGCCAATTGCTCGCCATGCTGGGCTGGGCTCAAATTTCCATATTAAATTTAGGATTTACTGGTAAAAAATGGAAAGAGTCTATTCCATTTAGTTCTCCAAACTTCACTTGAAAATTTGTTCCTCTTACTTTACTGCCATTTATACCTCTGGTAAAGAAAGTGGTATTTTCCCCGATTTACCTAGGTTTTTATTCTCCCACTAACTTGATGTGTGAGTATTTCTAGCCTTTCCCTTTTCTTTGCACCTAACACCAAATAATTCTTCATAGTTTGTTGGTATTTTTTTCGCTTTGTATATAGTTCTGACATTATTTGGTTTAAGTGACCCCCTCTCAATCGTGCAGACCTTTTCATGCATACGTAACACGAAGGCCAAGGTCTTTCATAAATGAAAATGCCATGTACTTGATGCTCATGTTTTACTTCTCTAAATTAAAGTTTTGATATTTATTGTGACAATAGCTGTTTATTTCGATTTAGCTGCTTTTAGGTTCGCTGGGTACATAAATTATGAACAAATGTTTCTCTCATCTATAATTTTGACCCCGTTGTCCTTCTGTAACGCAGGTGCGGTGTGTTCTCATTGTTATACAGGCCATGCAAGTGCCAGATGGCTTAGTTTTGCCGTTTTCCACTTCCCGGACAAGCTACAGGGAGCAGATAGAAGTTAGTACCGATCTCTGTGTCATTCATGCCGCAATGAAAGCACGAATAAATAGTCTTTTATGAATCCCCTTGAAATTGAGGTAGAGTGGCATTATGTTTGATAAAAGTACATCATTTATTATCGCATTTTTAGGGTTGTGTTCAAGCCGGATTTGGTCTAACACTCAGTTTGCACCGTCAACACCAGGCCTACTATTTTATGGACACACTCCCGGAACATATTCAGTAGTTTTAAATGTAATATAATACATTTACCTCGTTTACGACTATTTTCAAGAACAAGATAATTCGTGTGGGTTTGTTTTGACATTAGCAGCTGACAGAAAGAGCCTGTCTTAAATTTTACTGTTTCTCTCTTATTGTTTTTGTTGTCTTGAATATGTTTGACTTTTCAGATGAAAAGTGACTTTGCATAGCTGATTAAAAAGAAATCAGTAGTCGTTTAATTGGAACCAGAAAAAGGGCTTCAAGAAGCAACAAAATCTCCAACCCCACAAGAACAGCTGATTCTTTTGATTTTTTTTGTTTAGTGATGAGAATGAACCGAAAAGATGACGTGGACGTTTTATATGATGGTTCCTGATCTCCTGATGCAGTCGTGATAAACAGTCACAAAAACGAGTTTCCTGACTTTTAATACTTATCGATCGATCGATCAATCAGTCACCTTTTACTTTGTTGGTTCTTTTTAATTACTTCCTCTAATTCGGTTATAACTTAAGATTTTTTGAAATAATTGGGAGGTCTTAATTCAAAGTGATGCGTGAATCGCGATACAACACCCCCCCTCCAAAATATGGTGCATTTGATTATAGAGATATGTATTAATAAAATCTTTACGAATACAAGTACCGCTCGAGTTCTAGCATTTCTAAACACTTTTTAGGTTTTGCAGAGCAGGACTTTTCAAATTTTTAGAGTTCTTAGAGTGCGAGTCCTCTAAACTTCTTGGAGAAAGCCGCAGCAGCTCAGTTAGCAGTCCGTCGCAATCTTAATCCAACAGTCGCGGGTTCGATATCGACAATGTCAGATTTAGTCGGCTGTATTTAAAACATACAAAACCAAAATTAAGTCTCTCCAAACACAGAGTTCTTACAGAGTTAGTCTCTCCAAACATCTTAGAGCTTTTACAGATCTTGTCTCTCCAAACAACTTTTTATTAGAGTTCTTATTGTGGAAATCTTTCCAAGTACTTTTAGAGTTTTTAGAGAGTACAAGAGTATTTTCAAATACCCTAAAATTTATTATGTAGCATGCCTTTCCAAACACCTTGGGAGGTTTTTTTACATGGCAAGTCTTTACAAACACCTTAGAGACTCTAACGCGAGATCAAGGCATTACTAATCCAATGGTGTCTTGAGCAAGACCAGCGAAAGATTGAGATGGAATGGCGTGTCACACGGAATTTATATATGAATGCCTCTTTGAAACGTGATGGTTCTGTACCATTTGCTCCATATTGCACATTCATTATTGTCGTAGTCTTTTTCCTGTCATCGTATTAATTTTTATCAGTAGTTTCTTGTTTCTGTTACACATATCTTTGGTATTTTCATTGTCGTTATCTTCGTTATCGTAACCGTCATTATCGTCATATTACCACGATCAATAATTAGAGGACTTCATTTGGTTTATTACATAAAGTATTTGGGGCTCTTAAAGTCCGTAAGTAAAAGAGTACTTCACTCTTGGTATGTTTGCTTAACGTCTTGCAAGAAATTTTGATTTTAAAAGAAGGCTGAAGTATCCGTATTAAATGACGATCAAACGTAACAAGAAATAGAAAGCTGTTCCAGGCAATATTGGAACGTCTATTCTAGCGCAAGCTAAAAATAAAACTGTTGACTATAGAAAGTGTACCCGACATGGACGATGTAAAAACCAACAGTGTACACCAGAAGAATACACTTTATCATGTTTCCATTCACGAGTAGCTCAAGTAGAAAAGGTTATGATTGCGGAAATCGTGCCTCACGATTATTTAAAAACCTTTTGTCTAAAGTGTGATCTCCCAATAAAACGAAAACAAATTTCTTCAGATAATTATGGTATATTGTATTCCCTAGTGTGCAATGATACAGAGTTGTATTACAAAAGAAAATCGACGATAATGACCCTCAGTGTGCACGCATTAGCAACGTTACCTTGCCACCATCCCTTACCAGCTGAATCGTAAAGGATCGATCAGATAGGAATACAATAAAGATGATTCGTTTAACACAGGAATTCTGTAAATAACATTTTCGTAAGAGTGAGTTTATTTGGTTTGATATTCAGTACATTATTATGGGGCGGGGTCGTCGTAAATACGTCATAGTGTAGGCTTGGTGAGATTTACTAAATAATATTTAATTTGAAAATTAGAAGAAACTGCTTGTAAAATATCGCCAGATCATGTACAATGTTACCTACCCTATGTGTATATATAATCCAAACTTGTCTTTGGCACAAAACATGTTATTGCCATTTACTTAACACGGGTATTTATGGGGTCTTCTTTTTTCTTTGTAGAAGCAAGGTTTTGCTCGAAAGTTTCACATTTTTGCAAATGATTTAAAGTGATTCACATTTTTGCAAATGGTTTAAAGTGATCCACATTTTTGCAAATGGCTTTAAGCGATTCACATTTTTGCAAATGATTTAAAGTGATTCACATTTTTGCAAATGGCTTAAAGTGATTCACATTTTTGCAAATGGCTTAAAGTGATTCACATTTTTGCAAATGGCTTAAACTGATTCACATTTTTGCAAATGGTTCAAAGTGATTCACATTTTTGCAAATTATTTCAAGTGAAATAAGTGTTATTTTCCATTTTTTATTGTTAAAAGAAAATAAGTGTATTATTGGTGGGGCAGGTTACAAGAATTTACTATTTCCAGTATTTTGATATCTGATGGGTGGGGGTGATTTGGGTTTAATCGTGTACATCTAAGCCTTGTTTGTGACGTGCATCTAAACGTCTTTGTAGCAGGGTCATATATGTTAGACATTTAAGTATTCGTGTTTTGATTAAGCAGGAGTGGATATTTTATTATTTTGTGTAATTAATGTTCATTGACGAGTGAAATAAGGTCGTCTTTCGCAGTTATTGTGTTCTTCTAATTTTACACATATTTAACCAAGTAAGCAGCCTTGAACCAGAATTACCGGATAAGTTTTATTCACTCTATGCAATGAAGCTACCTTGATTATTCTTCATGCTGGGTGGTTCTATTGTATGACAAGTGGTAAATAACTTTTTGTTTGGTTAGGTTGCTACTTGTCTGTATAAACAGCATAGTATGAACCCTAACATTAGTGAAGATTATTTCATTAGAGCTTCTGAAGTGAGCTGGTAATGGGATTACAGTTAGAAAAGTTTCTGATTCTTTGCTTTAAGGAAAAATGTGACTTGAACTTTGTCCCATACGATAAGGGTGTACGAAAGCAGGAGAAATGCATTTATCTTTATTTACCAACCTCGTGCACAATAAATCCAATGTCTTTTTTTTAAATAAAATAGCTGGACTTGTATTTTCTATTCTTGGAGCAGAAGACAAGTGCTGTTACATTTAGCGCCAACCGTGGGACTTGTTGTGCATAAGTCGAGGTTGTGTATATGTACCTGATCTGATGGAAGGGACTGATCAATTGGATTAAAAAAAATGAGATAAAATTTCCTACAGTTTCACGCTGTGTGCATGTGGGGTACGCCAGCCATATAAATTATAAAAGACTTCATCATAGAAGAATACACATGAAACTCATGCCGTGTTTATTTTGTGCTTCATTCATGGGATTCAGGAAATGGTTTTTTAGCATTTTTATTGATACTCTGTGGATCATCTGACCCTTGTGATTGACAGTGATATTCATCCCATCTTAATACCGACTGATTTGTTTTGACTCATTAGGACACTGTAAAACTTGTTTGTGCCTTTAACCCTGACCAAATTATTTTTTGATGAAGCACGTAAGAATGGTTATCATCATTGCAAGTTGAATTAATTTGCATTATTACAGATACATCTATGAACAATTTAATTGTTGCTAATTGGTTTTTCATTTGTATCTTTATGTCCGTAATATAGCAACCCATTATGAGATACTCGTATTTATGGAATTTCCTTCATAACCTTAATATTGTTGACTTGTTTAATTTTGTTACTATTCCTTTTTTGTCCTTTTTACAATTTTAGGATTTTCTTTTCAGTTTCGAAATTGTGATTTCTTTTAGATATTAAAATCTGCATTATCTCAGGGCTAGAATACAGGTAGTTCTGGTTCACCTGTTTCTACTAAAATCTATTTTCCCTTAGATTGTATTTTTCAACAGTACACTATAGTTTCTTACTGAGTGATCCTATTTCGGCATTATTGTTGCTGTAATGGCCCTATATATTTTTGCCCTGACATTTCTTGAAATTCTGAACGTTGTGGTAATTATACTTAAATTACACAATAATTACCGCATAGATCCGCTTTGCTTAGACAATATATATTGCGCAGATGTTTTCGTGCATTCCGTCATTTTGATCGCGCAGTTTTCGAATAGATGTGGAGTTCAAAGAAGCAGTAGTTAGAAACATAGTAGGGGCATTTATGGCTTTAGCGGGCCACTGGTCCTATATCTTTCACACTACCAAATTAGCTAAGGATATCGCTATTTCAGGAGGCAGGAAGAGTGAAACATCGTATGAATTATTGAGATATGAAGCTACATGTTTACAAGGCAAGTGTCCACAGGCCATCAGACGTTCCTTGTGAGAAGCTGGACAGGATTGTTATGTGATTGGTTTAACAACATTTATTAAGGAGTTATTATCAAGCTGGACAGCGTGTAAGTCAATGTAGATTTGAAGGAGAATTTATTAGCGGACTCTTCAGTACTCGCCAAAAAGATGACAAAGATATTTCAACATGGAGTTGTAGGTGGAAGATTTCTTGAACAGCGCCGTCCAGAAAGAGTTAGAGAAGGCTAGTGAGACAAATGACATGTGTAAGGGCTATGCGGTGGACAGGACTTAACATACACTTAGGATGTGTATGGCAATAGTATAAGATTCACTCATTCAAGACATTTGACGAATTAGAGTAGATCTTCGTCGTATTGAATCTGAACGCACGCATTTGGAAGATGAGCTAAAAGCTAAAGCGCACCAAGAGAAATACCCATCTTCGTATGTCATCCACTTGAACCACATCACAAAACAAGGAGCTTATTGAATCGACTGATCTTGTCCAGCATCTGTCGCATGAAATGAAGATGCTTAACGAGCATTCAGCATCCCACTCATCCAACAACCAGCAACCGATTTAGTGCTCCACATACACATGTAGTAAGTACTGACCGAGTATGCTGGCGCTGCGGAAAAATTTGACATATTGTTTCTGCTTGTCGTGTTTGACTAGACGATTCGAAACTTGATATAAACTTCAACAGGTCTATGGATGGGGGCTCTCCAAGCGGTTGCCATAAGGAATATAAAGGAACCGACACGATATAGCTGGTAGGAAATTTGTGTTATCTTGAATTGTATCTGAGTAAATTCACAGATTGATACGAGATCGACCGCATCAACAGTTAGCCAGATATTTTCCAATCATAATTTGAAGACGATTCCGATTGAGCCCGTTACAGATCTTTTGAATGCTGAATGTGCGAATGCGGAGAAGTTACTATGTAATGGCTACATAGAGGTTGAAACAGAAAGTAATATTCTGTCAAATATGGAAAGACAATGTTTAATACTAGTCGTGCCAGGCAGCAGCTAAAGTATTCTCGTTCCCTTGTTGCTAGGAACAAACTAGTGAATTCTCTAGAGAAATGCAAAAGCAAGCATAGACCAAGATTTCTACAGACAGCTCAATTGCCAGCTCTATGGTATATGACATTCAGATGTTTGACCTTGCGAGAAATGGAGTTAGCAAAGAGGAACTGGAAATCGGTAGCAATGTGACATTGGGAACTTTATTGAAAAAAAAGGTACCTTTCATTCAACAGGTGCTTGACTTCAAGCTTCATTGGTGTCCACAGTGAATGAAGTGTAGATAATTCTCCAGATTTGGTGACTTAACAACTACACGAGGAATGGTCTGATAGAAGTTCATGTATCAAACGTGACTGCCAGGATAATCTATATTCCTCGTAGAGCTATTTTGTGTGAGTTAGAACCAGCATTTGTGACTGGTTTAGCAGATGTGATTGGAAGAAAGCGAGTAAATGACCTTCTCAGTCAGATGGATATCACTTGGGATAATTGTCCAAAGATGATCTACAAAATGGAATAGAACTTGTAAAGTAATTCAAAGATATATTTTCCAGAAGTGAAACAGATTTGGGATTTACGGCAACAGTGAAGCATCACATAAGTCTGATCAGCGAGACACCATTATAGACAAAGATACGTAGGATACCCCTTTCCATCTACATTGAGGTGAAAGATCACCTTCACCAGCTACTTATTAGCGGAGTGTATCGTAGAATAGATAGTCCTTGGGCCAGTAATGTTGTTTTAGTGAGGAAGAAGGATGGTAAATTCGCAAGTGCGTAGATTTTTTGGTTTTTGAACAAGATGACGATCAAGAATTCTATATCTTGCCCAGGATTGAATGTATCATAGACTGTTTGGCTGGATTTAAATATTTTACGGTGCTGTATATGAAATCGGGGTATTTAAAATTTAAATCTCATAAGGAGACAGACAGACTTTAGTGGGTCCACTAAGTTTCTACGAATTTGAGACTTGCCATGGGTCTTTGCAATACACCAGCTACGTACCAGAAATTGATGGAAGAGTGACTCGTAGATATGCATCTGACCATCTGTGATCTGTCATGTCATTTTCAGTAAAACTTATGATGAACATTTCAAACATCTGGAGGTTATAACAAAGATTACGGAGTGTGACTTTAAAGTTATCCCCAATCATAAAGTCTGTATGGACCATTTTTGTATCGGAGGCAGGTTTTGAAGCAGACCCAGCCAAGATTGATAAGATGATAAACTCGCCAGCTCATTACAACCCTGAGGCAGTTCCTTGGAATTGCTGGTTACTACCACAAGTTGATGAAGAACTTCTCGAAGATAGCCAGACCATTATCAGAATTTATACCAAGCACTCAGAATAAAGCGTGTAAACGTCAGAAGAAAATTCAACACAGACCATGAAAATGGGGGCCCGAACAGGAGAAAGTCTTCAACAACTATAGAATGCCCCCCCTTCACCACCTGTTCTAGGCTACGTTGAATTTAGGGAACTTTCCGAGCTGCACACAGGTGCTAGTCATTACGGCCTTGGTGCAGCTTACTATCAGATTCAAGATGGCATCAAGCATTGTCAGCCGAGTGTTAAAAAACGTGAGCGAAAGTAATCAGCACATCGTTTGGAATTCCCGGCAATAAAGTACGCAGTCACTGAGATATTCAATGATTATCTTTAGAGACAGTATTTTTTAATGTGTACACTGGCAGCAATCTGCTCACATATATTCTTACATCAGCCAAATTACAACTTTTTCATTGACTTTCTGACTCCTAATATGTCCATAGGAGATTGTCAAACTATATTGGTTATTACAGATAATTTTACCAGTGATGCAGAGGCCATTCCGACAAGAAACCTGATGGCCAGGACTACAGCTGATGTTCAGTTTCATGGTTTTATTGTGCATTATGGTATGCCCCGACGTCTGCATTCAGACTTGGGTGCAAACTTTCTAAGTAAGGTCATCTAGGAAATATGTCAAGTTACTGAAATCACAAAGTCTCACACGACACCCTTTCATCCAATGGGCAGTGGTATATGTGATTGATGGAATAGGACATAACTAGATATGTTAAGAACTCTCAACCCAGATCAGAAAAGGAATTGGAAAAGCTATTTAGGGCCATTGTTTCGTGCATAGAATATCGCGTGCCACGAGTCTACAGTCCATACGCTATTATTTCTGTTGTTTGGAAGAGAGCCACGACTACTTATTTACCTCGCATTTGGATTAGACAAGGGTAGTGGATAAGGAAATTTGTTCAAATATATCCAATCTATTTGGAACCGGTTGGAAGAATCGTACAGGCTATCCACAAGTCTTGCAGGAAAATCTCAAGAAAAGCAAACTTGGGCATATGAACTGAAAGCAAAAGCTGCAAGTCGTCAGCCTGGGGATTGGGTTCTTTCAAAAATTGAGCACTTATTGGGAAACGAAATTGCTGATTGCTTGAGGACTAAAATTTAGATTGTGCAATCCCAACCAAACTCGAATATTCCAGTATACATTGTACGATCGAAAGAGGGAAAGGACCCGAACGTACACTTCACGGAAATTTGTTTCTTCCTTGCCAATTCAGTCGGAGAATAGTAATCATAAGCAAGAGAAAACCATCTTCTAAGTCTGGAACATCCGATTAGAATTTCACCCTAGATTAATTTCAAGGAAACGGATTCAGAGCAGGATGAAAAGAATTATGTATCGCTTAATCTTCCAAGTGATAATGAAATGATTGATGTATCTGATGGTTCCGAAATAGAAGACACGGGTGATACGTCTGTCAGGAACAGTGTTGCAGATGATTTAACCGGTACAAGTTCAATTGCAAGCTACTCCAGTGTGAGTCTTAGGGTGACTAATGAAACATCTTCAAACATGGATGATAATCCGAGTGGGAAGAGAATTGGTTTAAAATAGTGCATATGATGATAATTAACAGAGTGGTCATGTTGCTGAACAGCCAGAAACTATGAATCCAGAAGACACTGTGATTAGCATTAATAATGACTGCAATACTTTGTGACAACAGAGTGAGATCCCGAGTAACGTAGTAGTTACTGATCAATTACAAAGAGAGGAGTTCCATGCCTGTTCCAGCACCTCGGCGTTCTAGTCAGTGACCAAAACATCTTTATGGATGACCTCTGGAGACCGTGATGTCCAAGATGTCCAAAGCAGTTAATGAGCCATACTGGCTAACACAGGTTCGTGTACTACAATCATTGCACAAAGTCGTAAATTTTAACAGTATGCCAAACCATTTCCAAAGCCATACTTTTCATAATGTTGGACACCCCTAAATGATGGCATCATTTAAAAATGTGGTGGGAAGTGTGTAGAAGGATAATATGTTTCATATTTAGAATTTTACGTATTCATGTTTAAATTAGGCAGAAGTAGGCATTATATTAGTTTATGTAAATATTGTTCATTGATGAGGGATATAAAGTCGTCAGTTGCAACTATTGTATTGTTCTTATTTTATTTTACACCTATTTAGAAAAGTAAGCAACCTTGAACCAGAATTACCTGTTTTGTTCACTCTTTAATAATGAGGCGACCCTGATTACTGTTGATGCTAATTTGTTCAACTATATGACAATTATAAAGTAACATTCCGATTGGTTAGTTTGCTACTTCTCTATATATACAACATAACAATAACAGTATATTAGTGGTAGTCATTCCATTAGAGCTTCTGAAGTATGCAGGTCATGGGATTGCAGTAAAAAAAGCTTGGTGGTTCTTTTGCTTCAAGGATAAACATGTCATTACACTTTTCCATATGATAAGGGTGTAAGAAAGCAGTAGAAATGCATTTATCTTTACCAGCTTCATGCACAATAAACCAAATTTCTTTCAACAAAAAATAGGTTTGTATTTTTTATTCTGGGAGTAGAGGCAAGTGCTGTAACATTTCGATAATTTCAGATTTAAAAAAAAATGAGCAAACATTTGGTTTTAGATATTTTAAATTCAGAAAATAGCAACGCCAACGCTTTGAATATCGATTTCTTTATTTTATAGACTGGCGAAATTATTGCATACTGTGCTATATAAAGTATATATCCCGACCAGACAGAAGCAAACATTTTCACCAGCTGCCTGCTTAGGACGGAACAAGGCTTTCATCTGGGCACCAGAACATCGAAGCATAACCCAAAGAGCACTTAAGTTCTTGCCTGTCTCACCTTGTAAGAATGGTTGACTCTGATGGAAGCGTGGCGTCCCTGACCATAATTGTCTGCCTGTTTTAGCCTAATTAAAGGGAAACTTGTAGTACCGAGTAGAGTCTATGCGGATGCCCTTGCAGCATATCCAACAGGGTCTACCCATCATGGACAACGCAAAAAGACATTATACCAAGGGCGCCCGCAGAAAGTTTTCCGGGGTGTGTGGTGGTGGGCAAACATGGTCAGCTATTAAGCTATGCAGGTGTAGGTCTATGTACACAGATGAAATTAGGGGAGAGGGAGGAAGCGTCCGCCCCCTTGCCACTATGTGCTGGTGCTCTTGAAGCATATCCAACATCCTTATCTAGTTTGATGAAAATTTTATCATACATACGCAGCTGCATAGAGTATTTTATTGGCATGATTGGACACTCAGAAGCCGAATTGTGTAAAGTTTTTATTTAACTGTTAGCAGATAAACTTAAAGTGCGATACGCAAGCAAGAGTTTCACTTCACTATGTAGTATAGTAATCGATAGCTATTACATTGGATAAGTACATCAGCAACTCCATGGTACGAGAATACATTGGACCGGATGGTGCGAAAGTCCAAGTGACCGCTGACAAGTCATTGTGCAATCTCTAAATGGTACGTTGCCTTTGGAAATTACTACTACCATTAAGCAAAAGTACTTCATGGTCTTCATGGTGCATATTAGACAACACAAATCTCGCACCAAACGCATATCTTTTACCTACATTTAGATAATTTTAAATTGTATCATCTGTTCTGGTTAGTTTTTCAGACACTCATTGCTCTGTAGCCATGAACCTTTCTGTATATGGTAAAATCCCACTTCATCAAACTAAGGTCGGTGATGCGTATAGTTACGCTTGATGACTAATGGATATCGACTCATTCATATATCTTAAACATTTTATTGGTTAAATGAGTCTACAAGTTTGTATTAAATGTATTGTCGGATGGTGTGCAGTAAGGTAATTTCTTTGACGTTGCCTGCATTTGCAGAAGTTGGAGCCTTCAGGAAAAACTTCAGGACCTAGATTGGGCAGAGATTCGTGGAGCTTCCAGGAAAACATGTATGAGGACCTAGATCGGACAGATTCGTGGAGCTTCCAGGAAAACGTTTATGTGGACCTAGATCGGACAAAGATTCGAGCTTCCAGGAAAACGTTTAAGAGAACCTTGATCGGACAAAGATTCGTGAAGCTTCCAATAAATAATTTATGAGGACCTAGATCGGACAGAGATTCATGCCATTTTTATCAGTCACTGTGTATGAAAGGGTCACAGTGTTGATGGGAATGGCATGTTAAGCATGTCGCTTGCACCATATCTACCAGGCCTTTGTCTTCAGCATACTTCCATATCTACCAAGCCTTGGTCTTCAGCATACTTCCAGATCTACCAAGCCTTGGTCTTCAGCATACTCTCAAGAACTTGGACGCCGTCATAGCAAAAATTTAGTTTTATTTGAACACGTTTTTTTCAGTGGTTACTATATCGAGTATTTACATTACAGCTACAACTCGATTTAATACATATGGCATGCTCAAGAAGAGAAATGTCTTGTTATTACACTGCAGCAATCTAAAATTCTCATAGATAGAGTAGCAAAATGTTCTCTACAAATTGCTTGTGCACTCTGTCCACTTCCATGAATACATTATCTTCCTCCATGTGCATGTCTTTATATTAAACTATCAATGGCATACTTCTCGACAGCAAAATCGTCTGGGATTCGAAATATATTTAGCCAAAGGTGTTACTCTGAAACTGACTGTTATGTATTATTTCCATCTGTTTCGAAAACAAAAGTAAAGGGCAACAAAATTCGTTGGTGTATTCCACCCACCCACTACACTACAGTTCTACGATATGACAGAGTCTGGATTTGTTCGCATACGGTCATTTATATACATGTTATGCCATGTTTAGCACGAATTGATTGGTCTGGGTTTCGTCTTAGACAACATCATACCTTCTTTGGGATGGATTTATTGGTCTGAGTTTCCTTCGCAGACGACGTCATAGCATTTTTTGGATGGATCGATTGGTTTGCACTTCCTTCGCAGATGACGTCAGACTATGTTTTTGATTGATTGATTGGTTTGGGTTTCCTTCGCAGATAACGTTTTTCAATGTTTTGAATGGATTGATTGGTCTGTGTTTCCTTCGTAGATGACGTCCTACTATGTTCAGGATGGATTGATTAGTCTGGGTTACCTTCGTAAACATAATACCATGTTTTGGATGGATTGAGTGGTGTGGGTTTCCTTCGCAGGTGACGCCATACCATGTTTTGGATGGATTGATTGGTGTGTTTCCTTCGCAGATGACGGCATAGCATATTGTGGGTAATGATATGCTTAAACGTTTAGTCATGATATGCCTGCACGATATACACTCTCAATACTCTATACACCAATTATTTACTTGGCGTATGGTTAATTAAAAAAATATTTCGAGTTGGCCATTGGCGATTATGGACATTGGATACAGTAGCATTTCAACCTAAACTTTTGTTATCCTAATGAATTACCTATACTCGAC
The DNA here is from genome assembly GCA_016746295.1 of Potamilus streckersoni. Classification (NCBI taxonomy): domain Eukaryota; kingdom Metazoa; phylum Mollusca; class Bivalvia; order Unionida; family Unionidae; genus Potamilus; species Potamilus streckersoni. The sequence continues at coordinate 615,731 of JAEAOA010000166.1, read as the reverse complement.
ACGACACAAAATCTGAATGCCGCTCCTTTTCTGTGCCAAAACGATAGGAGAACTATAAACTGATTTAGCTGGCTCACTGACTCTAAAGTCGATCACAATTTGAATTTCATTTCGCTTAATTTCTAATTTCGCATGTTTCATAGGCTTTTCGTCCAGTAGCTTGAAACTGAACTCCTCTAAATCGGTTTTTCTATGTCGCTCTGTCAAGACTTTTGAATAATCTTGAAGTATCGTCTCCACCTCTTTACGTTACTCTGACGTTAACATTTCGTCAAAGACAATGTTGACTTAGGTTTCTTCCTTCGTCAAAGGACATATAGGAGGTACTTCCGTCTCTGGTGTTTCACTTTCGCTATAATGCTTAAGTTGACATGGTACATTTTCTCTTCATCTTCTAGCCGGATACAGTAGTATTGTCCAACATTCTCCGTTACAACGAACGGTGACCTCCAAGAAATTTGACGTTTGTTATACTCAAACGGTAACATTGTCACCACCTCTAACCGTCATACCTTTGTCTTTCATCTTCAATACGCCCTTTCAAGATCTATGTAGGTATTTGCTTGACGTCCCCGTGCTTCTTGGAGATTCTTCTGGGTCAATAAACCTGCAATAGAAGCCTGAATTTGTCCCGAATATTTAGCTTTAAAGCTTACGCACAAAAAAATGGGGTAACTACTACTGTAGGCTTACCGAATTAACCCTTCACACAAGAGAATACTAAGGTAATTTCACCCCACCCCACCAGAATTTTAACAAATTCAGAATAAGAGCATTCTTTCGAATAACTGCAAAGACATGTCTCAATCCCGTACAATGGTATCTTCACAACATGAAGGAAATGGCAAGTACATTGCATGCACTGAACAAATGATATATACAGGTAATAGTTCGAGTCACTTCAATCGATATTACTTAACAAGTATTACAGAAAGTATCACCTTTTGGTTGCGCTATATCATACATTTGCTTAGACTGTTAATTCGAATAAAATTCCCGGACGAGCCCCCACTTTATTTGACCGGTGAATGATGTGAAATCATCCCATATGTTATGGTGTTTTGGTTATCGTTATCTAGGACTTGATATACTACGGTGTTATTGCACGGAGCAAACAATTAAATAGTTTTAAACTTAATGGATGGAGTAACAGAGACCTGAGCAAAGATATAGAATAGAACAACACAAGGTACCGTATGTAAAATATAATATGTTTATTCAATTTAATGAATTACATAAACAAAATGAAATTGGACATGACATTCAAAAGATGATCATTTCTCTTAGAAATAAAAATTATGCGAAATGCAATTAGCCGTTTTGTTGTACATATAGAGCAGATCTTTTTTTAAATCAGCATTGACGTTTGCAACAACCGTCCCTGGAATAACAATTTAAACTCGAAACGCGAGAAAGATCAAACGTGCAAGCCGTCAAGATACAGTAAGTATTCGTTCGTCTGTGCATCTGTCTGTGCTACGGAACAGTTGCATAATTCGATACATGAGTAATAAAGGAATGACTGGCATAAATCGAGCACTTTTTCATATTAGGAACCCACCCACCCCGCTACTATAAAGAGCTGAGCCACAAGGTCACTGGTCAGTTATATAAATATTTTTTATACGTGTATATTTTATTTCTGTCCGCAGCAAGGATAAATCGCTGTGGTATTATTGAAAACGTTTCATGTCAGACTGGGCCAGAAGATTAAAGTTTCATTTAAGTTTTATAGACTGCAATGTCTTCAATTTAAGTAAAGTACTTTGTTTGCAGTTTGATACGTATGCTTAAACCTGCCTATAAACGGCATGCAAGAAATCACATAATTCCCTTCTGTATGGAGAGGTGTTCTTTCTGTTAAGGATAAATATAAAGGTGAGGGTAGGCCAAGTGGTTCATAATTGTCCTTTAGAGCAGGTACCCATTACATAGAGTTATACACTGTGGGAGCTTTTACAATATGTAAACACTCTACATTTGGACCCTGTATTAGCCGAATTTTAGTTTGATGTCTCGGGTTTGATGTTTCTTGTTTTTGCTGTAAAGAAAACTCTGCATTTGATATTAGATTATTATTATTATTATTATTATTATTATTATTATTATTATTATTATTATTATTATTATTATTATTATTAAAACACTTGTGGAACAATTACACATCCTTCCACCTTTTCCACCAGCACTTGCATCGATGAGAAAAACTGAAAATAGACATACCACCTCGACCCCCCAAACATAAACCAACATTATACCAAAAGTAAATCACGTAGCGAAATTTTACATGTAAAATCGCATTCACTTTGATGCTGTTAAGCATGGATAGACGCGGCTTGGTGAAGAGATTTTTCTTGAAAACGCTCATTACGATCTATATTTTACGTTTCATTGGCTTTTGTTACATTTTGTCCTTTAGGTTTGTTTGCCAGGGACTGTTCATGCTAGAATCGCCAAACTATATGAAATACACATCTCTGTTAGAAAGACAACTTTACAACAAAACTGTGTCAATGTGACCTGCACATCAACTTTATATTCTTTATGAAGTTAGGATTTGCATGTCACGTGTCTTTTTAAAAATTCTTTTGGGAATAATGATGTTTGTTGTTGGGCTTAACGCCATTTTTCAGCACACGATAGGCTATTCATGACGACCAGTATTAATGGTGGAGGAAGAAGCCGGGAAATCACCGAAAAAAAAAAACACCGACCCACTAGAAGCTACTGGTAAGCTCTCTCACATATCCACATTCGCCGAATCCTAGACTCGAACTCAAGCAGACAGAGGTGAGATGGCAGTGATACGTAACGAAGAGCACTTTAGACCACTAGGCCACTCGGGGCCCCGGGATAATGATGGTATAAATCTTGACAAGTACTACACCCGTACTGAAGGAAAGGTCAATGTAGTAACTCTCATGTTACTGTGATTTGTTGAAAAGTTTGTGTTTAATGTTCATTTCCTGCGTGCTGTTTATTATTATTATTATTATTATTATTATTATTATTATTATTATTATTATTATTATTATTATTATTATTATTATTACTACTACTACTACTACTACTACTACTACTACTACGACTACTACTACGAAATTTCACGAAATTTTGTGTTTATCGTGTTCTGAAAAATGGCGTAAAGCCCCGAACAATAAAAACAATCATTCGTCATTTCCTGACCGCTGTTGGAGAAGAGTTGTGACGGTTGCAGCTTGAAGAGATAACCTATGACACTCCGTGAGTCTTTTGCGTCATCGTGGACTGAAATTACGTCATGATTCGGAAATAATGCCATTGTAGCTAACGACAGATACTTTGAAAAATAACTTGTTTACATTTTTACCTCAATGTGTTGGACGTGATTATTATTTTTTTTACTTAAACGTGGTTATTTGTGGCGAAATTTTTATTCATATATCAATTTGATTCATTATATTGTAAAACAAATTCTTTTAAATTCTCAATTCCTAATACGGGACCATTAGATAAATATCATTACCATGTTCCGACGCTAGTGTCTCGTCGAGAAAGAAAGCAAAATCTGGTAATACCGTTTTTTTCCCCAATACTTCTTTCTCATCTACTCTAAATTATAAGCTATTATATTAATCACAAGCTTGTGAAAACTTGTGATTTTTTGTTTGTTTGGTCGATTTCTCGTTGTTTTAGATTTCTTTTGGTCGTTCCTTATAATTTGTATTTTGTGAACAGTCATAAATGCATAGTTTAACTGTAGAAAAACATGTACTCGCAAAACAGAATTTAGCAGGCAGCTTAAGAGTTATTGGTGTTGTTGTTGCAGAGTTTAACGCCATTTTCAGTACAAGAGAGGCTATACATGGCGGCCAGTATTAATGGTGGAGGAAAAACCTGGAAAACCCGGGAAGAACCACCGACCCACGAGAAGCTACTGGCAGGCTTTCTCACTTACCCACGTTAGCTGAGTCTGGACTCGAACTCAGGCAGACGTAGGTGAGATGTTAGTGATCTGTAACGGTCAACGCTTTAGACCACTCGGCCACTTGGGGCCCCAGATGAAGAGTAATAAATGCATATATTGCGTTCTCTTTCTGGAGTCTGACCTATTAGCATTCGGAAGTTATTATCCGAATTCTGACATCTACTGCGACGGTGAATTTATTGCTTGTGCAAAACATATTGAAGATGAGGAAAAATGCACTATCTTTTTATACACTTTGTTACGTATCGGGTCGTTTAAAGTAACAAAGAAATAAGCGACGACAAGCTTAAGGTAATTTTAACAAAAATAATTTATTTCCCTCGAAAACACAGTGAAAAAGTAAAAATAGGAAACAAGACTTAAGATTTGCGAAGAAGATCCAAACATTTGTCGTAAAACTGAAAACACACAAACCCTGTGAACAAACAGTTATAATTAAAGTAGTCTGAATATCAATTCTGTTTCAAGATGGCGGATGATGACGTCAAACAAAGGTTAACATAAATGTCCAGAACTTTCACTGAATTACAATTTGTATTGTTCTGTATCAATTAGAAATAGTTTCTGCAAATGTCTTTGACGAAAGATATTTGTGTAGTTCTCCATTGAAAAAAAAAATTATTTAGAAGGTAGACGAAATACAACTATCCTCAGTAACAAAACACGTTATTTTTCATACGTACGAACGAATAGCTCTTTCCAGCACAAAAGAATACTTCCTTCTTAAGGTATTAGAAACTATAAGATGTTATGATGTGAATCTCTAAGACGTTCAAATATGACTCTAGATTTGTTCGCAAACTAACACGTCATTTCATGTACATGCATGAAGAAATCATGGTGATTTCGAAATATCACCAACGTGGTATTGAATGTTAGCAAGTATTATTAGTAATGACAGTGGTAACAACCAATCACTTGCATAGCTATTTCCGACTGTTTACTTAATATGACAAAACAGTCGTACAAAAATCTTGCTCACACGAGTTACATTTACGTTCTTAATAAAATACGATATTTCTAACAAAATATCAGATCCTGCGAACATAATTATCATCATAATACTAATTACATTTAATGGTATAAAAATGAAATAAAAAAGAAATAAAAGTAAAATTGAATTACAGGGTCGTAACAATTAATCGTCATTGAGGTATTAATCAATGTCCAAATTTTTTGTGTAGGTCATGCGTGTTAAGGAATAAAAATGTAAATACCTAGTAATTACAGTTCTTGTTAAATCCAATTTTGTATGGCTTTCCTATGATAAATAAGGGTATCATCCATAAAGGACTTCCGCATAGATGGGGTGGAGTTTGCTAAAACATGGACAACTGCGGACAAGGGGGAGGGGTGTAAAAGACCTTGCGCACGTCCACAAGCTAGTATTTTTGTTATGATATTCTGTGTTGAACAGTTGCTTAAGGCTACTGCGTGTATTCCAGTATGTTTTATAGACGTCCTTTATGGGTATCCCAAAGTGTAAATTATTTGTTAATTAATTTGTACGATTCGTGCCACAAAATATATATATATATATATATATATATATATATATATATATATATATATATATATATATATATATATATATATTCATTCTGTGGCACGAATATATAGAGATATATATATATATATATATATATATATATATATATATATATATATATATATATATATATATATATATAATAAACTGACGACGAACAGTACGAAACTAGTAACTAATTAGCCTAAGCGCTTTCGACTCTTAACGAGTCTTTTTCAAAGGCAAATACAAAACATATATACGACAAACAAATAAACACAAACACGTTGTGTTTGTAACCCTCTACATGGCTGTCTCCACATGTGTTAAAACTATAAATACAACCAGCTTGTATAGACTAGTTGCGGAAACTGAAAACTGTGTATAATTCCCTAACAGTCTACAAGCCAAAGCGACATCAATTTTTACTTTTTGTACATTTATGTCACGTAGATTATATCCCGGATATTTGATTCTATACCGGTTATTCTTATAGTAAAAATTGAAGGATACATAAATGTACAAAAAGTAAAAATAGATGTCGCTTTGGCTTGTAGACTTTTAGGGAATTATACACCGTTTTCAGTTTCCGCAACTAGTCTATACAAGCTGGTTGTATTTATAGTTTTAACACATGTGGAGACAGCCATGTAGAGGGTTACAAACACAACGTGTTTGTGTTTATTTGTTTGTCGTATATATGTTTTGTATTTGCCTTTGAAAAAGACTCATTAAGAGTCGAAAGCGCTTAGGCTAGTTAGTTACTAGTTTCGTACTGTTCGTCGTCAGTTTATTGCATCTATTTTAATCAATCCCTGACACACGTGATCCCTTGGTGGATCCAGTACGCTTGAAAGGGTTGTTATTCGCCATATGATTTGTATTCTTTATATATATATATATATATATATATATATATATATATATATATATATATATATATATATATATATATATATATATATATATATATATGGATGGGTTGGCAATAATACATCAGTCTGGCTTCCAGTGCTTGAGGTTGATTACATGGCCCTACATATCAGCGCTGCTAGATGGGACGTCCATAGCCCCGGGAAGGGGGTAAGCCACATGCAGACAAAAGCGGACAAAGGAGAAGGGTTTAGGAAAACAGGTATTATCTGCGGACGTCCTTTATGGACATCCCCTAACTAAAATTGTTTTTAAAAAACAACAAACAGAAAATTTGACCTATAAAGAAATCCAGTGTGTGTGTGTGTGTGTGTGTGTGTGTGTGTGTGTGTGTGTGTGCACGCACACTCATCTACATTTCTTTACACCCGTTTACATTCAGATTCATGTCGATTCAATATTTGCATTCGAAATTGCCTCTTTTGCAAAAAATGCAGCATCAAAGAAATATTATTATAAACATCTGGTTGTGGAAAGTCCGTTAAGGGCTCATGGTACTAATTCAACTCCAATATCGTAAGCTAAGGTAACGTCTTGATATTAAAAATTTAATCAATGCATTTCTAAATGCTCATGGTCAAACCTATTTCACAGTATGGACCCATCTTTGATGCATACGTCTGTTATAGAAAATCATGTGTTCCGCTGCATCTTTTGATCGACTTGTACTTGAAACACTTGTTTTCAATCCCGCATCTAAAGAATCGGGTACGAAAGAATTAAACTTCCTTAAATAGGACGTTGTCTATTTCATGTTTCCCAGTTACCAAGAGAACAAACTATCGAAACATACACTATACTCAAACTTTCATATGTATCTATCCTATTTTGCCTTGACTCACTTCATGACTGGGTTCTAAACATAATTGCTACCACGATTCCTTAAACGTCTGCTGTGATTTATTTGGTTTAGAAGCAGACTATTTCTTAGGGATGTTGAAGACATTTGCTATTTTATTGAAAACTACTATCTTTTGACGTGGTATTTCTGGAACGTGTATTCTCCTTTTAATTTTCAAAGTGTAATTTAGTATTGGTTATAAATAATATTTTCAGCTGACTGACAATAAAAGAGATTCTCACTAAACTTCTCTTGTTGAAAAGCAGACTGCTAAGGGTGGGGTGGGGTGGGGATTGCATGGAAAACCGGGAGCCAGTCTAGAAATGGGGGAAGAAAAAACCTAGTGTATATGCGTTTGGCTGGTGAGGATAATGTGAATGAGTGGCACATGATGCTGTATGTCTGTGGTATTATGGTCCATTGCTGGATATCGCTATATACCTTTTCGGTATCCTATTTATCTCCCTTTCGTATTAGGTATTTACCACATCCTATGTATTTAAGCCGCTCGACAAGAATATAACTGATATCGTTACTAACAAATCCGTCATTGCCAAGTGTTTTGTATTTAGTTATGTTAAATCATGACGCATGAGGGCTTTCTGGTCCCAATTACTATGATAGAAAGGACTAGGGAAATATATATATGTATACAGCGACGCAATAACGAAAATCTGTGTGTGTGTGTGTGTCACAACTTGTAGCTCATCTGAATTTAAAGTCTTTTTAGCAATGACAGTCTGCATATCGCCCTCGCCACAGTACTGAAACTGCTCTTCTGAAAGTCGTCAACGACCTTCTCTCTGCTTTTGATGGCGGAAAGACAACAGTCCTCGCTTTCCTTTACTTGTCTGCAGCATTTGACACTATAGACCATGATATATTACTTCACCGTCTCAAGCATGTATTTGGCAGTCACGATAAGGCCTTACTATGGTTCAAGTCCTACTTGGTCAACAGGACACAAATTGTGTCCGCAAATGGAAAACACTCCATCCCAGTTGATCTTTGCTGTGGTGTTCCACAGGGGACTGTTTTTGGACCTGTTCTCTTCATTCTGTACACTCAGCCACTCTCAAGTGTCATATCTCATTATCCAGTGTCTCGCCAATTGTATGCAGATGAAAATAACACCCAAATATACAAATCTAGCCATCTAGCTGAAGCTGAAGCTACCATACATGGCAAAGAGGGGTGCATTTCTAATGTGAAACCATGGATGACATGTAACAAGCTGTAGATGAATGATGATAAAACTGAAGCAATCCAAATTACAACACAAAGACTTTCTCATACACATCCTTTACCTCAGAAAATAAATATCAGCAACACCAACATTAAATTCAAGCATTCAGTACGAAACCTCGGCGTCACTCTTGACAGTACTCTATCATTGCATCAGCATGTCATGAACATGTGCCGGGCTACATATCCTGAGCTGAAACGCATCAGCTCCATTCGCAAGTTTCTGTCAGTTGATACCACTAAAACTCTTGTGTGTTTCATAGTACTTTTAAGACTGGACTATTGTAATTCAATTCTGCCTGGTTCATCTCAATATCACCTTAAGAAACTTCAAAAAGTTCAAAACACTGCTGCTCGGATAACTCTCAGAGTACCACGATCAGAGCATGCCTCTCCCCTGCTCTGTACCATACACTGGCTATACATATGATCCAGAATTAAACACAAAATGTGTTCTCTGTGGTACGTTTCACTGATAGGCTCCAGTCCAACATACCTATCTGACCTCGCCCATGTGTATACACATACAAGATGCTTACGCTCCTTTTTTGACACTCGTATTCTCAATACTCTCACTATGAAGTTGAAATCATATGGACAACGTTCTTTTGCATATGAGGGTCCAGCAACTTGGAACGAATTGCCCACTACACTTAGACACAAAGACACAGTGATCTTATTCAAGAGCGCCCTTAAAACCCATATATTTCAACTGCAAGAACAGTCATAAAGACCTAATAATGTATCCGTTTAACGTATCCTTATCTTCAAAATTTGCAGCATATTTTTGGGGTTTCTAATTGTATGGTGTTTGTTTTTATTTTTGCAATCATTTCATTATATATATATATATATATATATATATATATATATATATATATATATATATATATATATATATAATGTTCTTTTAAAGCGTAGTGTCAAATGTAAAATATTTAGAGCCAGTGGCGTAGCTAGGCGGGTGAGGGTTGTGCGGATCGCACGGGGGGACACCAAATAAAAAATTGCAAATTTTACAGAGCATACGTTTTTCGGTCCAGTCGTATTTCATAAGCGGATAACCAATCATAGTTAAATAAATACATGACAAAAAGGCAGAACAGGGTCAGGGTGCCACCATGCAGTCTGCAAAGCATCTGGTCCAGATTCACGGTGTCACCCCTCCAGATTTCGAAATGTGGAGGGGTGACACAGTGAGTTTACCGCAATGGGTGACACCAACCATAGCGACGCCACTGCTTAGAGCTTCTAAAGATTAGGCGCTATATAAAGTCCTCATTATTATTATTAATTATTGTATTAAACTATATATATATATATATATATATATATATATATATATATATATATATATATATATATATATATATATATATATATATATATATATATATATATATATATATATATATATATATAAACTCCGGTCTCGTCACTATTTAGAAAATAATTACCAGACCGTAACAGAAGAACCATCTATAATACATTACAATTTTTATATTTTGTACGTAAAAACCAAAGTGGATAAAAATTTTAAGCAAAAAAAAAATATTTATAAAGGTAAATCATAACACAAACACGATATTGCATGATTAAAACAATATAGCATACACATATAACACACACAATACATTAGATTGACTCTCGGTCAAGGTCACTAAATTTTAGGGACCATGAGCTAGAAGCTAGACCTAGGGTTTGAGGAGCGAAGTATATGTCATAAAAAAGATATACCGGGAAGGAAAACAAAGAGACCAGCGTCATGGACCTTATGAGTACGATCCATCATAAAATAATGCAATACAAATAGCAATGAGGAATCCCTGAATAAGAATAATAAATACTTTGTTGGATTTTTATTCTTCAAAAAGTGTTTTTTGTTACAGTAAAATAAACACCAACGCTGTTCGAGATACAGAAACTCAATAAAGACTTTAAAGTGCCAACAGATCACCGTTCGGAGAATAACTTTGAAAAACGATCCAGCTATTAGGGAATGTGCTCAGTCGATTATAAATCGGTAGGACTAAAATGCGCAACGAAACAAATTGAACGCCATGGAAATAAAATACGCACCAAAAAATGGAACGCACCGGAAATAAATTAAGTAATTGAAATTATTTTTGGTTTTAATTTTTAATTGAAAAAAGCATAGGATGTTTTAATCATCATCATCATCATCATCATCATCATCATCATCATCATCATCATCATCATCATCATCATCATCATCAACAACAACAACAACAACAACATCAATATCAACATCATCAATCCTTTAAACAAAGAGGTCGTTGGGGCACGACAATTGACTTTACAATCAATTCTCTTCATTTTTCCCTATCTTCTACTGCCCATTTGGAATATTCAAATCACATGCCGTCCACTCCTTAATGTTGTCTTACTACCTTTTTCGGTCGTCTTACCAAAGATTTACAAAATTAGTACCAACAGCTGCCTCGCTTGGCGCTCAGAATTAAGAAGTTTGTGTTAGGAATGGTTGGTCTTGTGTCAGGATAATGTAACTGGGTGGGACATTATGTTACATGTTTGCAACCAGGTGCACCCGTGATAGATATCACAATAAACTGCCACACTGCAGACATCGTAGCTATATGACTGACAAATTGTTAAAGCTACGCTAAAAATATAAATCACACACAAACACACACACCTTTTCTGTCTGCCTCTTCTTCTGCACTCTCGCACTGTGCCTTGCAAGATTGTTTTTACCAGTACAGATAACCTTGAGAAATAACGGTACCACTTCAGTTTGCACTTTTTTTTACAGTTGTCAAGAAGTCTGCATAAAATACGATGGCATGTTGGATTCTGTTGTGCACTTCTTCGTTGGTTACATGCTCAATGTACCAGATGCTCAAGATCTTGTGGTAGCATCTCATTTTGAAGGTTTGAATCCTCCTTTGTAGATCTGATGTGAGCATCCATGTTTCACAAGCATGCAGAAAGAAGGATATGACAATCGAGCGCATCAGCCTTATTTTGGAACCAAAATTAATATATACATATATCTACATATTGGCCTCAACTTTGTTACTGCTGCTGTTGTCTGGGCAATCCTGTAATGTAGTTCTAGTTTGGAGCCCTGAATAATTTATCCCAAGTTCTTAAAGCTTGCGACTCTTTCCAGCTTCTGTCCACTGACCTTTATTTCTGCATTAATGTCATTAGTGTTGTTTGTCATCAGTTTGGTTTCTTCGGCGCACATGCATACGATTCCGTATGCTTTGGAGGTTATGTCCATGCATTCAACCAAATTAGCCAGTTCTTTTTCATCTCCTGCTAAACCATCAATATCATCTGTGAAACGAAGATTGGTGATTATTCTTCCTCCGATGCTGACAGTGCCCTTGTGGTCATGCAAAATGTTGAAGAGTGTAGGTGACAGTATACATCCCTGTCTGACTCCAACTGTTGTTCGAAATCAATCTCTTCTGCTACCATTGATGATAACAACACTGGTGGTTTTGTCATAGAGGTGCACAAACACCTGCACCAGGTCTGAGCTGATGTTGTACTTCCTCATAGTTGCCCATAAGGCTGCATGCCATACCCTATCAAGGGCCTTTTTAAAATCGATAAAAATGCATGGTATAGATTCTGCTGATGCTGAAAGTATTTCTCGCAAAGAAGTCTGGGACTGAAAAAAATTTCTGTGGTGCTCTTTCCTGCTCGGAAGCCTGCCTGCTCTTCAGCAATAATTTTCGCTGCTTGAGGCTTTAGTCTGTTGAGAATTATCTGTGACTGATCAAACTGATGGTTCTGTGGTTTTTAGCATAGCTGTACATTTCTTATATACAAATTTGTTTGATTTGCAGAGCAGAAAAAAGATTTAATTTTCAAAACTGACTATAACATTTGTATGAAACATAACCTTTTGAGAAAGTATGCAATCGTCGTTTGCAAATGGAAACTATAACATTAAATAATGTTCGTTACCGAATTTGTTGATGATATAAAGTTTTACCTCAATGAAAACAATGTACGGAGCGAAAATTATTTATTTTATTTGTAAATGATTTGTTTAACAATTATCCGTTAATTACTTTTTCACACGTCTATTTAGGGCAGTAATCGAAAAGTTTGCCCATGGTGAGAAATAGAATTTCATTCTTTTCGTTCTGTTTTGTAATCGGTGAATGTCAACAAGCGGCAATACCTACCAGACTCCACACCCTAAAGAGAGAGCAGATAATGAGGTTACCGAAAGGGGCTATAAAGCTAATTTAAAAATTCAAATCACACAAGCACACAATCATACGGCTCATACCTATAAGGTATACTGATAAATGCCATTCGGATTGCTGTTATAATCGACAAATAAGTTATGAATGATTGAACATTTGTTTTCTATTGGTAACATCTCAGTTAGTCCACTCCTATAAATAGATAGATAGTTGCGTTTGTCCGAATTACTGCTATACTCACAATATCTGAGTAAATAAATCATGAACTTTTCGATTTCATGCAAATATATCTCGATGAAAAGTCGTTAAAGTTTGCTAGGCCGGCTAGTAAGTGGCTACCATATGCCGACACCAAATATAAAAAATGGATTCCAAGGGTCAGAAGAAACTTGGACTACGACGTTTTCTATTAATTTCTGCGCCGACGTTTATCAGAGGCAAAATTTTACTCGCAGAATAACCGATGTAATACTGAATGTGTAGAGAAAAGCACCTACTTATTACGCAAGCAAGATAAACAAGGAAGCTGAAACTGATTTTAGTCACTAACATTTACTGTTACGTAGATTAAGTGTGATTTTGATGTTAACATTAAATAATGATTTGTTGGAAAACAGGCGGCAAATTGTCTGCCTGGGGCGAAAATTTTACAGATCTATGAGGCGCTGTAGCGGATAAAAACTTGTCCAATGAGAAACTTACATTTGAAATCTGGATGTGGTATGTTGAGAAATCCAATATCACGTGTTGGATCAAATTGCATGTCCTGAAAGTTTCATTTTCTAGATCGAGATTTTAGATTTTATATGTTGAAACATACAGTGGCGGTTTAAAGTTTTATTTCCTCTATCGACGTTTACAGTGTTTTGAATTACACAGCGGTCGTTGAAATTTTAATATCATGTCAAGAATCCCTAATTGACACGTTTTATATAAGTGTTTGTGATGAAAGTTCCATTTCATAAGACGAGTATTTAGGTTTCATCTGTTGAATTTTACAGCAACGAGAAGTAGCCTTCCTTGTTCACAAGAGCGACCTCTAGCGAAGAAATTGATATCCTGTGAATTGTAACTTTCTAATTGTAAATGCATGAAATGTAATGCCGCATCATAATTGAATACATGAATGATATATCTTAATACTCGATATTATTTTGAATTGTTAACATGGACATTGTACAATGTTTCTTGTAACACCAACACCTTATTTCATCATATAAAAATAGCAATTCTATCGTTAAATTGAAACTCTCGACATACGACATCAAAATATCAACAACCGCTGTATATTTCAGAAGATACAATCTAACGACTTGCCATTAGCCGTCGAATTTTCAACCAGCGCTGTGTAATTCAACAGATGAAATCTAAATACTTAACAAATGAAATGGAACTTTCAACATAAATTCTTTGAACCAATACGTAAATTAGGAATACTCGACGTATGACGTTGAAATTTCAACCACCGCCAAACGACACAATATCTAAAACCTCGACATAAAAAATATAACTTTCAACCACTACTGTTTAATTCAACAAATACAATCTAAAATCTCGACCATGAAAATAAAACATTATGGACAAGCATATTTCATAAAACATGTGAAATTGGAATTCTGGCCATATGACATTAAAATTTCAACGGCAACATTCTGACTAAACCAGCTTTTGTCCGTTACTGCGCCTCTCACAGATTCCCATTTTATTTGGTGTGGAATGTGTGCTTTTAATATCTAGAACACATGACAATTGACGACAGGTTCACTGCTATTTGTTTTATCAATTGTCACAACTTAGTCACATTATTTCATTCTTTGGAAAATGTCTAAGAACAAGCTCGTTGGAACTATCACGTGAAGTCGAACCAGCTGGTGTTAGCATACTGTAAGTCATTTGATATTGTACGCTTTTCGGGATGTAAGGCGTAGGTGGATAGTTCAAAATTCGTCATGAGAAACAAGTTTGATATCCGCTGAAGTTAGCTTTGCCAGTTTTAATTCATATTTTGCTAGCAATGGCTAACTGTTTTTTTATGTGAGATCTTGGGTGGGGTCCGCAGTCACCGAAAGGGAATAACAAATAAAACCATATTGCCTTCACAAGGATCTAAATGATTTTGTTAACCCATTAAAAACAGTTTCATGAAACGAATATTTTTTTAAAATCACGCTATTATAAAGAAAGTATTTTACAATAATGTTGATTTCAAAAGAAAGTATTGACACTAATCGAAAAAAACTTTAGTAAAAGAAAGATTAATATAACAAGTTTGATTTCAATAATTTTTGTATTCATTTCAATTTTGTTTACAGTAATGTAAGTCTATTGTATTAATTTACTGATAGGAATATATTATAAATACATTATAGTGTTTGCATCGTTTGATACTTCTGATCTCGCCAGATATACATGTAGCTAGCACGCTCGTACCCTGTGCTACGGTCTCGCACATGATAATCAAATTACGAACAATAAAATATAATTTGAAACTTAAATTGTTAAATAATGATTTTCTTTTTTTTTAATTTGCTTTTGATAATACTAAAGTGAATAAAAATTATGATCGCAGAGAAAATTAGTTTTAATTTATCCTTATAACTTAAATGCACATCAGTACAAAGAATCACGGGACGTGAAATTTATTACTGAATTAAATGATCGTAGTTGGGTATTTATCGATGCGTAACTTTTGTCAAAATCACAAAGTAAATAGGGGCCCCGAGTGGCCGAGTGGTCTAAAGCGCTGTCCGTTACGAATCACTGCCATCTCACCTCTGTCTGCGTGGGTTCGAGTCTAAGATTCGGCGAATGTAGATATATGAGAAAGCTTGCCAGTAGCTTATCGTGGGTCGGTGGTTCTTTCCGGTGATTTCCCGGTTTCTTCCTCCACCATTAATACTGGCCGCCATGTATCGTGTGCTGAAAAATGGCGTTAAGCCCCACAACAAAAACAACAACAACAACAACAGCAACAACAAAGTAAATATGTTAACTTTATGAATGATATTTTAACAATATGCAATTAAATAAATATCCAACCATGGTCATTTAACCATTATAATTTCAATTTCCTGTCTGACGTCATTCAGCGGATTTTTTTTCCAACTAAACATTCATTTTTAGGTAACTCCTTGTTTTCTTTCAGTTGCATCTTCACTGCGCTAGAAGACATAGTCCCATTTCTGCTAGCTAAAAGCAAAAACCAAAACTAGTCCATATTTAGCGTGATCCCTTTTCTGGTCGTATGATCCTGACCTTGAATAACAAATGTAGGGACATGATGTCAAAGACAAAAGCAATAATTTATAATGACTGGCTAGTAAAGCCTGCCATATGCTTTCTTTGGCAAAAGGGGTGATGTTTGTAGTGCAGAAGAGAATGCGATTGCATTGTTTAGTTTCTATTGGGAGTTGTTCTTGTTTTTATTTTTTTATCAGGCTTGCAAAATTTGAACGGAAATAAAGGGGTGTGCATGGTGCTGGTGGTGGTGGTGGTGGGGGCTTGTTATTTGGTTTTGGTAAGGCATTTGTATAGATAAAGTTTTAAATAAAATGACATGGAAACGTTGAACCAATAAATAGTCCACAGAATTTACATAGGTGTAAAACTTCCAGATCAGCATCACATGACCGTTTTTATCTAATCGGATTGCATAAAATTCAGTTATTAACAACTGGAATTATATAATTTTACTTGAGGCTCACCTTATGGAGAAAGAAACATTATGGGTCCTTTGTACACTTAGCAGGTGCTTGACAATGTCCAGAAAGTAGAAAACTTTTAGGATCTATACACACAATAATGTTACTAGCCTGGGGTCTAATAGAGAAAGCTACAAGAAAGAAGAATGCTTATATCTTTTATATTTCGTATTGTGCGATCCATGAATTCTAAAGGAGAATGCTTGATGATTCTAGGTTTAATTAATATTTAATATAAATACTGTTATCATGCTGGTTAGAAACTTTAATTCGTTCTCTAAGAAGATTCGAACAAAGGTCCGCGGGTAAACAGTACCCATCGTCTTGCCAGTATGTACCAGTCCGTATGCCAATTCCTACCAAGCACACATCAATAAAAAAAAAATGATGCCACTAAGTCGCTGGTACATGAACTTGTGCGTGGCAAACACACACTCATGTCGATCTGGTAATTAATTCTCTTCTACCTACACAGTCATTCCTGAATTCCAATATAAGCAGGAGACATACACGTGCACCTATACCGACACCAGTGCATTACTAGCATAGTTTGGTTCTTTCTGATTTCACGCCGTCTCTGATTTATACCAATGCGTATATCTAGAGGAAGCACAGGAAGCGAGACGAATGTGTATTTATTGCATAATGCCGTACCTTTATATCTGTCTTGTTAAAGGTAAAATATTATACTGTCAGGTATTGCCTGTTTCGTAGGAGGAATCTTACGTTTTTAAGAATTCTTAAATGTTTGGAATGTTTGAGGTTATCTTAAATATTTTATTCATAAAATTCGTGAATTGTTGGAAGAAAGGTATCCTTGACCATTGTTTAAATAACTTCATGCGTACATTTCCAACGAGATATAACAAAGATTTTAATAGTTAATAAATTTCCTTTTGATATGTCCTATAGCAGGATATTTTTTTTCTATTTAATACATTGCAAACTGATGTTTCTGCCTGTGGAATATGGAATATCGGTAATTTGGGATTCACACATGTCCAGAAGCATTTCGATATCTCACTGTTTATTTCACGTGTATACTGTTAACATAATTGGTCAAGTTATAGTTTTCTATAGTTCTTATAACAAAAATCAAGCTATCGCTTCTGCGCTTAATCATCTTCAGTGTAATGACGTTTAACATATACCATTATTTGCGCTTCCCTTCAAGCGTCTCCATATAACATCTGGGAAGTATTTTTTTTTTAAGGTTTTGGATCATATACACAGTTCTAGTTACCCCTTTCCCGGTAAACAGAGCATCGTTTCTTTACAGCAAAATCATCTTCTAGCTCCCAAAATTGTACACGTTAGAATATGATTTGTAAAAACAGAAACGTTCTTAGTATTTTACTGTTTAATGCATTTTAATTAAGTTATTTTTTTTCCCGAAGAATGTTGCATTTTCTTCATTTAGACAACTTCTTGTTTATTGCTATGAATGTGAAACGAGCTTTCATTCTTAATTGTATCCCTCCGTCTCCCCTTCTCAAATTGCAGTAGTTTTGCGTTCTACAATAACGCATTTTTGTATGTATAAGTGCATAAAAATAACTTCCAACAAAACTTATATAACCTACCTTAAAGACCACGGCTTCGATTATGCTATAAGTTCTGGTCAATTTCTTTGTGGTGTGTTGTGACAATATTGAAAGCTTCATAAACCCTATACACTTTTCAGTATGGTCACAACACAGCACAGCAAAATAGTTTACTAGCTTACATTTTACTCTTTGGTCAATTCGGAATATTGACTCAATGAACGCTTTCCAATTGCATGAAATTTCGAGAACTTGTTGCCAAAATGGGACAAAAGCAGGAGGTCCCAATAAATCTATCCTCAAGTCTTAGATCGGACAGAAATTCATGGAGCTTCCAGGAAAATATTTATGAGGACCAAGATCGAACAGATTCTTGAAGCTTCCAAAAAACATTTATGAGGACCTAGATAGTACAGTTGTAGTTGTTATTGTTGTTATAGGGTTTAACGCAATTTTCAGCACAAAATAGGCTATACATGGCAGCCAGTATAAGTTGTGGAGGAAAAACCCGGGAAAAATCCCGGAAAGAACTACAGATCCCCGAGAAGCTACCGGCAAGCTTTCTCACATACCCATATTGGCCGAGCCAGAGACTCGAACCCACGCAAACAGAGGCGAGATGACAGTAATCCGTAACTTCGAGTGGTTTCGAACACTCGGCCAAATACTAGATTGGACAGATTCGTGAAGCTTCCAGGAAAATATTTATGAGGACTTAGATCGGATAGAGATTCATGCCATTTTTATCAGTCACTGTGTAAGACTGGGCACAGTGTTGACAGAAATGACATGGTAATCATGTCCCTAGCACCAGATCGGACGAGTTTAAGGCATTGATTATCAAAGTGCTTTGAGATACCAGATCGGCCAAGTTTAAGACCTTTACTTTTCTGCAGACTTCCAGAGACCAGATCGGAGAAGGTTAAGACTCTTGTTTTCAACGTACTTCCAGACACAATCAGACAAGGAAAAGGCAATTCTCTTCAACGTATTTCCAGAGAAGTGTAACATCGTCACCGAGTGGTTGAGCTGGTGAGGTTTGCGTTTCAAAAAGAATCTCCGTAGTAGTTAAGATCTAGATGACTTACACTAGATGAGCATTTCGACCTCATTAATAAGGCAACTTGTCTGTACATTAGGAAAAATGTACATATTACGCTGCCTAAATCTAAATTTATAACATATATAGGTATAAGCATTTCTTTAAATTACACGAGTTTGCAGGTGTATGTTTCTTTGTGTTTGTAAATAATTTTTCTATACAAATCCTTGCGTATTCCTTCCACAGCCCAACTGCCAGCTCATTTCTTTCTTCCGATACGAATAGTTTAAAGAATCACGTAACCATGGTGTTGATCTTTCCATTACAAAATGGAATATTACACAAGAGAACATTTGTGACGTTAAATTAATCTTGTACATGTCCAAAACGTTGAAAAAGTCGGTTATATGGTCCCTTCTTTTTGAAAAGGAAATAATCATTGACTGAAGATTTTCTTATTGGAAGCAATAATGTATCGGACATGACTTTGGATGGATTTTCATGTGCGTGAACATTTATTTATGTTATACCATGTTTAGCACGGAATGAAATAAACAGGCTTGCACTTTTGCTAGAGCAGAAAAGCTTGGAATTTCAAGCATACACCTGCCACTTATTTGGTGTACTTTAGGTTCCTAGAATGTTTATTCAATTACAATGAATTTATTTATTTATATTAAAGTACCTTTTCCTAAGAATGCATTCTGTTTCAAATTACATGATAGCAGTTTTTAAATTGTATTTCCTTGTATAACTCTCTCTCTCTCTCTCTCTCTCTCTCTCTCTCTCTCTCTCTCTCTCTCTCTCTCTCTCTCTCTCTCTCTCTCTCTCTCTCTCTCTCTCTCTGATGTTTTTTTTGGATCCTTTTTTGGTCAAGGGGATTATGTAGACAACGTCCACTTAAAATTGATTTTATGGTAGCTTACCTCTCGTAGCTTCTAGTGTGTCGGTGGTTCTTTCTAGGGGTTTTCAGGGGTTCTTCCTTTCTCCATTTATACCGGCCGCCATGTATTGCCTATCGTTTGCTGAAAAATGGCATTGAACTCTACAATAACAACGAATAATATAAAATATCCAAGGGGACCTGGCGATTAGCCTTTCTAAAGTCAGTGTCAAAAGCTACGTGTTATGTGTGTGTGTGTGTGTGTGTGTGTGTGTGTGTGTGAGAGAGAGAGAGAGAGAGAGAGAGAGAGAGAGAGAGAGAGAGAGAGAGAGAGAGAGAGAGAGAGAGAGAGAGAGAGAGAGAGAGAAAATTTGAATTTTTAAAGTAGCTTAAACAATATTTTTTAGTCATATCGCTACGGGTCTGCAGTGTGGCAGTTTATAGTGATGTCTATCACCGAGGCATCATGCCGCAGACATGTAGCATCATATTCCACCCAGTCACATTATCCTGACACCAGGCCTACCAATCATAATACAATCTCTTAATGCTGAGCACCTAGCGAGACAGAAGTTAATAACATTTTTTATAAGTCTTTGGTATAACTCGGCCGGGGTTCGAACCCGCGACCTCCCCCATTCGACGAGGGCGCTTTAACCACTAGGTCACGTATTGGGCATATTTACTTTATATGTGCTCTTGTCCTTATTCTGTTTGATGTTTCCAGTAACTTGATCTGGACCCAGTCTTGATTAGGCTTAGACTAGTATTGAAGTGAAAATGTTGACAACATTTTTATAATTTTCCATTTATTTCAGGAAATGCTATTGCGACACAGGTAGAGTTGGTATTAATATAAAGAGGATTTGATAAACAAAATCTTCATTCCCGTTTCATATGTCTTTGAGAATCCACAATTAGAGTTGGTAGTTGCGCTAAGATATAATAGGAGAGGGATTATTTTTACATATATTTATAATGCTGAGCGCCAGGCGAGGCAGCTGTTAGTACCATTTTTACTATGGTATGACTCAGTCGGGTTTCAACCCCGCGACCTCTTGCATTCAAGGTGAACGCTTTAACCACTTGACCAATGGTGCCGTTATATCATGGAAAAGCATGTTTTTTTCTTTTCAAGATACCCGTGTTTCATGGAGAGCAAGTTGTCAAGCATAAATTTACGTGTTTTGGGGGTATACAGCAGTCAGATTGTAATATAATGTGTGTGTGTGTGGGGGGGTTGTAATCCCACAGATCTCGCCAAGTTTGAAGGGTAAATTAGAAGTGCAGGGAGGGTAGATAGGGGATGTTACCATACAAAACTTGCGGAAGGCTTTGGCCGTTGAAGGGTACATTTGAAGTGCAAAGTGTGAGACTCCTCGAGATGGACTCCACCTAGTTTCTTTGCCGGTGGAGGGGGAAATTCTGAAATGTGAGTAGGAAAAGAAATATATGGTGTTAAATAATTTTGGAACAATTATTAGTTCACGGATGACTCATTAACGGAATACGCTGAAAAAGTTTATTGTGCAGCGTAAAAATTCAGCACTTTCAAGCACAGGATCATCTGTCAATCTTGTACACAACTACAAAACTGGATGAGCATTCTCTCTCTCTCTCTCTCTCTCTCTCTCTCTCTCTCTCTCTCTCTCTCTCTCTCTCTCTCTCTCTCTCTCTCTCTCTCTCTCTCTCGATCGATCGATCGAAAGATAGATACATCATGAAATTTTAAATCCCTGCACTTGAATGTTGGCTCCTCAATATCATTCATCTACACAATAACAAGTGTGCATCATTCGTCATTTCCTGACCGATGATTAAGAGCTGTGACAGTATTGCTTTGAGATAACCTCTGACACTCCAGACGCACTGGCCAGCATTTTTGCGTCATCGTGAACTGAATTGACGTCGTGATCAGGCAAAAATATAATCGTAGCTAATAAAAAGACCTCATAAAAATAAAATGCATACATTTCTTCGTCAAGAACCAAAATTGATTAATAAAAAACCCGGAAAGTCTGAGAAATCGCATCATTCCGTGTTGATAATTTGTTAATTTAGTCTAATTTACATATCCCATTTACTTAAGGTATACAGTCTGCTAATTGTGTCAACTGTCTCCCCTAGTATATCGGTTAAGGTCTTGAATGTTCATCCCTTTCGGTATCAAACTTCCGTCTCTTTCTTTATCAAACCACCACCCCTTACGGTATCAAACTACCATCCTTTCGGTATCTAACTCCCATCCCTTTCGGTATGAAACTCATCCCTTTTGGTATCAAACTTCCATCCTTTTCGGTATCAAACTTCTGTTTCTTTCTGTATCAAACCACCACCATCCCTTTCGGTATCAAACTCCCATCTCTTTCGGTATCAAACCACCATCCCTTTCTGAATTAAACTAACATCACTTTCGGTATCAAACTTCCGTCTCTTTCGGTGTCAAACCACCATTCCTTTCGGTATCAAAATTCCGTCTCTTTCGGTATCAAACAACCACCATCCCTTTCGGTATCAAACTCCCATTTATTTCGGTATCAAACCACCATTCCTTTCGGTATTAAACTTCCATCTCTTTCGGTGTCAAACCACCATCCCTTTCGGTATCAAACTCCCATCTCTTTCAGTTTCAAACTTTTATCCCTTTCGGTATCAGGCCACCATCCCTTTCGGTATCAAACTTCCATCCATTTCGGTATCAAACCACCACCATCCCTTTCGGTATCAAACTCCCATTTCTTTCGGTATCAAACCACCATTCCTTTCGGTATTAAACCACCATTCCTTTCGGTATCAAACTTCCATCCCTTTCGGAATCAAACCACAATCCCTTTCGGTATCAAACTACCATCCCTTTCGGTATCAAACCACCATCCCTTTCGGTTTCAAACTTTCATCCCTGAGCATACTTTTTATCTTCCTATTTAGAAAAATTTTTCCCTGTCCGACCCAAGATCCTCGAGTAAAGAAATTCAGTTACACAACAGCTGACAGTCCTAAAAGTAAGGATTAATTTTTTTTTTTGAAAAAGAAAATTAAAATTTTGCCTATATTTAATGATGAAATTTATCACACGCAGAACGTGGGTATCTTGTGCACCAGTTGGTAGTTATTTGTTTAAAAATATTTCGCCATGTTAGATTTGGTTCATAAGATAAAAAAAGTATTTAATAAGAAACATTTGACCTCTAAATTTTCGTCTACTAATACGTAACCATAGTACGAACATCAGTGGTTTGTCCAGGTAATACTGTCATGACCGGAAAAAAGAAAAACCAAGTTTGGGTAATCTATTTTTGTACACTCTGAATACACTTGAGCAGTTATATTTAACCAAAGATTAGCGAAACTGTTTTTAATTATTCCTTATTGTTCATAGATAATGTCATATCATTTAAATGAGGCTAAGCGAGAGAAAACGTATTTAAATGTACTCGCCCGAAAAGACAACGAATGTGCGAACAGCTGACGGCAATACGTTTTCTCACTTATCACGGGATTGCATTTTCCTGATGGAGTAGCACAAAGCAATCTTAGAGCCCAATACTAACCGGAAGGGAGATATTTGATACCCAGTGCGATAGGGGCAAAGTCTAAAATTCGAGCTCGTGTAGCACTTCAGTAGACATTTTTCTGACAGTATAGTCATTTATCATGACCACCAACAGCACCAGCTTTCTTCAGAGATCTGGAAGATAAGGAAAGATTTATTAGATTTTGATTCAACACTTTTTCACTGACTTGTAAATACATGTACTCCTGTCCCATCCGTTGGACGTAATTTTGTTTTTATTGCTTTGCCTGGGCAATGTGTTGTTTTTTTTTTTTTTTAATGAAGGAGCGATTAAATACATTTTCCTCTCTGTGATAAACTAGAAGTTTGTGTCAATAATAATAATAATAATAATAATAATAATAATAATAATAATAATAATCAACCAACCAGCCAAATCATCAGACAAGAGAGAGAGAGAGAGAGAGAGAGAGAGAGAGAGAGAGAGAACTCTAAGCCTTAAACTATGTAACGCAAAAAAAGTAAACCAGCAAACTTAGTAAAATTAACATATAGTTTATTTCCTTGTTACAAAAAGAAAATTTAAGAAACACATCTTATTGTGAATTAAATACCAAATAACCATGGACATATGTATGCCTCCAGTGTTGCAAATATTCGCAACACTAACCGAATTACTCGTCCCGGCAACGGTACCCGATGATGTATCAATCTATTCTGACATACTTCCTCAAGGAGCACATAATTCGAACTTTGCCACATCCTCCGTGTGTAGCTCTGATTAAACTCAGATTGATAATTACAATGGGGCAGAAAAATGCATTTTTCCTGGACATCAAATTTGTAATGTACAATTGTATACATCCGTTAAGAATGAAAGGCGTTGAAATTATGTTTATACCACACAGATTAAATAAAAATCCAGTACGTTATCCCAGTGTTTAGACACTTTTGAAGATCCCGTTTCCTTGGTTCTTCTGACCTTCCTTTCAGCAGCGAGAATTGGAATTACACCGCACAAGTAAATGGTACAATTAATCGTATGTAATACACTACTCACAGACTCCTCACAGGAGGAAATGTATTACGAATGAGCAACGTGCTAGACAAAACATGCACCTGAGGTGAAACAAGTTGTAAAATGTTTTCAATGCCAAGGTAAAGCAAAATATTAGAGAAAATTAAAACTAAAACTTAAACGATATACATGTACCACAAATGCTAAGCTTGTATAGATAAATGAGTTTTACTTGTATTATAACGGAGAAAATGAAAATCTGTAGAAATAAATTAATAGTGGAATAACAGTAACTAGAAGCTGAATGCCTTTACACGAGAAAATCAATTTTATAATGAACTTTTCCTTGAAAGTGATATATTTCGTATTTAATTATTTTTGTTTGAAGAAAGATAATAATATAGAAAAGATAACGTTTAGCACTTTAGCCTTTTTCTGCAATCTGATTTCAAGCATTACATTAGTCACCTCACCTTAACCATGTTGCCATATCAAACATTTAAAAGACTAAAATTTGTTCAAGCTCACAATTTTAAAATGCAACTTCTTAAACATTTTGATAACTTCGCGTCACAATTATTCTATAAAACGATAAAGATCAATGTGTCTTACGAAAGTTTAGCAAACACAGCTGAACTGGGCAGTGTTTTTAGTAAGATCGGCTTGTGCCAGTTCCTAGATGGTCTAAAGCGCTCACTATTACGGATCATTGTCATCTCACCTAAGGCAGCGTGGGTTCAAGTCTCGGGTTTGGCCAATGTGGGTATGTGAGAAAGCTTTCCAGTAGTTTCTCGTGGGTTGGTGGTTATCCGGGTTTTTTCTGAGTTCTTCCTCCACAATATAAATTTGCCGCCATTTATAGCCTATCTTGTGCTGAAAATTGTCATTTAGCCCCACCCCCGCTAAAAACACCCAACAAATTTCTGGAGGCAGCCAAATCTATGTACAAACTTCACGCTTTTTTCACTCGATTAGACCATATAAAAAAATTTAAAAATTAAATTGCACCAGCAAAACGTAAAAATTCCAAAAACAGCACGAGAGAAAACGCTTCAAGCAAGAACTAAATGCTTTATCGATAATGGATCAGGAAGACATACATATGCAAAAAAAAAAAGAAGAGAAAAATGGGAACTCGACTCTTGTTAACCTTTGGCCACCACTAATAAAAAAGCAACCAACCAGATGAATTACCATTTTAGACATTATTACTGCTACTAACTGAAACAAATAATTGACCATCTTTTCAGCAATTTTGAATTTTGTCAAATAATGAGTTCCTTTTGGTCTGAAGAATATGAATA